>JACTAT010000010.1:8177568-8342568 GCA_014526335.1 Chrysaora quinquecirrha
CTGTATATATTAAAGAAAAGCCAATAGATCTGAATCTGTCATTCAGATCGATGACGTAATCGTTCATTGGCTTATTTTCTCAGCAACATAAAATGTTGTCTACTACCGTAAATAGTTCGCAATAATTTCGGAAACACAAAATATAGTGCTTGGCATTCTATCCAATCAATTTAACCCATTATTTTATCAAATCAAAATTTTTGTTATGACGTCACTATGACGTCTTATTAATAAGAGCTAATATATGTCAATAAATATAATTTGGTATATCTGAAACTAATTGCATACCAAATAAGGCATTCCCAAGCGAACACATTTTTTTTCTTGAACAAATAGCTCAATCAATTATTCCGATAATTGCATGACGTAATCATGACGTCACACTCGTAATATCGGGCATTCGTCGTGGCAACATCGAAATTCGTGATCTGCAAGTCAAAACCTTTTGAATGATGTATAGAAAGTACAATTAACACAAGAAGTTCACGGGACCATTTTTCGACAAACAGATACTGACTATATCTACAAAATAAATTTTCTCGATAATACAATAAAGTTCAGAAATATTTACTGTTGCAGTTCCTTTGACCTGACGACTTTCAAGGGCTTTCAGTTCAGGTTTTCGGTCCCGCTTCAGTCTGTGTTTGAATCCAAAAATTTTAAAGGAAAAACTTCGTTTCACTCCAAATTAAAACAGCATAGAGAAATCATCTATTGAAAAGCACTGTATCGCAAAGTTGAATTAAATAATGCCTTCTTGACCCTAAACTTTTCGATTTACATCGTTTGTTGCAGAACCTGTGAAAAGCTGCGATAAAGTTTCCCCTCCATTGCTAGCCAAGATCTCTTGTAATCCAGGAGGCAAGCAGTCTTATCTAAACAAACCGAAGTTTTATATTTCGACAACAGAAACGAATTTGATTGGCCAGTAAAAGAATATCTTTTGAAAAAACACAATGGTCTATTGTTAAAAACTCAAATACTGCTCTCTGATCGGTGGACCAATTTTCTGAGTGCAAAGTGGAAAAATTGTTGCCACTTTCAGACACGCATTTGAACAAGTGCCTCACTGAAGCCAACAACAACAACATCAATGCAATTCAATGTGAGCGAAAGTTAGGAACTTGGGACGAGTCTAGTCCTGATCCCCAAACTAGGATCAACCCAATCTCGCTCCCAGAGCTATTTAGGCGAGCAATGAATACCCCTGGTACTTACCCCACGATTCGTGGGTGATTATGATAATTTATGCAATGAATTATTTATAATTCTGCAAGCCAGCAAGCTTGGACGTGTGTGTGACTCTTTGAATGAATTTTACAGGGTGCAAAATAACTTTAACATTTTACTTTCGTTCGACTTGGAAAATTGAAAATAATGCACTTTTAAATTGAAAATTTAGAGAACTTGAGGGCAATGCTTTATAAACATTAGCCCAATTTTTTCAGGAGATTGCTTGTATTTTGAGGAGTATTTTTTAATGCCAAGAGTTACTTTCAAGCGATGTTTTTGTAAAGTTGTGTTCATGCAATTTTTCGTTGAAGGTATGGCACGCCATATGTAGCATTATTCAAAACCTTCATTCAATGTTCAAAAACATCCATTCAATGTTCAAATACATCCATTCAATGATCAAAAAGTTTATTCAATGTTCAAAAACTTTCATTCAATGTTCAAAAAGTTTATTCAATGTTCAAAAACATTCATTCAATGTTCAAAAAGTTTATTCAATGTTCAAAAACATTCATTCAATGTTCAAAAAGTTTATTCAATGTTCAAAAAGTTTATTCAATGTTCAAAAACCTTCATTCAATGTTCAAAAACCTTTATTCAATGTTCAAAAACCTCATTCAATGTTCAAAAACATCCATTCTTCAATGTTCAAAAACATCCATTCAATGTTCAAAAAGTTTATTCAATGTTCAAAAACTTTCATCCAATGTTCAAAATATTCATTCAATGTTTAAAAAGTTTATTCAATGTTCAATTGGCTATCTTGAAAACCTGGATTGTGGAATATTGGAATAGAATATTGGAATGTCCAAAACTCGTAAATTCGACATTAATAGACCATATCAACTAAGGGTTTCGTTTTCAAAGAAATGTAAAATTAGGTCATAGAGATATTTTGACTTCAGATTCGAATTTAGCACCTTCTTTTCAGTATTGAGGCAAACTTTTACGCTGCTAGTCCTAGTCCTTACGATGCTGATTCTATAGCGATTTTTTAGAATTGAATTGTATATTGTTTAACCCTAATCCTACCGGGGGGGTGGAATCCACCCCCCTCAAGCTTTTCTTGAAACTGTTTTGTTGTGTGATGGATGTAAGCTTCAAAGCCAGGCTTACTTTAAGCCTATATGTATAAGCTACAATTTGCTACAACAAAATTCCCAAAATAATAACAATGGGTCACGTGACATTGCCTTATATGGAAAGCGGTCATGACAAAACCACATAGAAATGCCTATTTTTACCAGTAAATCTTATCAGAATTGACTGATTCTTTGCAAGGTAAGAGAAAATAGTTACTAGCAACAAAATGTAAAGAAATTTCCGGATTGATATCAAGGAAGGTCGATTTTTGACCGACATCCATAGCATGTTTTGATTATGATGTCACAATGACGTCATAATAGAAGTGGGAGACGCCCAATTTTCCAACATTACTCCTAATACATTGGCCATTGATTGCTCTAGCCCTACTGGACAGCAATTTATGGAGGGGGGATGGAAACCAACCCCCCGGCTGTGTTAGATCAAAAAAGCCCCATAGGATTAGGGTTAACGTTAGTATAGCACAATAGTGATAAACACTTATTCAAACTAACATGAAGCAACTCCATCGATTGCATCAAAGAATCATTTATTACAGAAGGAACACGAGCATTATTTATTTAATTTATTTATTAGCGATTAAAAGTTTGAAAATTTATAAGGGATTTCACAATGTAAAATGATTGAGGGTAAAAAATTTCACCTCCAACGATTTTTCACGGTCAAATCCTTTAAAGTATTTCAAACCTTTAACACCTGTAAAATCGTTATCATAAGGACTAGAAGCATACAACTTTGCCTCAGCATTAAAATAAAGGTGCTTAATTCGAATCTGAAGTCGAAATTTCTCTATGACCTAATTTGCAATTTCTTTGAAAACGAGGCCCTTACTTGAAATGTAAGATGGAGGGTGCGCCTTTTGCGCACTTGCTCTCCATCTTGCCCAGGCTAGTGTTTTTGTCGAAATTCCTAACGACCTAATGCCAAACCTAAAGCAGACAAATAGTTCGTGACTTTGTCAGTCTAACCTAATGACCTTTAATGGCCACAGTGTACACTTTTGATGAGAAAGAGTTGAATCTGCACGCAGGCTCCAAAAAAAACACGGGAAATTTAATAAAATAAATATTTCGCAGAGCAGACTGAGGTGAAAAGTTTGTGCGGCACTTCACTCCTCTACAAGGCGCATAACATTCATGTTGAAGCAAAAGGATTTTGAAGAGATTTCAATGGAAACAATAGAAATCCCAGCAAAGGGTAAGCGACACTGAAGAGTGAATTCCCCCTCGATAAGTTCTTTTCGGAAAAGAAAAAATTTCAGTGCTAGAGTTTCGCAACTTTTTGGTCATTCGAGAGTTTAGGTTTCTTATAAAAAGTTTACAAGAGTGCTTTATGTGAGATATATTGGCAAGAGAAACTTTTTCATTCTATTTCATCTTAATTACTGTAACTCAGCTCAAATAGTAATCTCACACAAATGAAATGAAACGCATCCCGTGACATTGACGTTTATTTTTGTCTGATTTTTCGATGTAGTAGCTACAGAATGCCGTGCAACAAATTACCAAAATAACAACAAAAAACTGATTTGATGATTGAGAACAGTTTACAAACCCCACCCCTACCCAACGGCACTGAATATCGTACTGGACTCGGACAGAAAAGCCTCCCCGATATCTCCCAACGGTGCTGAACTTCCCCATGGTACTGAATATTCCATTCCAATCTTCCCCATTCCAGGTTTTCAAGATAGCAATAAACTTTTTAACATTGAATGAAATTTTTGAGCATTGAATAAACTTTTTGAACTTTCAATGAAACTTTTTGAATAAACTTTTTTAACATTCAGGGGTGGATCCAGCACGAAAATGGGACGGTTGCTCACGGGGGACCACGCCCTTTTTTATTTTGGGAAACGCCCTTTTTATTTGTGGAAACACCCTTTTTCGTTGGGGCACCTCCTACTATCAGACAGTGCCTTGAAGTTTAAAATAACTACTATAATGCTACGATACGACAAAACTGTAATATTGTACAGCTCAATACTTGTAACACAAGGAAGATACATTGATAAGCCTGCATGTCCAATTAATGCAATGGAAGCTGCGTTATACAAAAAATTGCCATTTGCCAGAGTTCTATAGAGCAAGAGCATTAGTTCATTATGATTATGTACTAGCCCATGCCCCGTCTCTGACCACCGCCTTGTAGAACCTCCGCCTCAAGGACCTCTGCCTCAAAGATGTCTGCCTCAAGGACCTCTGCCCTAAGGACCTCTGCCTCAAGGACCTCTGCCTTAAGAACCTCTGCCTCAACGAACTCTGCTTCTCGACTTAGCTCCTAGTTTCTAATCTTGAGTATTTTTCTTTGATCCTAGTTCAGGGTCCCTTTTCCTAGTGCCAATCACAGTTCTGATCCTCTGTTTTAGTCCTTAGTCCAGAATGACGTTCCTAAGTTTCAAATTAGTGAGTTTACAGCAGTTCTCTTTGTCTATGGTCAGTTCCTGAAATAGTCCTGAAAGAACTGATGGTCTCCCATCCCATTCCTTGGTCCTGTTCCACAGTCTTGATATTGTTCAGATTTTCTATCCCATTCCTTAGTCCTGAAATTATTCATGGGGTCCCGTCCCATTTCTTTGTATTGTTTCTTATTCCTGATTTTATCGATAGTCTTCAGTCCTGTTCCTTTAGCCTGTTCCTTTGTCCTAAAATTATTCAGGGTCTTCACTCCAGTTCCTTAGTCTAGTTTGTAAACTTTGTTATTTTTCACATTTCTTAGTCCTGAAATTATTCCTGGTCTTCAGTCCCGTTCCTTAGTCCTGTTTCTCAGTCCTGAATTTACTCATGGTCTTGAGTCCCATTCCATAGTCCTGTTCCACGGTCCTGAAATTACTCATGGTCTTCAGCCCCATTCCTTAGTCCTGTTCCTCTATCCTGACGTTACTCGTGGTCTTCAGTCCCATTCCTTAGTCCTGTTCTTCAGTCCTGAAATTACTCATGGTCTTCAGTCCTGTTCCTTATTCCTGTTCCTAAGTCCCGAATTTACTCATGGTCTTAGGTCCCATTCTTAAGGCTTTTTCCTCAGTCCTGAATTTACTCATGGTCTTCAGTCCCATTCCTTAGTCCTGTTCCTCAGTCCTGAAATTACTCATGGTCTTCAGTCCCATTCCTTAGTCCTGTTCCTCAGTCCTGAAATTACTCATGGTCTTCAGTCCCATTCCTTATTCCTGTTCTTCAGTCCCGAATTTACTCATGGTCTTAGGTCCCATTCTTAAGGCTTAAAACGATCTCACCCAAAACTTTGGTAGGCTTTACTTGCGTGCCGCAGTAGAATATCAGAGAGAGAGAGAGAAGATTGAGTTTGTGCTTTTCTGTGTTTTACCAACTTGCATCTGAATCTCAATTTAACCTGAATAATCACTAACTAAAATCTACCTACTTTTATACTAAATCTAAGTGAACTATATACAACTATGACAAAAAGCTACCTATTTTCCTTTATCTATATAAAATATTTAAACAGGAGATTCAAAAATATAGATTCATCATTGAACGTTTCGATCTTATGATCTTCTTCAGCAAATACAATATTTATATACAATATACAATACAATATATTTATAACTATATATAATATTTTTCTACATATATGGAATGAAATGATAGGCTATAATGGTAAGAAAAACTAGCTAAATAAGGAATGTATAAGGAAGGCTATGCTATGTATGACATATAAGGTAATACCTATGATGCTGCGGGAATTACCTACGTGGGCAGCATGTAATGATGCAATGCGGGGATGCCTATGCTAGTGCATGCTACAGGATGTTACCTAAAATGGCTAGCTAAGAATTAGAAACTAAATATGCTAATTTATGCTAAAATATGCTAACTACTACAACTATGTTTAAATAGAATAGATAAGTATTACGTTAACTTAACTTTTGATCTTATAGTAATCAATTTCTAACATTTTGACTTGTTTCTATTGTATTCAATTTTTGGTTAGCTTTTAGAATGAGACATTTGAAATCATATGGGTGTTGTTTTTTCTTTATTTTACTGTTGTGTAACAGAGTAATTTACTAATGGCTTGGTTGCTCAGGCAGTGTAATTTATCTATCCAATTGTGTAACTATGTTTTCACACACTTTTTGGATTAGAAATACTGTAATTTTTGCAGAGCCTCTACTATTTGTAAAATTTTTCATACAATAATTCTTTTTAATTCAAGCAATTTTTAGCCATAATGTTCGACAAATAGCTTGCTGAAAGCAGTACGATTGCGCTATAACCTTCACTGATGTTATCCCCCCACTGTACTGAACAGCCTCCACTGTACTGATGTTATCCCTCCGCAATGTTGTCCTCCCACACGCATCATGTTATCCCTCCACTGTACTGATGTTATCCCTCCACAGTACAGAACTGCCTCCACTGTACTGATGCTATCCCCCCACATGCATCATGTTATCCCTCCACTGTACTGATGTTATCCCTCCACTGTACTGCACAACCTCCGCTGTACTCAATGTAATACCTCCGCTGTACTGAATAGCCTCCACTGTACTCAATGTTATCCCCTCACTGTACTGAACAACCTCCACTGTACTGCACAGCCTCCACTGTACTGCACAGACATTACCCCGGATGCCGATTGCCGCAGCTCGGACGTCGGGAAACGGAGCGTAATGTATGCAATTACGCCAGATTTCTATTGTTCTCTCTCAGCCAATCAGAATCCAGAAACGCTTGGTAGGTATCCAGTATGGTGGCCGAGAACCGCCATGAGACGTTTTTTTGCTTTTAATGTTATAAGAAAGTTACTTTTCAAAAAAATTTAAAATTAATAATTCAATTTGATTTTCAAATTCAATCAAATTGAATTTGAAAATCAATAACTAAGTTCAGATTTAAATGAAACGAGATTTAAATTGAAATCAAATCTGAAATAAAATACTGTTCCTTCCACGTGGCCGACAACCGCCATTTACGTATAATGAATAATAATGGCCGAGAGCAGCTATATTTCATGCACATGGAGGCTGTGCTTTTTGGCGGGAAAATAAGAGCAATGCCAACACGTGTGGGAGCTGACTAACTGATTTATTCTTCTTCTATCATGGAACATCAATGTCTGCCCCCAAGAAAAATGAGTTTACGAAATGGCAGAAGTTTGCTGAAGATACGTTACCCTGGGTACCAGAGTCTCAAGATTGGAACCGCAGAACAAAATGAAAAAAAATAATAATAAGTTGAGCAAAATACGAGGCTCTGGTTCCATCCAAACAGAGTCTTGTTCTGATTATAATAGGCGCAATTCCATGTAATCATTAATCACCACATATCGATTGGAACGACAACTCTATTGTTCTGATGTCTTTAGAATGCGTAACCAATTTTGCGCGCCTGAGGAATGTCTGCACGTATGGAATTTCAGAAAAACAAGGGCTCAGTACGTAAAATATTCATTCACATATTGCTCGATTTTGTGCACGAAAATTGGTTTAACCTAGTGGTTTTTGGGTGGAAAAATGAAAGGAAATAGCTGCTGCAACTGAATATGGAGTTATAATTTCAACATTCGTTTTTGAAACGAAGAACGGCTGTGTTGAACTTGCTGTAAACAAAGCTTAGGCCAAACCCATTGATATTCTAATAGGTTCCGATTTCTACTGGAACCTAGTCACAGGCAACTCGATTAGAGGAGAAGCGGGACCGGTAGCGATTGAAATAAAGATTTGGTATGTTCTCTCGGAATTCAGACCAAACGCACATACTCTACAGGAAATGTTCTTATAAATCAGACTCATGTCTTACGCGTAGATACTTCCACAGTAAACTCTAAAATTGCTGAACTTGGTAATGAAATTAATCAGCCTGATCTTTCAAAATTTTGGGAGTTGGAAGGCATTGGTATTTCTGGGGAAGAAGAAATGGTTTATGATAAATTTCTCAATGACATAAAATTCAATGATGGGAAATACCAAGTGGTTGAAGGCACAGCACAAATCACTCCCAGATAATTTTCAATTAAGCCAAAATCGTCTGCAAGGATTGTTGAAACGTCTAAAATCAAAGCCAGAACTCCTTAAGGACTATAACTCAGTCATCATTGATCAAATAGAAAAGTGCATAATGGAACCTGTTAATGTTAATGTAAGCTAAACTGAAAAGACGCATTATCTACCACATCACCCCGTTGTCAGAGAAGATAAAAACACAACGAAGGTTAGGATTGTGTATGATGCTTCTGCTAGAAAGCATGATGCACCATCACTAAACAGTTGTCTCCATGCGGGGCCAGGTCTCTTGCCGAATATTGCGAATATTCTTATTCGATTTCGTTATCACCCCATTGCTCTTATTGCTGACACCCAAAAGGTTTCTAATGATTGCAGTAAATCTCGATGACCGAGATGTCCTGCGTTTCTTATGGATTGATAACATTGAAAACGAAACTCCAAGAATTATCGCTTACAGATTCTATCGTTGTACAATAAATCGAATTAGTTACGTGCGTCAACGCTGATGGGTTGTTGATTGGTTCTTTTGAAGTATGAATGTCGAGGAATTTTTATTGCCTTGTTTTTTGATGGATTCTGAGGTTGTTTGTTTTATGTCTTGAATTTTGAGTCTTGAATCGTGAAGTAGATATTGAAATCGTTGAATTTATCGAACGTGTTTAAACTGCTGAACTTTAAAACTATGAACTAACTTTGATGAAACACGTAAACTTATTTGATATACTCTTGTTTATGGATACACTCGTTGAATATACTCTTGGATTTGAATACACTCTTGTGATATAAGCTACTCTTGGAAATAGTCATTCGATATATACTCGCTGGATTTTATAGCTGAACTTTATTGAAAAGAATTTATCGCTGAAGGGAATTTGGATTTTGACAAGACTTAAACACTTGAATTGAAAGGATATAAATATTACTCTGTTGAATATGGAACCGTAAATGGAAAGGAAGTGTTGATGAATACCACCAGGTGACGAAATTTCTTATCGTGTTTGAAATCGTACTGAATCGTTGATGTTGATAGTCTTTGTTTTCGTTGTCGTTTATTTGTATTTAGACTGAGTTACACTGCGTACTCTATTCTGTGTTGTTTTAGTATTTAGAATTTCGTTGTTGTTTTATTCGAACATTATACAGTCCTCTTTGATTTTGTCGTTTGATCCGAACCTAGGATTCGTTTCGTTTGAACTCAGTTTTGAGTATCTATCCTGCAGGCTTTCGGGCCAAGAATTTGAATCTAAGGCAGGCTTTTCTACATGGTCCACCGAACCAGATTTTGGTTGTTGTATATATTATTGAGTTTTCTTTGAAATTTTGATAAGATGTCTCAGGAAGGTAACCCTAGTGGTACAGAACCCCCTAGCCAGTCAGTATCCTTAGTCTCTAGAAAGAAAAGAATCAGGGGTGGATACAGAGCACACACTACTAAACTAGTTGGGGAATGCAAAGCTCTTCTCGAAAAAGAAAACTCTGAAAGCACTCTCATTGAACGTTTGAGTAGAAACCTTAATGATAAATCAAAATTATTAAGAGCAATAGATGAAGAGATTTTCCTTCTCGTGAATGATGATGAAATTGAAGCTACGGTCGTTGAAGCAGAGGGGTGGCAAGCTGAAATTCAAGCCTGTTTAGTAGATTTTGATGCAAAGAAATTACCTAGAGCTGCCGTTCAGCAGCCTAGCGCCAGCGCAAGCCCAACGCCACCCTTGAATCCAGGTCCTGTTGTTTATAGCATGCAGCCAGCGAATCAAATTGCACATTTGCCAAAGTTATCATTGCCTAAGTATTCTGGTGACCCAAAACGCTGGCATGAGTTTTGGGATGCTTTTGGTGTTGTTAATGACAATAGCTCAATCACACCTGTCAATAAAATCAGACACTTGAGAACTCTATTAGAAGGAAAGGCTGCAGCAGCGATATCAGGAATCCAGACGACTGATGCTAACTATAAGATAGCTGTAGATTTGCTCAAGGACTGATTTGCACAGAAACAGATCATACTCAATTCTCATATTGAAGCTTTGATGAACCTCAATATTGTTTCTACTGATAAGGATGTGAAGGGTCTCAGAATTCTTGTTGATAAAATAGACACAAATGTGAGAAGTTTGAACACTTTGGGATATGATTTAAAGGAATATGGGCCTTTTCTTAACCCTATGGTAATGAGTAAACTGCCTGATGAAGTGCGTCTGGCAGTTACGAAACAAATCAAGAACGAAGAATGGAAGCTTGGACGAATTCTTGAAATCATTAAGGCGGATTTGACTGCTAGAGAACAATGTGCCCACCTGAATGCCAAAGGTAACTACACTGTGCAAAGTAGACCTAATCGAAACGCATTTCCAACAACAGCTGCCTTGTTGAACAATGAAAATAGAGTAACTTGCAGTTTTTGCAAAAATCATCATCTCTCTGCAAAGTGCACAGTAGTGACTGATCCTGCTCAAAGGAAACAAATTTTGCTGAAACAAGGTCAATGTTTTGTGTGTCTTAAGAAAGGACACCGCTCTAGAGAATGCAAGAGCAATGTTTATTGTTTTATCTGTAAACAGCGACACCATCAAGCTATTTGCGACAGTGCGAGACCCACTTTGGGCGAAGCTAGATCACCAATGAGAAATACTCCAAACGTCACTCAGCAAGTTCAAAGAAACTTGAACCAGAATTCGCCAACAGTTAATCAGGCAAATCAGCCATCTCCAAGGTCTATTGGTACACCTCCAGTTACACAGACCATGACAATGCATGTTCAGTCTAGAACATCTATTCTGCTACAGACAGCAAGGGGCTATATCTCATCACCAACAAATCCAAATAGTGAAAAGATATCACGTTTGATTTTCGATACTGGAAGCAAGCATTCATATATTTCTGCCAATTTGAGAGATGCTCTTCAGCTTCCTACCGTCAGCCAAGAGACCATCGAAGTAAAGGTGTTTGGTAGCGCTGCAGGAACTATTCAGACATGTGATATTGTACAGTTTTGTGTCCGAAGCTCTTATAACGGACTCTGTGTTTATGTGACGGCCTATGTTGTTCCAATTCTCTGTGCGCCTCTCTCAGAACAAGCTATCAAATTTGCAGCAAGCAGTTATCCTCATTTAGCTGGACTTTGCCTCGCTGATTATCGAGCTGAAATTAATCAAGAACTAGACTGTGAAATACTGATTGGATCAAATTACTATTGGCGCTTTATGTCTGGACGTGGGATAAAAGGAGAAAGAGGCCCATCTGCATTAGAATCAACTCTAGGATGGATATTGTCAGGCCCAGTTGACGATTATCCATGTACAGGAACAGCTGAAGTGAATGTTGTACAAACGCATGTCTTGAAGCTTGAAGCTATAGTGCAGGAAGATCAAACAACACTTGAAGAACAAGTTTCTTAATTTTGGAAACTTGAGTCCATTGGAGTACTCAAGGCAGAACAGTCTGTGTATGAGTCATTCAAGGAAGAAATATCATTTACTGAAGGACGCTATGAAGTTAAACTCCCTTGGAAACCTGATCATCCAGTATTGCTGGACAACTACAAAATTAGTAAGAAGCGACTGGAAGGTTTGCAACGAAAGTTAGATAATAATATTCCTCTATTCAAAGAATATGATGCCATCATTAGAGAGCAAGAACAGAAAGGCGTTATCGAGAGAGTTGCAAGAAACCAAGAAGCACTAGTAGGGAAGACTACATACCTTCCACATCACCCAGTGGTTCGCGAAGACAAAGCGACGACCAAGGTTCGCATAGTGTATGATGCGTCAGCAAAAAGTGCTGAAGGAACATCACTAAATAGATGCCTCTATACAGGTCCTTGCCTTCTCAAAACCGTTGCTGAAATTGTCGCAAGATTAAGAATGTACCCAATAGCACTAAGCGCTGACATTGAGAAGACATTCTTAATGATATCAGTCTGTCCAGATGATAGAGACGCTCTTCGTTTTCTATGGTTCAATGATATTAACTTGCCTGCTCCTGAAATAATCACCTACCGATTTAAAAGAGTAGTCTTTGGGGTGTCGTGCAGCCCATTCTTGCTCAATGCAACATTGAAGGAACACTTGGAGCGTAACATGAAGGAAAATCCAGAAGTATGCACAAAGCTTCTTAATAGTCTTTACGCAGATGACGTAAACACAGGAGGTTATACTGTCGACGAAGTATTGAAAATCTATGATGCGTCAAAAATGATAATGAGAAAGGGAAACTTTAACTTGCGAAAATGGCTGTCAAACTCTGAAGAAGTGACGTCATATATTCTTTCGAGAGAATCCGAAACGATAACAGAAGAGAAAAACAAGGACGTCACTGCTGAGAAGTGGACGAGCATAAAATCTTAGGATTGAAATGGGATAATAAAGAAGATACATTCATTTTGGAACTCTCAAAACTAGCTAATTGATAGTTTTCGTAAAACAGAAGCAACAAAACGCAGTGTATTGAGTCTCATTGCAAGAATCTTTGATCCTGTTGGACTTATCTCTCCGGTTACAACACCACTGAAAGTTTTTCTCCAGAAGCTATTTCTTGAAAAGATTGGATGGGATGAAGCTCTTCCCAAATACCTGAATGATGAATTGACGAAACTCACAGCTCAAATAATGCGTTTAAGTAAAATCTCAGTACAAAGATACTACTTTTCTGATATAAGGGAGAAACCCTCTGAAATACAGTTGATGGGATTCTGTGATAGTTCAGAACAGGCCTATGCTGCTTGTGTATATGCAAAGATAACCGTTAACGGAAAATCTAAGGTCAATCTCGTCATGTCAAAGTCAAGAGTCGCACCACTCGGAAAGATAACTCTACCTAGACTTGAACTTTTATCTGCGCTTATTCTCGCTAGACTTATCAATTTGGTAAAGCAAGCATTAACCCCTCTGTTTAATGTGACAATAGTCAGATGCTGGACCGACTCCATCGCTGCATTCTATTGGATAAACGGCGAGCAGAAGGAGTGGAAAGTATTCGTGGAAAATCGTGTTCAAGAAATTAGAAAGCTTACACCAAGAGATGTCTGGAATCATTGTCCAGGGCATCAAAATCCAGCTGATATTCAGAATGTAATCAACCGAACCTCCTGAAACCTGCTTACAAGAAATGAGGTCCTCTGAAAAAGGCACAGAAAACACAACACTCCTGGTTGATACCAGAGAACAGCCCTGTATATCAAAAGCCATTGACTGCATGAGATACAGCTCATATGAAAGGCTCCTCCGAGTAACGGCATACGTCCTACAATTTATTCAGAAATGTCGAAGTAAATCTAAGAACAAAGAAATGATAACAACCGAAGACGTACAAAAGGCCGAAATGTACTGGATACCAGATATGCAATCTACTCTTAAAGGGGAAAAGCTTCGCGAAGTTGAGAAACAATTAAGACCATTTATAGATGATGACGGAATTATTCGCTGTCAAGGACGACTCGAACATGCAGATCTTACCTACGAAACGAAATACCCGACATTGATTCCTAGAGATCATTTTGTTACTACACTTATCATATGCAAATATATCCGCTGGAAACTCAAATCGGTCAAGGTCAAGAAAACCAAATTGTAAATGAAGAAGATGAAACTGGAATGACCACCCGAAGAACAAAGCGTGTAGCTGATGCTGTTGCAGAAGAGTCATTTAAGATTATTGACCAGTTCGAGAATGAAGAAGAGTTCTAGGTTATACTGAACTGGTCAAGGGGGGAGTGTACAATAAATCGAATTAGTTACGTGCGTCAACCCTGATGGGTTGTTGATTGGTTCTTTTGAAGTATGAATGTCGAGGAATTTTTATTGCCTTGTTTTTTGATGGATTCTGAGGTTGTTTGTTTTATGTCTTGAATTTTGAGTCTTGAATCGTGAAGTAGACATTGAAATCGTTGAATTTATCGAACGTGTTTAAACTGCTGAACTTTAAAACTATGAACTAACTTTGATGAAACACGTAAACTTATTTGATATACTCTTGTTTATGGATACACTCGTTGAATATACTCTTGGATTTGGATACACTCTTGTGATATAAGCTACTCTTGGAAATAGTCATTCGATATATACTCGCTGGATTTTATAGCTGAACTTTATTGAAAAGAATTTATCGCTGAAGGAAATTTGGATTTTGACAAGACTTAAACACTTGAATTGAAAGGATATAAATATTACTCTGCTGAATATGGAACCGTAAATGGAAAGGAAGTATTGATGAATACCACCAGGTGACGAAATTCCTTATCGTGTTTGAAATCGTACTGAATCGTTGATGTTGATAGTCTTCGTTTTCGTTGTCGCTTATTTGTATTTAGATTGGGTTACACTGCGTACTCTATTCTGTGTTGTTTTAGTATTTAGAATTTCGTTGTTGTTTTATTCGAACATTATACAGTCCTCTTTGATTTCGTCGTTTGATCCGAACCTAGGATTCGTTTCGTTTGAACTCAGTTTTGAGTATCTATCCTGCAGGCTTTCGGGCCAAGAATTTGAATCTAAGGCAGGCTTTTCTACAATCGTGTCGTGTTTGGATTAACATCAAGCCCATTTCTTCTCAATGCCACATTGCGAAAGCATATTTCCAATTTTGGGAATGAACACCCCGAAATCGTGAAAAAGTTGCTACACTCATTTTTTGTTGATGATATGAATACTATGAATACTGTATACTGATATGATGATATGTGGGAGAAACAGTTGAAGAAACGTTTGAGATCTATAGAATTGCTAAGAACATTATGAAGGCTGGTAACTTTGAATTGAGAAAATGGTGTACAAACTCTAATGAACTAAGGTCTTTGATTTTAAAGAATGAAACTGAGTCAATCAAAACTTCTATTTCAACGAAGGAAGATTCGAATAAATCATCACCCGTAAACTCTAACATGTTTGAAGAGGATTCTACTTGTTCGAAATTTCTCACTGTAAATAGTAATAATGCAACAATTGAAGGAGGAAATCAAAGAGTCTTGGGAATTTAATTTAAATGAACTCTGCACTTTGGCAGCACAGTTGCCCTTCACAAAACGAAATGCGTTGAAATTGATTGCGAAAATATTTGACCCATTGGGTCTTTTGTCACCAATCGTTATCACTGCAAAATGCATCTTGCAAGATCTGTGTCGACACAAGGTATCATGGGATGAACCACTTACTGAATCACTATGTGAGAAATGGACTAAATGGCTTCGAGGCATTCAAGCACAAGAGTCGATCAGTATACCTCGTTGCTATTTCGTGCATTCGAAAACTGTCTCATCTGTACAATTACATGGATTTTGCGATAGTTCAAATTACGCCTACGAGCAGCGGTTTATATTTGCACTGAATCTCAATCAGGTATTAAAACTCGCTTGGTGATGGCATAAACAAGAGTCGCGCCATTGAATAATGTAACCATCCCAAGACTACAATTACTCTCTTGTTTGATTTTATCTCGACTCATAAATCTTGTTGAAGAAGCTCTTTCACCAGTAGTAAACATTGAACGTATCTACTGTTGGTCAGACTCAATCACTGCGTTGTATTGGATAAAGGGGGTGGAAAAGGACTGGAAAGTTTTCATCGATAATCGAGTACAGGAAAGAAGAAAACGCACAGATTCTGGATCATGGTATCATTGTCCAGGTATTCAAAACCCTGCGGATATTCCATCAAGAGGTGTTACTCCTAAACGATTAGCAGGTTGTTCACATTGGTGGACAGGTCCTGAATGGCTTCAATCAGATGAGTCCAATTGGCCTTCAGATAAACATGCATCGGAAACTCCACGTGAATGTTTAACCGAACTGAAAGGAGCATCAAATCAGTTTCTGTCTTTACTGCATCGGTCTCGAAACTACATTCATTGTATATAGAACGTATTATTAACCCAGAAAGATTCAATTTGTATTCTAAACTTCTTCGCATAACAACCTACGTCTTACGATTTCTACGTAATTGTCGCAAAAGGGACAACAAGGAAAGCGAAATCTCTGAAATCGATCAATCTGAATTACTGTGGATTGAAGCAGTAAAACGGCAATTCAAGGTCGAGAAGGTAAACAATGTTGAAGCTCAACTTGGATTATTTTCTGATCAAAACGGAATAATTCGATGTCGTGGTAGAATTGAAAAGTCAAGTCTCATTTATCAGTCTAAATATCCAGCGTTGTTACCACGTGATAACTTCATTACTACGCTAATCATATGACATTGTCATGAAAGGGATTTTCACAAAGGTGTCAAAGAAACATTGTCTGAAATTCGTACTCGAATTTGGATTTGCAGAGGAAGACAATCAGTAAAGAAGGAATTAAATCAGTGCGTCGTCTGCAATAGAATTCAAGGGAAACCGTTTTCTACTCCACCTACAATGGACTTCCCGTCTTTTCGTGTCAAGGAAGACTACGCCTTCATGAGTGTAGATGTGGATTTCGCAGGACCGTTGTTTATTAAACGTAACAGAATGTTAGAGGATGACGAGAATAAATCAAATGAAATGTCAAAGACTTATTAAAAGTACAAATTAGCTGTATATACACATATCTACTATATACGTTTTCATACTCCATGTGCATACAAAGTTTCAACTTTGCTTGGTCTCAAAAGAATGTTAGTTTCTCTTCGTTAAAAAGTCTATTTTGAAATCACCATAGGCCATGTTATATCAGGTCGTTGTAGTGAAAGCCAAAAGAATATCCTGGTTGATCCTGGTCGTCGAAAGTTCCTGTATAGCCATAAAGAACCGTGTTGGTCATATTATCGCTCAAAGTAATTTGGCATCTGCAATCTGCAAGCGAAAGATTGATAGTTAGATAGTAGATGTTCGTAAATTTCTGGATAACGTTACGCTGCAACAGACCTATGAGAAGGCAAAAAGTCCACAAACGGTCCTATAATCCGACCAAAAAGTCACAGAACAGGACCCATAAACTGGGCAATATACTGCAAACTAACCCATAATTCATGCAGACGACATGTATATTCTCTCTAACCTCCAGGAGTTAGTCCCCTCACTCGACGAAATTCTTGACAAACTCTTCATTTTCGAAGGCAAGGAACGATTCGTGCATGTTGTTTACGTGTTTAAAAAATCACAAAACGGAGGAGGAAAATAATATTTGAACTTACCGCAAAAGTAAAAGAATATGCCAAGATGTGAGTCTGCTAATTTCTTGGTTAGAACGATCTGTTGAGAAAAGAGTCAGACCAGTGAGAGTAAGAGCAAACTCAACATTTGGCATAAGAAAGAGAAGTGTTCTTATTACCTCTTTTGAAATTTGTTTATTACGATTAAAATTTAAACTAGTTTAACCATTTGCCGGCAAGTAAAATAATATGTATTTTCAAACTCCAAACAAAATTAAAGTTTTAATTTTCACAGCAACGTTTTAGATAGTTTGAATTGTGGCGCGCAATATTTTACATGAGAAAAAATTGGATTTTATCAGGCCAAAGTACTCTTTATTATCACCATTAAGTCTTTCTTCTTATTTTCAATCTCTTAATATAATTTCTATGCTCTAACTTACTTGCTCTTTAAATAGTTAGCCACAGTTTGTTTTTACATTATTGCTCAGTTATATTATTGAAGTTTTGTTGAGGCCTGACGTTGTGCATCCTTGCTCTTCTTTGAGCCCAAACGTAATTTGAAAGATAGAAATAAGAATAACTAAGACCTAACGATGTTGAGAAAATTGTTACTTGTACAAAGCAAACATTAAAAAAATCGAAAGGGAAATAGAAAAGCAATTATACTTACCAAAAAACCAAACATTTCTAGGAAAAACAGCATAAATACAGCAGCATGCTTGCAGTTGCAGACAAGAAATTTCTTTCGCAAGAAATTCGTTAAACTTTACAAGGAGAGCCAACGAATCAGACAGCTTTCAGACCGGACACATGGTTTTTCCAAGTCTTCATTCGCGGGAACATGGAATTTTGTTTACTTCTGAGTCAATTTTTTTTCTGAAAACTAATAATTTTCCTGTCGTTTTTGAGTCCCTGTGAAGAATTTCGAGATTTGTGCTCGATTTCATTATTTTTGATGAATATTGAGAAGTTGTTTTTTTACTTACGAACAATAAATAGATACCCAAAAAACCTCTTCGCTCCACCTCTGTCAGTGAATATTCTTCAGTAGTCCGGGAGTCTAACTAAAATTATCATCATTTGTGGGAAAAATTTTTTATAAAGCTGAAACTTTGCACAGAGTCTCCCTAGGGTATGTAGATTACGGGGAAAAAATTCCCCATGATTCCAAGTGGGAGAACCCTCTTTTCCAGCCCCTTTTGTAATTGCACATGCGCGAAAAAGCGGAAATAAAAGTTTCTTCAAATATAGACATATTATATATCATTTTTTTGGAAATTTCATGCTGAACAACTTTTGGCTGAGAGTAAAGCCTCTGGCCTCTGGCTTTAGCGGCTTTGTGTGGAATCTCGTCTCATAAGGGTGTGACAAATACTAACAAGCAAAATTCCAAAGTATTCAAAAGTATGTATGCAAAAGTTAATGTCCCTAGTCTCAGTGCTCGCACCTTGCGCAGCAAGATCTCCAAGCATGGTTTTACTCGTGATACGGAAATTAAAGAAGAAGTTCTGGATGCTATTGCAAAACACCATCCTGGTGGTCGTTTCTGGATTAAAGCTGATGCATGTGATGTCAACAAAGGGCTGCGTGAATCAATGAAGCATCAGTGGTCAGGCGACACAGACTTGGGTGATGGGGCACTAGGTGAACTGTATCAGCAGTACACTGGTCGAAGAAAGTTCATTTCCGACTTAGGGAGCAAGGAAAGAAAGGATCATATTTCAGATGACTTGATAAGCCTTCTCTTTAAATTCGAAGAGGACAGAGTGTTTTTAGAAAATGGCAAAGAAGAGTCATGCAAGGTTTACAACCAAAAAGTTGAAAGTGAGTCTTCCACGCATGAAAATATGATGGCCTTGGCATGGGATGTGGAGGGGTACAAGAAGCTGTTAGAAAGACTGGAGAGTAGTAAAGATCTTGTTGATGAAATTTTGCTGAGCCTGCAAGACAAAGGAGAAGCTGAAAGTTCATGTCTCATCAGAAAATTGAAAGAAGAGATGCTGGATTACATTCAACAACTTTACATGAAATATAGACAAGCAGCATCACATCTCCTGTTATTTATGATATCTGAAGAGAGTAGGCGATCTAAACCATATGCAGTACTTGTGAGAGCATTACCTTTTAAGGGAATCAGTGATGCCAAAGTGAGAGAGCTAAGAGACCAGCTTGTTGAAAAGATGAATGAAAAGGGATTGGTGACTGTTGGTTTTGTTACAGATGGGGAGTGGAATTCCATTAGGACCCAGGGATCCAAGCGTGCAATCTCAGTTCTTCAGCTTCAAAGTGATGCTGTCCATGAAGCAAAATCAAAGAAGGCTAATGAAGTGAAGAAGTATTTTACAATTGACCCTGAAACAAATCGTCCATTTAGAGAACACCCGGCTATTCCAATTAGTGATATCAAATGGCTCCATGATTTCATAAAGAACGACCCTAATCAAACATTTGATTCTGCAATCTCTGTGTTCAGACAAACAAAATTTTTCCCCCCTAGCTATGAACCTCATAAATGGAACAAATCTATGAAGACAGAAACAACTAATAATTGCCTTAAGTCTATTCTAGCCCAGTATATCTATGTGAAGAAAGTAAATGATCTGCATGCAGAAGGTGTAAATTTGATAGAGTATGGTTACTCACAAGAGATCCAACAGAATGGTGAAGCACTTCATGAGAGAGAGGATCATGGACATCTTTTGAAGAGATTTTGCTCCAGCTTCAGAATGGGTAATGTTCCTGGAGTGAATTTAAAGCGGTTTGTTGAAGCACTTCGTGATCCCACAACAGGATTGACAAAGCAAGCTCTAACAGGTGAAAGGAAGCAAAGTGTTCCTGATTGTGAAAGGCTCTTCTCTGTGGGAGTTCTCAACTTCATGAAGGCAAAAGGATATTTGGAAGAGGCAAATGTTGTTGAAATGGTCTTCAACTGGCACAAAGCTGTTGATGGTAGAGGTGTGGGTGAGGCACTGCGATCACGTTATGTTCAAGACATGTAAGACTGGATTTTAGTTGACCTTTTGCCAGGATATGTTCCAGGTGAAGCAGCAGATTTCAGAAACCTTGATGTCTGTCGTCGACTAGCAAATGGGGAGGTAAGGGGTTTGACACGTGAAACTGATGTTGGTTTGCTTGCTAACCTGACAAGTTTGCAGCTGCGAAGAATGGAATACACTGCTAGAAGGATACCTCCAGAACATCCAAGAGCTGGCACCAGTGATGATGTTGAGTGCTTTATATCAATTTTGCATGACATGCTGGGAGACATTTTTGATTTGAAAGAATTCTATGAGCAATATCCCAAAATCTTGGTAGAATTCAACAAACAGATTAGCCCTGACTGCAAATTCTATTACTGGACTGGACAAAAGGAGCGTTTCAGAGATTTTCTGTTGCCAGATTTTAATCAGCCATCGCATTGTGGTATAGAAAGATTGGACAGAGTTAACAAATCTCGGAGAGCTGACCCTGGTATCTTTTTATCAAACAGAGCTGATCTTCCAATCAAGAATTCATTGACCATCAGAACAAAATTTCACAAAGTAACAGATGCATTGCCAGACCCACCCGATCCCAATTTGTAAGCAGAGAAACAAGTACCAAAGAGAACAAAAAAAAAAAATAGTAAAATATTTCATGGCTAATGAAATGCAAACAAGTCCCCAATGATACAAATCTACAATCATTCTACGTCTAGAACTAGTATACCATACATGATAGCATTATTTTTATAGCATAAGTATAGGCAAGATGAGAAAATTGCTCATCCTTAACAATCTAACCTAAAAATACCGTAGAAAAACAAAACAGAGAAAAACGACAGTTATACAGAACTTGTAAAATTTTTCTATTGTTAAATGTAAAGTATAACACAAAATTTATACAAATTTCTCTTTGTACATTGGCCATGTAGAACAAACAAAACTTTTGAAATAAAATACCCTGGCATTACACTCTGTATAACAAATAACTATCGAACACTATATAACAAATAACAACAAAGATTCCTGCTGTCTAGAATACGCTGTAGCATCCTGGCAAAGAGAGATTCATAAGTCTGATCACTCCCTTCACTCATTATCGAACACTATATAACAAATAACAACAAAGTTTCCTGTTGGCTAGAATCCGCTGTGGCATCCTGGCAAAGAGAGATTGATAAGTCTGATCGCTCCCTTCACTCACTATCGAACACTATATAACAAATAACAACAAAGTTTCCTGTTGGCTAGAATACGCTTTGGCATCCTGGCAAAGAGAGATTCATAAGTCTGATCACTCCCTTCACTCATTATCGAACACTATATAACAAATAACAACAAAGATTCATGCAGGCTAGAATACGCTGTGGCATCCTGGCAAAGAGAGATTCATAAGTCTGATCGCTCCCTTCACTCACTATCGAACACTATATAACAGATAACAACAAAGATTCATGCAGGCTAGAATACGTTGTGGCATCCTGGCAAAGAGAGATTGATAAGTCTGATCGCTCCCTTCACTCACTATCGAACACTATATAACAAATAACAACAAAGTTTCCTGTTGGCTAGAATACGCTGTGGCATCCTGGCAAAGAGAGATTCATAAGTCTGATCACTCCCTTCACTCACTATCGAACACTATATAACAAATAACAACAAAGATTCCTGTTGGGTAGAATACGCTGTGGCATCCTGGCAAAGAGAGATTCATAGGTCTGATCACTCCCTTCACTCACTATCGAACACTATATAACAAATAACAACAAAGTTTCCTATTGGCTAGAATACGCTGTGGCATCCTGGCAAAGAGAGATTGATAAGTCTGATCACTCCCTTCACTCACTATCGAACACTATATAACAAATAACAACAAAGATTCATGCAGGCTAGAATACGCTGTGGCATCCTGGCAAAGAGAGATTCATAAGTCTGACCACTCCCTTCACTCACTATCGAACACTATATAACAAATAACAACAAAGATTCCTGTTGGCTAGAATACGCTGTGGCATCCTGGCAAAGAGAGATTCATAGGTCTGATCACTCCCTTCACTCACTATCGAACACTATATAACAAATAACAACAAAGTTTCCTATTGGCTAGAATACGCTGTGGCATCCTGGCAAAGAGAGATTGATAAGTCTGATCACTCCCTTCACTCACTATCGAACACTATATAACAAATAACAACAAAGATTCATGCAGGCTAGAATACGCTGTGGCATCCTGGCAAAGAGAGATTCATAGGTCTGATCACTCCCTTCACTCACTATCGAACACTATATAACAAATAACAACAAAGATTATAGGGGATATAGGGCTGCCCACAAAAATAACACCTGTACCACTATGCAGTGCAAAAGAATTGCACATTCCTTGCTGTACAGAAGACAACACTGGAATTGCATTGGGTACTATCGAACGTTATATAACAAATAACAACAAAGATTCATATTGGCTAGAATATTTCAAGGTATACTGTTGAAAATATGATGACTACATTCGCTCACTGGAGAATACTTTAGCTGAATCTCATGGATAATGTGACTTAGTGTTGAACATTATATAACATTGCCAACAAAATGTTTGATTGAAGATATGTTTTTCTCTGTCTATCGACGATCAGAGTTTTTTTTATGAAAGTTGGAAAAAGGATTAGACTATTGAAAACCTTGGAATATTTTTGTTGACTGGAAAAAATTCTCCACAGGATTTTCATGGCATATGCAAGTCTTGAAAAATATTAATTCGTCTCACTCACTATCGAACACTATATAACAAATAACAACAAAGATTCCCATTGGCTAGAAGAAGTAATGGCAACCTGGCATTACTCACTATTGATTCTTGGCGATATTGGATGGACAATTGAGTGAAAATGGACATCTTCTTGTCCGGTGGTAGCAGGTATGGTGCCATATCATTTACCATTTATATTGCATTCTATATACAACGTATATACTTATGTACATGTTGAAAAATGTGACATTATACACTCATTTTTTTAAGAAACTTGCTAAGGGATCGTCTCCAATTATTCGTATCAAATTCGTATAACAAAATTCGTATAATTATACGATATTATACGTTTTTTGTTTGTATACGTGATTTGCTTTGTACGAATTAATTCGTATAACACACTTTTTCAACTGAGAAAAAATTCGTATAAATTCGTATAAAAACTATACGATTAATTGGAGACGGTCCCTAAAGAAGCAATTTATGCCTTTTTCTGAAAATCAAGACATTCTTCTACATCAACTAGGATGTGAAAAAGCAATCAATGCTTTCGTGAGAATACTTGCCAGAAAATAATTACACTTGTGGTGCTAAAAGTAAAGAAATCCTACAAAGGCTCAGATCATAGTTTCTTTAAAAAAATGAGTGTTTTTCTTAAAATGACCTACTATACGATTCTGAAAGGAAGAAACTTGCATTGGGAAAACTCACAGCAATAATGGAAGCATGCACATTTTGCAAAGTATGCTGACGGAGTTTACAGTTGAGAAAGTTTCTTCCCTTTCTTGCAAAAGAATGAACATATTTACAGATAAGAAAATAACATACTTGGCTCTTGAATGAAATCAAATCCATCTTCCCCTCTTTGTAATTCTTATATCAATTTCATAGCCAATTGGACGAGAAACTCCAAACTTCATTTTTGTTATTTCTATTGCCAACTGAACTCTGTTTTTGATGAGTGGAAGTAAATATTTAGTCATGTCTTTTTGAATATAACAAACAGGAACATACTCTCCTGCATAATTCAACTTCACCAATATTGCATTGGGGTCCTTTGGGTTATCTGGTTCTGGATAAAGACGCACATCAATTGGATTGTTGTCATTATAATGCTGAAATGCCTCAGCTAAGAATTTATGCCAAGGTGTATGGTGTCGCCCTCCAACAACTAAGAAGTCCTTGATATACTCTGCTTCAACTTCATCATCAGGAAGTGGTAGATCAGCAGGTAGCTCATCAGGCTCTGCACGAAGATCATCATTGGTATCAGATACTGGTCTCAAGTAGATATCAGGACATGATTTGAATAGAAAAACAAAATGTGAATTTATAGGTATAGTAGTCTTTAAATCAAAATTATCAAACTTTCTCCACTTTTGGGCACCATATTACCAATAACAAGATTGAATAAATCTAAATTTGAAATTTTCAGGTTAAAGTCTCCATTGACATCGGCATCTACACAGGCTGGCAAAGGTTGAAGAGGTACTTTCTTGCATAACAGCGGATCATAAACATCTTGATATAAAAAAATGTTCAAGCATCGTTCAAAATTGGAAATGTAATTATCATCAACATCATAACCATTTTCTCTTAAACTTTTGATTATTTCGGGCAAAACTACACAATCCTTGGTTACATTGAAAGCTTTCTTTATCCCAATTCTCTTTATAGAATTTAAGTAATCAGAACCAGCAAGAATACACATTTTCTGGAACATTGCAAAAATGAAATCTTTAAAATTTGACCCAGGAGCAGAAAATACATTACTCAAGACTATTAATTCACCCAAGTAAGTGTTGAAATCCAATTTGAAAATAACTTTAGTGTAAGATGGGTTACCGTAAACTAACAAGTCTGAATCTTCTGATATAATATAGTCAGCAATACCAATTTTCTGTAAATATGTCAATTGTGAGTCACTTTCCATAGGGGAAACAAAACAGTCAACTCCAATTTCTCTCAACTTTTTCATACTCTGCACAATATCTTTGTGGGAGATTGAGACAGACTGTTTGTAACAAGAATTGACCTTTGTCAAATTAGGACTTGGCATTTGCAGCTCTGCATTAGCCTCATCCAACATCTTTCTTCTCCTTTCCCGACGCAGATTCTCAATAGGCAACTTCATAAACGGAGAAAATCCGTCAAAGACCACAATCGGTTTTATTCCCAAGTCTAACAGCTTTCTTACCTTCGATATATATCTACAAGAAAATTAATATGTATTTTTGTCGGAACGCCTTCCATTAAGAGCCTGGAACAACAATAAGCGCCTTTATACAACCATATATTTCCATCGATGGCCACAACTTTCCCTCGCAATGACTTCAGATCGATTTTCTCTTTCCCGGCATCAATAAATGGCAGTAAACTTCTGACCGCATCCCATTCAGAAGGAGAATGAGATTCAGAATGAGAATGAGATTGGGAAGGAGAATGAAATTCAAATGTCCCATTCAGAAGGAAATTGGCCAATAAGTTGTATTTTCTTGTCGACGGAGTGAAATAGGTAAAAGATTTTTTACATCTGAATTGATAATGTATTTTCTGTCCTAATTCACTCCTGATTTGCTCAAAATTGTAAAAAATAAGCCAGAAAATCCACGGCATGATATTCGCGATTTAGGCCCCACGGAAACGAGGCAATATCCCATTCAGACGGAGATTCGAAAAATCGCATTTTTCTCGTAAATGATGCGACAAATTTCAAAAAATTTTTTGCAAAAAGATATCTCATGGTATGTGTGTTCATGCTGTAAGAAGCAAATTTTGTAATTTTATCTGAAACGGCCAGCATGATATTCGATTTTTGTCCAGAACCAATACGAGGCAAAATGTCCCATTCAGACGGAGATTCGAAAAATGTCTTATTTCTCGTAGAAATTGGAATAAAAACTTAAAAATCCTTTTGGATATAATAGGGCGATATGATTTACATGTTTTTAGTCCAAGAAAATCCATTTATTGCTTTATTTTCATATGAAAAACAGCCAGAATAATATTCAAATTTAGGCCACATCCAAGCGAGGCAATGTCCCATTCAGACGGAGATTCGAAAATGCCGATTTTCTCGTGAACTGCTTGGCAGATTTTAAAAATTCTTGCAGAAGTTGAAAGTTGAGCTTCCGGCGATGATATATATCCAAAAATAAGTTAATTTCTTGTTCTTTCCAGGACAGAACAGGCCAGAAGAAGATTCGTACAACTTAGGCCAAAGCGTCGCTTGATATCGAGATTTTATGCAAATTAGGTAGCAGAAGTCGGTGAATCAAGATAACATTGCTCAATTCTAGGGATCAAATCAAATGCGGGGGTTTGCGTCTAAGGTGTACCAGTTTTACAAAAAATGTAATCGAATGCAACTGCTTTCCCCGATTGATGATACACTCAATTTTTAATTAGAAACTACCGGTTTTTCGTTACAAGAAACCGTTTTATAAGAAACCAACCAGTAAGATTTTTGGCAAATTACAATTGATTCTTTTGTTCTTTTGTTTCTTAAAACAATAGAAAATTTTAGAAACTTTGTAAGAAATAGTGCAAGCTATTGCTGCCGATTCGCTAAGCGCTATCGTCGTTAAAATGAAATTAAAGAACAAAATAGCAACAAAAAATGTAAAAAAAAATTCCCATTACTTGAGATATTTTTTACAACGTCTCTTATATTATGTTGAAATGATATGTCCTATCTTGTTAACAGTAACGGCCTTCATTTGCAGCGAAGGGTAGTGCATTCACTTCACTTTACGGGGGTCGCGTAGAGTAAGGAGTAGCGTACATAATTCTATGGAATTCAATTTGCTTATTTGCTCATTTGCATTTTGACATCAACTAATTTGCATAAAATCTCGTTATGGAACGACGTTTTGGCCTAAGTTTTGTGAATCTTCTTCTGGCCGTTTCCGTCCTGGTTTACACAAAAATTAAACACATTTTTGGACATATATCATCGCCGGAAGCTCAATTTTCAACTTCTGCAAGAATTTTTTAAATCTGCCCAGCAGTTCTCGAGAAAATCGGCATTTTCGAATCTCCGTCTGACTGAGATATTGCCTCGCTTGGGTGTGGCCTAAATTGGATATTATTCCGGCTATTTTTTATAACAAGATAAAGAAATAAATGAATTTTCTTGGACTAAAAACATGTAAATCATACCACCCTATATTATCAATAAGGATTTTTAACATTTCTTTCAACTTTCATCGAGAAAACTGAGATTTTTCGAAACTCCGTCTGAGACATTTGAATCTCAATCTCATTCTCCAATTTCAATCTCATTCTCCTTCCAGCTGGGTTCTGGTAAACTTCTGATACCCATCTTGTTAGGGAAAATTAGGCCATGCGACCGTCCACTCCAAGCGTCCAGTGCAAATATGGAGCGGTGTCGGGGTCAAAAATGTGGCAGGGCAGCGGCTGATGGCTTGCGACGACGCCTCTAAGAGGCGTCGTCGTAACCTCGTTTTCAATTCTCGGCGACGCCTCTTAGATGGCGTCGTCGTAATCTCGCTTTCATTTGAATACCGGGGGGTGTGCCACATAACAGTGGAAAATCTCGTATTCAAATCAGCACTGATCCAAGCTGACATTTTGACCGGACATTTTTTCAAGAACCCGGAGAGCAGGGAACACAACAAGATTAACCAACAAGACAATTTATTTCGTCAAACAATATTCACATTACTTAGAATTTTGCAAAAAAGAATGATATATTTATGTTAGTGTGAGCATTTAAAGGTACAGAAATGAACTTTCTCTTAAATATTTATTTGTTGATTATTTTTAATTTATTGGTTAATTTTTGGAAATAAAACAGAAATGTAATGTTAATTTGAACATGATTTAAGAAAGGGAGCGGATGTTTCAAGTTAAAAGATAATGTGTCCAGTATGGTAACTTCATACAACAAGGTCAAGTTTTCACTCTGCCCCGCTGCATCTAAGATGCGTCGGCGTAATCTCTTTTTCACTTTACACTTTGCCCCGCTGCATCTAAGACGCTTCGGCATAGTCTCATTTTCACTTTGCCCCGCTGCATCTAAGACGCGTCGGCGTAGTCTCGTTTTCATTTTGCCCGCTGCATCTCAGATATATAAAATCTGTCTAAAATCTGTTGTAGTTAGTTTGCTCTACAAGCTGCAAACAACAACTACGGCTGCACCAACTAGCATTGATCAGGTCAGATGAAGGAGAGCCTATAAAATCAAAAGTTCGCAGAACATTTGTCGTAAAGGACATGGTTTCGCTTTTAAAAGCGATTCCGTATTCGACAGATGGCTGGATTTAAAGGCTATCAACGACAGGGGAGAGGTCGAGGAGGCTGATCCGCATTTTGGTCTGAAATAAGCAGTTGCAAGAATTTTGGTCAATGTTGTTGCCAAAATTGCCAAACAGATTGGCTGTTCTTTTACAGGAAAACGTTAGCAAAATAATTAGCGATTTCGATCGAGTGAATTGCAATGAAGATTTGGACTACTTGAATTTCAAAGTAAAAAATTTACTAAATGTCTGTTATCTGGCACACCCCCCCGGTATTCAAATGAAAGCGAGATAACGACGACGCCTCTAAGAGGCGTCGCCGAGAATTGAAAACGAGGTTACGACGACGCCTCTAAGAGGCGTCGTCGCAAGCCATCAGCCGCTGCCCTGCCACATTTTTGACCCCGACGCCGCTCCATATGCAAAGGAGCAAATTTTGCGTTGCTTATCTGCGTCGCAGTGTGCATACGCCGACGCGTCTTAGATGCAGCGGGCAAAGTGTAAAGTGAAAAAGAGGTTACGCCGATGCCTCTTAGATGCAGCGGCGGGGCAAAGTGCAAAGTGAAAACGAGATTACGCCGACGCATCTTAGATGCAGCGGGGCAGAGTGAAAACTAGACCTTGTTGTAGCTATGAAGTTACCATACAGGACACATTATCTTTTAACTTGAAACATCCGCTCCCTTTCTTAAATCATGTTCAAATTAACATTACATTTCTGTTTTATTTCCAAAAATTAACCAATAAATTAAAAATAATCAACAAATAGATATTTAAGAGCTCATATAACCAGGAGCGCGAAGCGCGGAGGCGAAACGCCCAGTGGACAGTTTTCTTATGTGTGATGCAGAGGACTGGGTCGGGCGGGAAAACTAGAATAGAAATTGCGAATGGCGTCTTGCGTTCTTCGTGTTCTGCCACATTTGCGTACTGAATCATAAAGGTTTAAAATTCAAATTCATGTTGCATTCATTTAAAAAACCTTAGAAATTAATAGACCGCTTCCATACAATCGGTCAAAAACTTACATATCCCAGATCTAAAGTGAAAACAGTAATAAGAAAATATCACTCTTCAATTTTACAAGGTCAAAAATTTCACGACACAGCTCGATTTCGCCTCGAAGCGCAATTCGAATTTTGCATCACACATCAGAAAACCGCATTTCATTGGTCGTTTCGCCTCCCCCTGGGACCGGCAGGAACAAAAAATTGTTCCCCGTGGACACGAGGCTGGTTAGTTTCATCATTACAGCAAAATATACGACCCCTAATAATGGCGGTTGTTCAAAAATCAAATAGTTTGAAGACAAAGGAGGTTTTATTAAGACTTACTGAAGATTTTGAAAACTTTAGCAGGTTTGTATGAATGGAAACTTAGATATTATCTGCGAGTTATCCACCTTTTTATCTATCTTTTGATAGTATATTTTGACACTTGCAAATGTGATCCAAATATTTTTAAGAGATCATAATATCTATCTATACCTATCATTACTCCCGCGGACTCCACCAAAAATGTTGTAAAATGTTGTTCTAAAGTTCACAAAAAAACACTCTAGAAATCAACTGCAACCCTAGTGGCTCTGAGCCTCGTAAAATGGAGGAGCAAGATGATGGAGGAATCTCCCCTTCAGCCGTAAAATAGCGGAATCAAAAGTTTTTTATTTTTATTAACAAAGTTAATGTATTCATAGCACAGATCCTTAGTACAATTAGGTTTTTCACTGGCAGTAAAATAAATAAATAATTATTGAAAAAAATAAATAAAATAAGATAAAAAAGACCTTATTCATAATAAATTAAGCTATAAAATATTGAATTATAAAGATAAGAGTTTTAAATTATCTATGTAAAAGTTTTATATACCCAATGATTTTAAGTTCTGTTTAAAATGATGGAATGTTTTCGACTGCTGCAATCTTGATGGTAATTTATTGTATTCGGCAGTGGCTTGAATCAAGAATGTTCTGTGATGGCTTGCTGTTGTGTAAATGATGCTTTTGTCTCGTGTTATGCTCCTGAATTTGTGAGTTTGAGTGAAACATTTCAGATAGATATTGAGGGGCTTGGTTGTTAAGACATTTGTACAGTAAGCAGAGCCTGTGAGTCTTTCGCTGTTCCTCAAGCCTCTTCCACTGAAGCATGTTTAAAGCTGGTGTCACATGATCAAACTTACGCATTCTAGTAACTACCTTTGCCGCAAAGTTCTGAATTGACTGAGCTTTGTGTAGTGATGCTTTTGATGCATTGCCGTAGACAATATCACCATATTGTACTCTAGAGAGCACACATGCTTGCACAACTTTGGAAATGTTTCTCTTTTCATACAGTTTCTGATCTGTTTCATTTGTATCAGCTTCCCTGCACAAGATTTCTTTAGCTGAGAGATGTGATAGTTTATTGCACTTGCATGGTTTATTTTGTTATTTTCAGACAATAACAGCATAGATACGCAACATGACACAGAATCACTCTCATTTGAAATCAGAGCTTGATGATGGGCCAAGACAGAAGTCAAGCAAAACAATAGATATACCTAGGCCTAGGCCTACACATCACACATCTCAAGTGGAATTAGAAGTTTGCCTGACATATCGCTATAAACCATTATCCATTAGATGCACTTGGACAACATTTCCTTGACAGAATTTTGAAAATCCCATATTTTCTTGCAGATACTACAGTTGCCATCGACTTTGTGTGAAGCCGTAAAGCTGAAATCCTCTTCCACAACCCTACTTACCCGACTTACCTTACATTTATTTTTAGATGCCGTGGCCACGACCATTTTCACTTCTGTAAGCACTAAATTCTCAACTTTTATTGACAAAAATTTGGAAACTGAACATGGTTAGTTTTTCCCCACCTGAAAATATCCTTGAAGTTGAAGATGCATTTTAAATCAAGTTTAGGCCAAAATAATGTTTAATATTAGGCCTTACGAACGATCACTCCTTCATTTCATATATAGAATAAATCTAATTTATGAAGCTAATATTTCCTTTTCTTGCTTGTAGTAAAATCACTGAAGTGAATTCAGCAAGGTAACAGGCATTTCCCCTCAGAAAATAAAAAAATCTGATTCCGCTATTTTACGGCTGACGGGAGATTCCTCCATTTTCTTGCTCGACCATTTTACTGGGCTCTGCACCAACCCAACTCATAGAAATCGGCCTCAATTTAGTCTGGGTGTATTTAATAATTTCTGGGAAAAAATTTTATAAAGCTGAAACTTTGCACAGAGTCTCCCTAGGGTATGTAGATTACGGGAAAAAAATTCCACATGATTCCAAGTAATTGCACATGCGCCAAAAAGTGGAAATAAATAGTTTCTTCAAATATAGACATATTATATATCATTTTTTCGGAAATTTCACACTGACAGGGAATGCAAAGCAAAGGTCAATCATCATTCTCTGAGCTTCTAAGTTCAAGTCGAAGTCACCTGTACGAACTGAGCCTGAGCCCTCCGCAGGAGCTAGCGATGGCTGCCTCGCGCGTAGCTATAAACATCTTATAAACTAATATTTGGTTTTGGCACGGGGTCAACTGGTGACGGTAGCTCCTGTGGTTGGGCCGTTAATCGGTCGTTGAACGTTGACGATTTCCGTCCGTAACTCTCCCTTGGCAACGGACCTCGGGTTGATTTTGTTGGAAACAAAGGACCACCTTGTTTCAGCCAGTCACGGTGTAGCTTATGCAATCGCTGGAGAATTTCGATTTAGCTGCTGTGTCCATAGATGAAATAAGAGCTACTTTTCGACGTAAAAATAACGAAAAAAAATGTTTTTCTTACTTATCAAGTTTCACTTTTGATGACATCATCGATCGCTTTCACACATCATATCTTTTAACATTTCGGTTTTAGGATATAGGTTTCTTGGTATATTCTGTTCAGTTTTTCATGCTCTTTCGATTGGTTGATTCAAGTTTGATGACTTTCATTTTTTTCTGACCGTCACCCTTTACGTCATCAATCACGTGGAAACTGGGGAAAAATATTTTTTGGACACCCTTGAAAATTTAAAGGTACTACCATCAAGAAGTAGAAATAAGTGAAAAATCCCCGGTTACCCTCTCCGCCAGTTTGTTGGAGAAAATTCCCTGTCTATATAAAAAAAGTTAACCAGAGGCAATTATTAAAACATTATGTGGCAAACTGTAAAAACAGATAAACAAGTCTTTTGAATAGGGATAACACCCACCAGTTATTCATATATACTCAATACCTAGAATGACAATATTTAATATATATATAATTACATGACAGATTCCTCCCTATTTCTTTTATATAATGAACTGAACATGATGAAATAAACAGTGAACAAACTAACAAAACAAGAAGCAAATAAAATAAAATGTTAATCAAATGTTTAGTGTGCAAGTTTGTGCTTTAGGTAATGTTCATGGATTATCATTGACCTAACTTTGCAGACGTGAGAATATCAATGAGTTTTCTTGTGCAAGCCCCTCGTTTGGTCAATGAGTCAGCCAGTTGTTCTGTTCTTGGTATCCAGTGAATCAACACTTCTTTTCGTGCAATCATTTCTTTAATCGCAGCCACTTCAATTCTCAGTCTCTTTTCAGTGATTGCTGTTGTTGAATGAATAAGAGAATGAAGATTTTTGTTGTCAATATATGCAACTATTTGTGGCGCTTTTCCAAGTAATTCCTTGACTAACTCCCGAAGGTATAATGAATCATCCAAAGCATCAGAGAGAGCAAGACTTTCCGCAGCGGTTGAGCTTCTTACTATACTCTCTTTATCTTACTTGATCTCCACGAAATCACACTGGAATGAACTTCTCCAGTAAGAAATATGATGTGACCAGCTGTACTTGATGCTCCATCTGGAAGATTTGCGTGGGCTGCATCGGAGTATACCACTATCTTCAAATAACTTCTATCCTCCATGCTGGGAAATACAAGTTGGTAACAATCGGTTTGTATCTTTCTCACTAGTTTATTGGCTTGAATCAAATGACGAACTTCAGGTTGTCTGCTAAGACATATACTCGAATCGAGAACTTCATAACAAATGTCAGGTCTAGTTTGACTTGCAACCCAATTGGCTTGACCAACGACACTTCGGAGAAGCCCTGTTTCATCAGGTGTTAACTTTGATGTCTTCTGTGATTGACGTGAAGCTGTCAGTGGAATAGGCTCCATGTTTTTAACAAATTCGTCTTGAGATACTTCAATGTGATTGTTACGATTAATTATATTCAAGCCAATATATTTGAAAATACTCTCTTTAATTTTACTGATTTTGAATGTCTGTCTCAATTTCCGCACAATGTTTTCTTCGAACGTTTGTGATCCTGCATGACTGAAGTCGTCCACGTGCACAACAATGATTCCCTCCATTGAACCACTAATCGAAGAAGAATAGAATAATGCAGGGTCGAATTTAGACTGAAGACATCCGAGTCTTTCTAATTCCTTTTTGACACTAAAAAACCAGTTTCGTGCTGCATCGTTGAGGCCATACACCACTCTTTTCAACTTCCACAAAGAATCAGGACAGTTGGCTTCCTTTGGTGGTTTTAGGTAAATGTCTCTGTCAATTTTTGTTCCTTGTAAGAACGCAGCTTTTACGTCTGTAGTTTTACACTGCCAATTCATCATGCCTGAAATTGCCACCATGGTTTTCAGTGTACTTTTGAGAACAGTTGGTGAATCCACTTGCGTTGCTGTTTCTTCTTCAAAGCCTCTAGCTACTAGACGAGCTTTGGTTTTATGAGAATCTCCCTGTGTGTGTCTAGTGATCACCCAAGTTGTAGTAATTGCCTTTTGACCATTATTTGCAACTTCTTCGTAAACATCAAAGTTTTCCCAGTTTTGTATTTCTTGCTTTTTGGCATCCAAAACTACACTGGTTTGATGCTCTTCAGTAGGAACAAGTGTGAATAATACTGTCTCAGCAGCGGTCTCTTGGATTCTGTCATCGTTCTCTGTCTCATTTTCAGTACTAACTGATTTCCACTCTTCAACTTTTTCAAAATCAATACACTTGGACTCTGCATCATCTTTATTCTTTATGTTGAGCCACGTCGAAAACTTTCCGGTGGCTTTTCCTGCTCTGCCTAAAACAGTTGCGTCTTTCCATTTATCTGTTCCGCGTTCTTTGTATTTGATACATTCACTTTTTTTCGGAAGGTTGGCACCTGTTTTCAATTTGCCATTACTATAGCTGTTTGAATGTTCCACTGGAGGCGCTCTGGTTGTAATTTTGTCCTGTTGTTCCATCTCATGGGTGGTAGAATTCAATGTTGCACTGTTAGTTTGAGCTTCTTCATCGCTATCACTGACTGCTTGTAAAAGTTCCTATGAAATAGGGTTGGGTTGGTTTGGTGTCACATCATTGCTTGGCTCATTACTCGGTCGAAACTCTTCCCCCATTTTAACAAGTCGATTTGTTGATACCCTGACGTATATGTTTCCATGTCGAATAAAAACGACTTTTCCATCTTGACCAATTACTTTGCCCGGCCCTTTCCATTTGTTGTTCCCATCTCTCTTGTAGAATACCTTGTCCCCAGTGGAGAACTTGGTTGCATTTGCTCTTACTTTGTGTTTAAGAGCCTTTCGCACTTTTTCTGACGATTCAGCTTCGATGTAGGCCCGTCTAGCACTGTGAAGCGCATTAATGTGGGAAGCAACAATTTCACTCGTGGTTGTCCCTTCAAGGGCTGGGAGCTGATCAACCATCACGTTTGGTAGATTTGGGTTTTGTCCAAATACTAACTGATACGATGAGAAGCCATTCCACATCTGCAAACAGTTTTTAGCGTTAATGGCCCAGGATAGGGCTTGCGTCAACCTCAGTTTGCAGTCATCCTCCAAAATCTTTTCCAGACAGCGATCGACTACAGCATGGTTACGCTCGCAGAGTCCATTTTGCCATGGGCTTTCTGCTGCAGTATGCAAAACTTCGACATTCAGGATTGCACACATCTCTTTATACTCCTCGTTAGCAAACTCACCTCCATTATCGGCCAAAACTTCACTGGTGCACCAAAGCCATTTCCTACCCACATCTCTATAACATTGTCTATAATTGTTGCAGGTTTCTTATCTCTTATGATACGAGCAGTGGTAAATCGAGTAAACATATCAATAAGATAGAGGATGTTTACTTTGTTGTTCCAAATTTTTAAGTCCATGGCTACAGTCTCATTAAATTGTGTAGCTAAGGGAAGGGAAACAACAGGTCTGGCAGGAGTTTTCTGAAACTTTACGCAAATCTCACAAGAGTCATATAATTTCTTTGCAATTTCCTGGTAATCTTTATCCCAAATGTTGGCATCAATCATAAGTGCTTTTAACCGTTCTTGTGTAGGGTGGGCGAATTGCTTGTGCAACTTGGTTAGAATTTCCTGTTTTTCATTGTATGTTTCGATTTTAGAGTCCGCAAAGAAACATGTATCAATTGTTACACTTTGCTTCTCAAGTGGGATGCAATAGTGGCCAGATGACGTACAGTCCAGATCCACAGTGTTGCCCCATATTTCTGCTTGATCATGTTCGAGATCAAGCTTTATCTTTGCACCTTTCATTGCTTGTTTGCTGAGTAATAAAGGAATCTCACTATCCACAATGTCTGTTTTCACAAAAACACCTTTTCCAGCTAGTTCACAGGGAAGTTGGAGTTGTCCCTTAGAGGTTTTTGTTTCTCCACCACCAAATTTATAAACTTTGCTACTAGGTTGCAAATCAATGCTTTTCTTCTGCTCTATGTCGAGTGTTTGAAGGTAGCAGTTTATCCAGTTTTGACCAGCAACAGTTGAAGTACATCCGGAGTCAAGAACAGCAGAATTTCTTGCTTCACTTGTGAAGAGGCACATTTCTTCTTCTTTTGGACTAACAAATAGTGTTATGTTATCCTCAATAGGACGTTTATGAGGACAGTCCTTAGCATAATGCAGAATTGATTCACAGATCTTGCATTTGTTTGGTTTACCGTTAAAACCAATTGGATTGATCTTTTGTCCATGACGCTGTTTGGTCCCACTTTCTTCTTGTTTGTAGTATGATCTGGGTTGAGACTCAAATTTTCTTGGCTGAAAACGGTTAGATTGATAACGATTACGTGAATATAGAACTTCATTTGTGTCTGTAAGCATACTTGATTCAAGTTTAACTGCTTGACTTCCAGCTATATCTCCAAGAGGTAGGGACTGTTCACCATAAAACTTTCGTAAGGCAGATTTCATTTGTTCAAATAAATGTTCCTTTTTGGCATAATCAACGGCTGTCAGTACTAGCTGCCTTTCCTTGTGTGGCAGCTTGGACGCATCTAAAAGTTTGAATGCTAAAACGGGCGGTGGTAGCTTCATATATTTTTGCATAATCCGGCTATAACGTCTTTCAAATTCCAGGATAAAATCATCCATCTTTTGCTGACTTTCTCGTTCAAATCTATCAAACATAATGTAACGTTCATACACTTCACTTAGCTCATCCTTTTTAAACAGTTTATCCAAGTATGTTATCAGCTTCTCAACACCATCATCTGCATTAATGGTTTCTAATTTCAGCTCATTAAAGACTTTATCACGGACCCCACTTGGGTCAGTTTCAGGAAATGACAAAGCAATAGCAACTCCCTGCTTCTTTTTATCAAGTTCAGTAACAATGCACCATGCACGTATTTCTTCTACATATCTATCATATGGTTTGTCTTTGCTAAACACCGGTGGGTTCTTGTAACCACTCATCTCTGCTACCATGTAAAAACAGATAAACAAGTCTTTTGAATAGGGATAACACCCACCAGTTATTCATATATACTCAATACCTAGAATGACAATATTTAATATATATATAATTACATGACACAAACAACTCATTACCACTTCATTTTTAGCCTTTTACGGGATATGAAAAGTTCTTCAGTGTGAAATTTCCTAAAATATGATGTATAATATTCCTATATTTGAAGAAACTTTTAGCTCCGCTTTTTCGCACATGTGCATAAAAGGGCCTGGAAAAGAGGGTTCTCCCACTTGGAATCATGGGGAATTTTTTTTCTTGTAATCTACATACCCTAGGGAGACTCTGTGCAAAGTTTCAGCTTTATAAAGTTTTTTTCCCACAAGTGGTGATAATTTTAGTTAGACTCTCGGACTAAATTATGCCACGCGTTCTGAAATTGGCCACTCCCTAACATCATAAATGCTAAGAATCTTGTTTTCTTTTGGTAATGCAAAGTATTTCACAAATCTGTAGAAATACTGTAGAAATCACCTTTAATTATATGCCACACATTGTGAAATCAGTTATTGTTGTGCATAGTATCCCATAAGATGCAGCATGCAGAAACCTTTTATAATGCAAGTCCTATGTCTAAAAGCAAGCATTGAAAATTGGCAAGTTGCTACAGTTTGATTTTGGGATACTTTTGGACCCTGTTTGCACGAGAGAAAATTATAAGGATGTAAAAGATCCCTTCCTTGCGGGTAAGATATGGCTACAACTACATCGCGTTTACACGAGAATGGAAAGGATTGAAATAGATCTGCTTTTCTGGCATGCCCATAAAGATATGATCTCTCTTCCACAAAGCAATCGATCTGTGAAAATGGGGTCTTAGTTTGCTCAATTTGCATAATTGCTTACCTACCTTGCATGTGTGGGGAGGATCATTTCATGGAAAGGGTTTCACTTTCTACTTTTGAGGAGGACTGGACCAGAGGTGACCTGGGCTTTAGCTCAGCTGGTGTGCCAATTGTTTCTTCCATTTTTGAACTCAACAGAATTTGAGTTTGAAATAAAGGCAATTTTATTTTTCTGCTATGTTACCTTTTATTTTTAGTTTTGCTATGATAGCAGTAATGCAAAGGAGCATTTCACTCTGCCACACACTAGTTTAAGATAGTACATAAATGAGAAACAGTACCAGCAGTCCAGTTATTGATTGTTCATTTGCCTTCTATTTTGTGGGATATCACATTTTTATTCCGGCTCTGGGGTGTTATAAAATTTCCTATTTACAATTTTGTCAATGAAAAAGAAGGTTTTTAAAAAATTATTTGTAATGGTTCCTTGAGCTAATTATTGAAACTAAACTAGTTACGAGTGGCGTTGTCTGAATTCAACAATCCAGGCTTTTCTCTGCAAATTATTCCCATTTGATTTCATAGTTATTGACATGCTAAATATCCAGACGAAACTATATATTTAGAATGGCTTCTTTATAAATTATTGATTAGAAGGCGGAGGTCCGAAGTGAACCACGCGGAAGCAAATTCAAATTCACTCAAATTTAGAAACTACAAATGCAAAGATAATTTTTGTCTGGTATTTGATTCTTAAATTCATTCGAAGTCTGCGTTTTTTTTCAAAGGATTAATAATTCTTTCTAGACCACATTATTGCGTGCATTTGCACTATGATCATTTGGACGCATTATTAACACTATTTCGTCTCATATAAGTTTTCAGTTTTCTCCGATTTTCCACCCTGTAATATATGGATTTTAAATCATATAGACCGGAGAGAGATTGAGGTTTATTGCCACCGACGGAATTATTTTACGAAATATGGTTTTTCTGGGGTACTTTTTGACGTAGATTACAATCCGGATGTTGAACAGGCGTGGGAGGGGGCGTTTCCCAAATATAAAAGGGGGGAGGTATAAAAGTCTATAAAATATTGTTGTATCAATACCCTTATTAAAGGTTTTGTCAAATTGCAAGCACAAATCATTTCGAAAAGCAATTACATAAAGAATTACATAAATAAAGCCTACCGATACATCGATACACCGATACAAACTCTCTCGATGCATCGATCACCACCTAAAGCCGATAGTAAAAGAAATTCCTTACTACATCAAAGACACGACACACGACACATTTCCTAGGAAAACTAAAATCATACGATCGCAAGATCAAACCAAGTTCCTTTTGGCTACTTTGACGTTAAGTTGCTATACATCAATATCCCAAATGATGAGGGGATTGAATATTGTCTAGATGCTCTTCTAAATCACTATGGTGAAAACAATCCCCTTCCGGTAAGACACATTAAACACATGCTACACTTCATACTAAAGAGGAACTCTTGTAATTTAATGACGAATCCTACTTGCAGACCATGGGCACGGCCATGGGCACATTCTTTGCTCCAAACCATGTAAATATATTCATGAGCAGAATTGAAAGCAAAATCCTTACTTCAACACCAGACGGTTTCAAACCCTTTACAGGCACTACACCCACTACGCTGCTGCCATTACCATATGTTAAGTACGAATACTCTTATATTTCTTATTTCTTATTTCTTATATTATTTCACTCAAGCAGTTCCCATACCAAGTTTCGTAGTTTCGTTTTGTTTTACCTAAAGCCGTTCCAACATATAAAATATATATTCCAATCCAACGTCACGTTCCCTAAGTCCTCTTATAATTTTGTAACACAACTCCAGTTGCCCCCCCTCCGCGATCTCTCTTGCAGTTTATCCCCTACACCCTTTTTACTAAATGTTTAGATTATCAAAGCAACATCGTGTCTGGAGTACCAAGCATCAGGAAGCGCAAGCGAATGAGGTATAACTGGTGCACATTTCCAGGAAATGTTTTTACTTTAGGCCACCTTAATCTTGTCTTCAACCTCCTAATACCCTTTTGGCACTCCTATGTAGAATCTTTGACGAAAACATCCCAATTCGGCCAACTTTGGTGAAAACGACGGTAGCTGAATTGAGGTCATAATCATTCGGCCGCTTTGCAGAATTTTCTATCTTTTCCCCCTATAAATGAGAAACGCCCCCTCGCAGGCCTGTACAATATCCCGATTCGTAATCTACGCCCAATAGTACCCCAGAAAATTCATATTTCGTAAAATCCTTCTGTTGGTGGCAATAAACCTCATTCTCCCTCTGGTCTTATACCCAGGTTTAGAAAATTTTCTGACAAAAACCCACCCACATACCTGTACCAAAAATATATTAAGTACCCCCGCTGCCCCCTGGGATAGCTTCATTGAATTATGTCAATAATTTCAATTGAGTTATAAAGTTTACGCCTGAGAGCGCTAGGGGCAGATTAGCTCTTTGGATTTTATGCTGTCTTAGAGATAACCCTCTGCTGTAAACCAACTGATATGCATCAGTTTTACCAGAAGGCGTCTTACCCATGACACATTAAGAAGGCTATGCCGAACAGCCAGGCTCTCAGGATTTGTAGAGTTTGTTCTGATGAGGCCAAGTTGGAAGAAAAGTCAAAGGAATTACTAGTATTGTTGACCAATAAGGGTTAAGAGGAAGGTTTTATCAGGCAACAAGTTGATAGGCTTAAGGATATTGATAGGGATTGGCTGTTAGGTCGTGATGGTGGACATAATCAAGGCTGGCGGACCGTAACCCACTTGTAGTTAATTATCATCCAGCCCTTTATAAGATCCATTATGTCACAAGCAGGCTTCAGCCTATGTCGCAGGTACTGGCTATTTCCGAATGAATGGACCTTTAAAACCGCTTTTCTGAGATATTATGGACAATTTAGGTGCAAAAATCCTTCAGGTTCACGAGTTTTGCGACGTGTTCGATCTAGACCATTTAGAAAAAAAGCTGCCCAAGCCTTTCCGTCGTTATGTGTAAAAGCTAAACTCACCTGAGCCCAGGTGAACCAGGTGAACCCAGCAGTAATCAACCTTAACCAACCTAAACCGATATTTTGATCATTTTGATGAACCCTTGTTATCCCTCGTTACGATTCATCTTATTAATATTTTGGAAACTTGATGGGACGCTTAGAATTAAGACAATAAACGCTTTTTTTCAGAGAATTACTTGATGGTATAACATCTTATGCGGCTAATAAGGGACAATCGAAGCAGTTTTCTGATGCAGTTGATCGGGTAAGTTACCTTGGAGAAATGAATTGTGTATTTTTTGACATCGGTTTAGATGAAGTCAATAATTTTCTTCTAATCACAGTTATTGCCTGTCATAAATGCTGCAACATCGCAAATCATATTCTCTCGTAATTTCGTGAAGCCGTGCTCTATTTCTTATGTACTGGTTATTCATTGATCTCTAGTGTTTTTTTCTTTGGGCTTCCAGTCAATTTTTACTGTATAAATGATCTTTTTTTTTCTCATCAAAATAGTTATCACTTGAAATTTCATTGCAATGTAACAATTGTTCATTCATGAAAAGTACATATGTCTTGTATTGATCAGCAACGCGAAAATCTTCCATAACTGGCTATCCAAACTTGGTGGTGCTTGAATGCTGCCAGATATGGCGTATCTATCAGTGTTTAAAGTGGAAATGACACGAAAATTTTTATCGCTGTTATAGAGGTATTTGTTTGTGCCGAATACGAAAATCAAGTAAAAATTTGCGAATAGTGTACGCATTTTTAGCAGGTAAGAGTTAAAGTTTGAATTTTCGCTCCAAAAAGTGTCCACGGGGTCTGGGGCGAGTGACGTAAAGTGTTGGACATGATCCTGGAAACGCGAAGCGCAAGCAAACAAAAACAAGGACAAGGAAAGAAGCAAGGTGGTAGATCAGCATCCAGAGTAGCTCTTCTAGTGCCATAGCACATTCTGAAGAAGAAGATAATGTTATGGGAGCCTATGGGGGAGAGTTTCTTCCATATCAAGATGAGCCTTTGGCCTCATCAACAAACGCTTCGTCTTCCGAGGAGGATGGAGATGGAGATGGAGAAAGGAATCGACCCGAAGCTGAAGATGGGATTCCACCAGCTACCCTGAGGCGAAGATTTGAAGGTGAAATTCTGTTAGATTCTTGGTAAGTTTGGCAAATGAACCTTCTTTCAGTTTAAGCTAATTAAATACGATAAGACTTGTCTTGATATCAAAATTGACTCTGTGTCTCAAAACAAACTTTGTCCACTTTCTTCTAACTTCCTGGTTCTTGGGAAAACGATGCATCGATATTCCTGGAACTCGACTGCAGTTGCTGCATGACCGGCCATGTGGAAGACCCGCAACACAGTACTGTCCTCTCCTTGGAACACCACTGTTACTTGCCATTTTCATAAATAATTATACGAATTAATTTTTAAACACTATAACTGTACTTCTCTTATCCGCAAAGTCTGTAAAAAAATGTTTTCCCTACACTTAAATGACTTTTAAAGAGATTCTCGACAGGCAACAAGCAAGTGGTACTCTAACAACTGCCTCGTTGAAATAACTTGGAACTATAAAGTATCACTCACTTGTTGTGCTATAAATACGTTTCATTTCGTAACAATCAAACAACCCATTTATCTTACAAAGATAATTTGCAAACTAGAAAGAAAGGACACGATCATAAATAGCGCAATTATCACCTTGCTTTTTTATCTCCTTTCCTGTATGTCACAAAGCGGATTTCAGCACCTCATTTGCTCTTTTGATTAACTTTTGTGACAAAAAAGTTAATAATATCACGCCATGAAAAACACTCACGCAAAGCCATGTCAAAATAAACCTAAATTGCAGATTTATAGATTTCAATTTGTCCTTTCTTTGGCCTTACTTCAGCATTTTCTCTTCCGCAAAGTTGTTCTTCTGAAATTGTGTTCAACACTTTACGTGACAGAGGTCTGGTAGCGAGCGGTCTGACCGCGTTCGCCTTGGGACACTTTTTGAGCGAAAAATCCTTACTTTAAACTGCAATATCTTGAAAACTACGCATCGGATGCAAAAATTAAAAAACACGGTAATAGGCACTACGTAATTAATAAAACTGATTCATAAAAATTTTGGTGTCATTTCCACTTTAACTGATTCCCAAACGATATACTCATGCCAAATCATATGCCTACCGTCTGTACATTCATTTTTAATCTCATCTTTCAATATCGTTCGCATTTTCAAAACTCTGAGAATAGTCCATGAAGTTAATGAGATATTTGTGAAAAAAATGTCAACGTTGAAACGGAACGGATGCCTGACATATCTTATGAAGTAACAGTTATCTGGTTGTTCTTTTTTAATATATAAATCTTAATATGATTTAACTTCTCGTTTTGAGTTGCACTAATCAGATGATATAGCCCTTACACCCTTAGTGAGCTGATATTTTTGGATAGCCTGTAAAATCCTTGGACTGACCCCCACGTATAGCCTGCGTGCAGCCTCAAACTCTTCTCCGAGAAAGAGTAGAGTCTGCGCAACAATGAACGAAAGCTTGTACTGGCCTCTTTTTCAAATAAAGTGTGGCGGTAAATCTTTTGTTTGCCTATTGTTTAACAACCAATCAACGCTCTCTGGCAGAAAACTGCCAGAGAAACATGATTGGTCGATTGTTTATTTCATTGTTTTAATATAGTCGCGCCGCGTTGACACGGCTGGTTTGCGTCGCGCGATCGCTTTTGCCAAACAAAATGGCGAATGTGTGCTTGGTTGCTGCACGAAAATATTTGTTGGAGTAAAGGATGGTTTATCGGTGATCTACCTTACGAAAAGCACTATTGTGATCAACTGAAGCCATGCCAAGAATAGAAACAAGCCCGACATGGATTTTCCAAAGCAAGTTGTCTATTTCTAGGCATGTAGACTAGATAGTAGCCTACTTAGGTTTATCTGAAGAGGGTGCACCCCAGTGTGTGCCTGTGCACAACAAAGAACAAAAAATACAGATAGTAAGATTTAACTTGACTTGTCTTGTCTGGTAGATTACATGCATTTAACTGAATCAGTACAAATAATAATATCTCCTGGAGTAAATTTTCAGTGTTATAAAGTAACAGCTGTGATGTTTGAAGGATTTTCTAGGCACAACTTTGTGAAAGTTTACCTATGGTGTTTTTATTTTCTTTCAATTTAAGTCTTTCTTCAGAAACTAGAATCATTTGCTCAACCATTTAAACGCTTTTGAAATCATTTTAGGACAGCAAAAGCCCAAATATTTTTGCCATCCTTCCCCAAAGCTGTCTTTTGGTCAATGTTTACAACCTGAAAACATGAAGTGTGGATAATGATGACATCTATAGTTATTGGCAGATTATTTTTCAGTGTCGTTTTAGAGATAACAACACCAACTTAACCTTTAAAGGTTTGGTGGACACTTTGCAAGCTATCCTTAGCTTTGCACCTTCTTTATCTGTGCCTTGGTTTAGTTTCAAAGTTCAATTAAATGTACATTCAGTATTTTGTCATTAAAATTAAAACTGAAACTGGTGGCAAATGTAACAGCTTGCTGGTCGATTAAGATGGACACAGTGCTGGTATAAACTAAAAAGCAGAAAAATGTCTGTCATACCAAATCTATGAGAAGACCCATAGCCTACAATATTGCCTACAATACCCAAAGCCCACAATATTGACAAATTGTTTTCAAGTTTGATCAATTATCAAAAGTTAGTAACTACCAAAACACCAAAAAAAATCATTGTAATACACTGCCAAAATTCATGGCAATTTTACCAAAAAAACTATAAACCAAGGATAAAAATCACACAGTTAATTGAAGAATAACTGTGACTGAGATGGATGCATATTTTGAAACTTATGAATACTGTAAGTCCAGTACCAAGAAAAGTCCAAACTCTACATTTCAAGCCTTTCCTTGATCAAGCAAGAATTCTTACTGAGGATAATTTGAGAGTTATGCAAAAGAAAAGCTATTTATAAACAACAAACTTATAAATAAAAACAGTACAGTAAAAAGCTTTGCATCTACCTATGCATCTGGGATATATCAATCAACCTATTTGTCTGTAGCACTTTTTCCTTAGAGAGATCAAAGGAAATAAAATATCCAAGATAGCTAACAAAATATAAATATATGAAGATACTCCTCCAAGTCAAGTGATAAAAAAGTTATAAACACCAAATACCAGAAGATGCTGTCCAGATGATATTTTGTCAGGTCTTTTAGCCTGTGTTTAAAGTATCCTCAAGAAAAAAGTTCAACTAATTTAATTGCTCTTTAGTTTAGATTGAAAGTTTTGTTGAAGAATTGACAGTAGAAGCAGCACTGTTCACAGAAGCAGTCACATTTATATGAATGGTCAGCATCTACGAGTTATCGGGCCTACGCAAGAGTTTAGGCCCCAGCAGCAACAGACGGAAAGAACTTTTCACTTTCTGCTTTTCAGAAACATTTTCTTGGTCAGACGTCTTATAAATGTCCAATACAGCAAAGTGTAAATACAAAACATCATTTTGTTTTGAAATTCATCGCAAAGAACTTCTTCGCAAAGTTACGGAATTACACAAAACAGCTTAAAAGTTCAAACGAACTTGCTCAAAGCCCGAAGTGCTAGTAGGCGGTGATTAAAAACGCTTCGCGTAGGCTCCAACGGTTGTTTTCATCAGAAAGAGGCTGCATTTTTGCTGACTCAGCGGTACAAGCTTTCTTTCATTGTTGCGCAGACTCTACTCTTTCTCGGAGAAGAGTTTGAGGCTGCACGCAGGCTACCCACGTATGTCTGTGTGCCGAGTGCCCCTCCGGACTCTTAAACGGCTATCTCTGAGTAAGGTAGGTTACAGTCCTGATCTTTTCAAGCAAAATTTACTTGGCTAGTAGTGGATTGGTGGTAACGAAATTTCTTTTGAATTTGCCGGAATATGGTTTTTCGGGAATAAAGTTAGATAAAGAATTAATTCAGAAGTATAGAAGTTAAGACTTTCAGCTAAAAACACTCCTAGTTCAATATGGCAAGGATAGTGCAAACTTGCTTTCGTAACGGTCTCCCAGAGGTGATCTAAAGGAAAAGTTTGATCGAAATGGGAAAAAACAAACATTTTTGTTTAGTTTCAATTCAAAAGTTGTATCTACATGCATAGTAATGTTAGTATCTCCTGAATTTTTAATCCTATGTATCTATAGGGGCTGTTTGTTTTGTTCTCGATAGGTCTTCATGTTTGAAACTATTCACGTTCTTGACAGACTTTAGGTCAGGGTGTAGACTGTTCCAGATTTTAAGTCCAAGGTAGGAGTGACCATTCTGCTCTACGTCGCTTTTTCAAAAAGGTTGAAGCAGTTTGTTTTTAGCTGCACGAGTTATAATGCTCCGGCCAGCTGGTGAAAACATCTATGACACTTACGATGGGGCAAAATTTAAAAAAAAAAATTGAAAACGTTTGTAGCAGCGCATTGTTAGAATATCTGTTCTGTGGGGAGCCAATTTATATCCCTGAATTCTCTGATTCCTACATGCGCTCTATTATTCCAATTCAAACAGAACTCGATAATAAGATTTGAGAAAATTACCAGCGTAAGAACTACTAAAACATGAATCATAATCAAGCAAGAACTACAAGTACCAAGCACATGTTAGAACTAAACTAAAGCTAATTGACATAACAAACGAAACGCAGCAAGTGTAACGAATGTCAAACCGGATGTGTCAATCAAGATCACAAACGTGAGTCACAATAGTGTCCATACTTCTCAACACTCCCACTTGACGAATGTTTATCAAGTCCAAATAACTAAAGGTTAAGCAAAGTCTTTTCTCCAATCAATGTTCGTAAATCTTCGAATCTTGCCTTCGGCAACGCTTTTGTTAAGATTTCAGCGAACATTCTTTCTGTTGGACAATATTTCAGCTCTATATCTCCTTTCTCTGTAGCTTCTCTTATATAATGATATTTGATATCAATATGCTTGGTGCGATGGTGGCCTTTTGGATTTTTAGATAGAGCTATAGCACCTTGGTTATCCTCCAATATTGTAGTAGGACCAGTTTGTTCAAACCCAATACTTGGAAGAAGATTACGCATCCAAACTGTTTCTTGAGCTGCTGAACATAGCGAAATGTATTCGGCTTCAGTCGAAGATAGTGCAACCACTGACTGCTTTTTCGTTTTCCATGATATAGCCGAATTTCCAATTTGAAAAATATATCCTGATGTATACTTTCGTGTGTTTACATCACCTGCCCAATCGGCATCTGCATATCCTTGAAGGTTTACATTCAAACCATCTTGAGCTTCAAACTTTAAACCAAACAAAGTTTAATGTTCCTTTCAAATATCGTAGGATTCTTTCAATTCCTTGAAAGTGTTCTTGTCCTTGATTAGACATGAATTGGCTCAGTGTTCCGACTGCCACTGATATATCCGGACGAGTAGCGATAGCTGCATACATGAGCGAACCAACAGCAGCTTGATATTCCTTTAAATTTGTGACTTTTCACCATCTTTCAATCTTTCATATTTCTTTCCTACTTCCATCGGAGTTGAAACTGGTTTGCAGTTAAACATGTCGAATCTCTTCAACACATTTTCGAGGTAAGCTCTATGATTGATGTGAAGAACCTTAGCAACTCTGTCTCTCTTGATAGACATGCCTAGACAGTAGTGAATTTCTCCTCTGTCTTCCATCTCAAATTGATCTTTAAGGCGAGTCTTTTCTTCTTCTAACATGCGACGATCATTTGTAGCCAAAACAATATCGTCGACAGACAATGCAATCAACATAAAACACTGTTTCTTTCCGTCTTTATTCTCTGCTTTATAATACAAGCATTGATCTGCATCACTCTGAACATATCCAGAGGCTTTCAAGTAACTATTCATTTTCAAGTTCCAGCAGCGCGCAGATTGCTTCAAGCCATAAAGACTCTTTCTCAATTTGCATTCCATATCTGATTTCTGTTTATCTACATAGCCTTCAGGCTGTTCCATGTAAATTTCGTGTTCCAAATCTCCATTCAAGAATGCCGTTCTGACATCCATTTGATGAACTTCGAGATTTAGTTGATTTGCAATAGCAAGCACAGATCTAATTGAACTGTACTTGGCGACAGGAGCAAAGGTATCATCATAGTCTTCTCCAGCTTCTTGCGAGTAGGCCTAAGCTACTAATCTAGCTTTGTAGTGATCAACATTACCATCTGCTTTACGCTTTACTTTGAATACCCATTTGCGAGATACAACATTCTTACCTTCGGGTAATTTCACCAAGTCCCAAGTCTTGTTCTTTAGCAATGATTTGTATTCATTATCAGTTGCTTCTTTCCAATTTTTCGAATTTTTGCTGTTATACGCTTCATTCATTGTTTTGGGTTCATCTTCATCTGTAACAGCAACAGAAGCAAAATTCCACCAATCTCCAGCTATGACTCCAAGACGTTCAGGAGGAGCACTTTGACGTTGTGATCTCCTTGGGATGACTTCCAGTTGATTGTTACCTTCCACAGCATCTTCTTCATGATCATAATGTTCTTCTTCAGTGACAGCTTCTGTATCTTTACCATTAAAATACACAAAATCATTCTTTGTGGGTTCTTCAGTAAACAATTGTTGATCTTCAAGTCGTTTTTCATCTTTGAAAACAGAATCACTGAATGTGTTTTCATGAAACACAGCATGACGACTAACCAACATCTTCTTGGTAAGAGGATTATAAAATTTATATCCTTTGCAGTTTTGTGGATATCCAACAGATACACATTGTATTGATTTCTTGTCTAATTTCTTTCTCTTCTCATCAGGTACATGGACGTATGATTTACAACCAAGCACTTTAAGATGACTGATTTCAGGTTTTCTACCATAAAATCGTTCAAAAGGAGTCATGTCCTTCAATTGAGTTGTCGGGCTTTGATTTCTTAAGTAAACAGCTGTTTAGACAGCTTCTGCCCAAAAGTGTGTAAAGGCAATCCTGCATGGTGTAACATAGATCGAACACTTTCCATTATTGTTCGATACCTTCGCTCTACGACACCATTATGTTGTGGCGAATAAGGAACAGTAGTATCTTTCTTTATTCCATGACTTTTGCAATACTCAATGAATTCTTTTTAGACATATTCACCACCATTGTCAGACCTTACATTCTTCACACGGTTACCAGTGAGATTTTCGACCAAATTGACAAATTCTTTAAATTTCACAAGAACTTCATTCTTATTCTTGATCATATATAGCTACTGTTGTAAATCTTGAGTAATCGTCAATAAATTTGACAAAGTATCTTGGATCTTGATCGACTAATTGATTCAACACTCGTTGGCCCACATATGTCAGTATGCATGAGTTCCAGCAATTGACTGCTTTCATGGTTGCTTTTCTTGGGAAAAGGGAGGCGATGTAGCTTTCCCATAGCACATCCTTAACAGTCACGACTGAATTCTTCCTTTGAATTAATCTTCAAGCCATCAACCATGGACTTGTTGTTGAATAACTTCAGGTTATCATATCCTAAATGACCAAATCGTGCATGCCATAACTGTATGGACTCATTATTTGCACCATCATTAGACGATCCAAAACATGATTTGTGAACAGGCTGTGAATTCAATTTGTATAGTTTGCCATGCTTATGACCAATACTGTAAAGTTTGTCATTAATCATTAACTCACAGAACTGTCCCTTGAACTGCACACTTGCACCTTTTTCTGTCATTGAAGGCAGAGATAACAATTTTTTCTGTATTTTTGGAACATACAAATCATCATTAAGAATCAAATTGACTTTTTCAGTACCATCGCACACTGTTACATGAAGCTTTCCTTTCCCATATGCTACCAAAATGCTATTATCAGCTAGTTTTATTTCCAGTGGATCTTTAAAAACAACATAATTGTACAGTCCTTTCTTTTCAGGTGTCATATGTTGGGAAGCTCCTGAATCAATCCACCATTCTTCACAGGCAGACGAATTACGATCTACAGCTAATGCTATTTCAGATTCACCAACTTCATCTTCAGCATCAACACTCTCAATTCTATGTGCTGTCTCTTGACTTTGACGCTTTGTCTCATCAGCTTTCTTTTTAAAGCAATCTTTAGCAAAGTGACCTTTTCTTTTGCGATAATGACACTTGAACTTCTTGAAATCTTGTTTCTGTTCCTCTGATGTTTTTCTACTAAGTAATGCATCATGGGGAGCATCATTACCAACAGCCTCAGCAAGTCCACCTTGCAACTTTTCATACTCATGAAGCAATTTATCACGTACATAATCCCAAGTCAACTTCTCTTCAGCGATGGTTTCCAATGCTGTAATCAATGAATTATAATCATCAGGCAGACTACTAATAAGAATTATCACTAAGTCCTTTTCTGCCACAGCATCTCCCACTGCTTCCAAATGTTCTGAAAGTGTCTTAACATAATTAACATGATCTAACATCTTGGTACCTTTTCCCATGCGAGCAGCATAGAGCTTTCTTCTATAAAATATTTTCCAAGAAAGAGATTTCTCTTCAAAATGCTTTGTCAAATTATCCCATGCTTCTTTCGCAGTTTCGGATGACCTGACATAAATCTGTAAATTTGACGCCACTGATAAACAGACTGAAGCAAGGGCAAGATTTTCACGTTTCTTAAACTTTCAGCCGTAGCATCTTCAAACAGGGTTTCAGTTCCAGTAACAATCTCGCAGAGATCTTTGCCTATTAAATGCATTTTCATCTGGAACTTCCAATGATAGTAGTTATCACCAGTTAACTTTTCAACTTTAAAACCAATATTATCGTCAGAGGCCATTTTGAAGCTTCGATTCAAATCACTCAGAATTCCAGCCAACACTGCGACTTTCCAGTTTTATTTCTCAAGCAGCAAGTTAACAATATTCAGACTAGATTCACGAATTTCAGGAGTGATCTGGACGTAGTTCTGGGTCCATAACCTAATAAGATTTGAGTAAAACACCAGCGTAAGAACTACTAAAACATGAATCATAATCCAAGCAAGAACTACAAGTATCAAGCACATGTTAGAACTAAACTAAAGCTAATTAACATAAACAAAACGCAGCAAGTGTAACGAATGTCAAACCGGAAGTGTCAATCAAGATAACAACAGTGTCCATACTTCTCAACACCCGATACATTAATTTTGAGCGGTTTGAGTCTTTTTGGATAGCCTTTTCATTGAGCAAAGGAAACCAAGCTCTGCATTTATAGTCAAAGTCGTGCTGAATAAGTGCATTCGCCAGTAACCTACGAAGGGAGAGTTAAGAGAAGATCTAAACCAGTTTATTGGATAAGATCTACACAAAAATGTGGCCAAGTCTGCAAAATCAAAGTGTTTCATTTGTTTAAGGAAGATTTCGTGGTCGATGGTGTCAAACACTTTTTGTAACTCAATTAGTATCATACAGGTTAACTTGTTGTTTTCAAATCATTGTATGATTCTGCCAGTTAGGTATGATAAGCATTTGCCGGTCGAAAGCCCAGATTGAATTGTGTTTTGTCCAGGTATTCTTGAATTTGCTTATGGACAATTTTTCAAATATCTTATAAATCCGCGGCAAAAATGACATCGGTCTGTAGTTTTTTTTCGTCAAAAAAAATGCTCGCCGTCGTCTTTCTGGCAAATCTTAGGGGGTTTGTCTTGTTAGGAAGGTATTCCCAGTGATTTTAGGTTTTTCGCTATTTTCAAAGAAGATTCCGACTGTAATGATTTTCTCCAATATCTCAAACGCTTGTATCCGTTTCTGAAATTTTCCTTCGAAAAGGAGTAATCAAATCCCTTACCTTTTTGCGATGTTTTTGTTGAAAACACTGCTACTGGATTTCTCGCCAGTGTATATAGAAAACCAACTTTTAGCGGCCTCTGTATACGTTGAGATTCCTTCAGTCCAAAACGGAAGAAAATTAACCTCATTAACGCTCTTGTTCTCTGTCACTTATGAGTTGCTTTAAAACTCGACTAGATTAGTTAGGAATTGAACAAAACAAGATCAATTTTGATGGAAAATGGCTCTAATGGGGATATTATTACGGATTGATTTCGCAAGAAGATCGCAAGTTTTTCGGCTGACAAAAAAGCATTGTCCGCAAATGTGCCTTATTTTACCTAAAATGCCTTGGATAGAAAGCGTCTTACTGCGATTTGAAATGAAGTAAAAAGGCCATTACTAAGAGTCTCGCTGCTGCCAACCCTTTGTTAGTTTTTAGCACTCGGAAATTTCTACTATCCATTCAAAAGGATTGCGTACCTACCACACAAAAATGCTCGGTCATTTATGAATTCTCATGCGGGTGTTATGCCAGGTACGTTGGTCGCACCTCCCAGAGAGGATAGGATAAAAGAACACGTCCCTACTTATAAATACTCATACCACACCGCGGATGTAGTCACCGCACTGCTGCGTGCTGTTGTCCGCTGAGTACATAGCATTGTTTCCTTGATGTTGCTGCAAAATCAGGGACTCATTCTAGTTTAAAAGACAAGGAAAGCTTCGGTTTTACTCAAAATAAGGCCTTGAGGTATCTGAACAAAATTTCTCTTAACGCCTAGCGGCCACCAGGCAACCCGGTGCAATCAATGAACCTAGCCTAATAAGGGTACCTGGTAAATGCGTTGCTAGACATTGCCTACCGACTGGTAATAATGTAAAGCCTCTAGATGCAACGAAGAAAAGACACAGCAGTGGCGGTATTGGGGTCGTATTAACGAAACACAATATATTTAAACAACATAATAATCTAATGATATACGGGGCATCAACGCCAAGTGGGGATTCCACGCTAGTAGATTTTCCTAGCGAGTAGGGATTCCTCGTCGTTGAAGTATACATAAGAAACTAGTGATATACGGGGCATCAACGCCGAGTGGGGATTCCACGCTAGTAGATTTTCCTAGCGAGTAGGGATTCCTCGTCGTTGAAGTATACATAAGAAACTAGTGATATACGGAGCATCAACGCCGAGTAGGGATTCCACGCTAGTAGAGTTTCCTAGCGAGTAGGGATTCCTCGTCGTTGAAGTGTACATATTTCTCGCTGAGTATAATTATCTCACGCGAGTACATGAACTAAACAAAACGATAAGCTAATATATATATACAATAACAACACTTCGGAATTCATCCTTGTCGGACTAAACTGCAGCTACATAGGGCATACCGTGATGATGAAATAAGGCGGACTGAATCTAGTAAGATGCCGAGAAGGAAGTCGCGAATATGCGACCATAACGCCAAATGACGCCAAAATTGACCCCGACCACTGCTGTGAGTTAGTAGGCGCTCCATGGGCGGCTGGGAATAGCTGTAGTTGTAGCTAAGATTCTAGGGATCGAGTGTATAGACGATATGGGGGTTCTTATATACTGCTGGTAACAGTCACTTGACCAGCGACCAAGGGACTTAATCAGCCAGTCTGGCGACCCGGCTGCTGCGGCTGTTGTGGCCGCACCAATACGAAAACTATGGGAAGAGTATTGACCTATAATGTTGGAAGTTTTAAGTAATTGTTTAAGTATATCTGATAAGGTTTGACGTGTAAGGTAAGAGTTATCACTAAACATGAAGGCTGGTTTGGAACTTTCCGTACAGTTTTGCAGATGATGTTGTAATGCGCGAAGAGGACAGATACTGGTTCCAGATGCTGCTAGACGGATCTCTTGACCATTTCGAAATGGGTCTGTCTTTGAGATTTTCAGTGTTATAACGGCTTCGGTTGCCAAGAGCTTGATGTCGCGAACTAATAACGTAGATTGAATATCATAATGATCTTTATTCGGCGAGCAAAATTCAGAAGAACGGAGAAAACCGAAGAACGCTGTTGTGAATGCTGCCCATAGCATGACTTGATCATAGTTATTCATTTCCGATGCTCTCAAGTTCTCTTTGAGGATCTTCATGTGGTGTATTGTAATTGGCAGCCGTTTGCCTCTCGTGGAAGGACCCTTTGTTCGTTTTATACCCCTAAGGAGCTGGCGTAATTGGTGCATACTTTGAAATTCAGATCTATAGCCTAGTTCAATATGCCGGTGACGTAATGCTGCAAGATACGTTTGAATGGTTTTATAGCTGACGGAACTTGCCAAGAAGGTGGTGAATAAGCGCATTGAGTACTCCTGAAGCGGGTAGGGCACCAATTGGAATCTTTCACAAAAGTCTTGAAATGCTCGCTGGCCTTGCTCATAAGTGCGTCTGCTTGATGTTGAGATTGACATGCGTTGTAGGAACTGCATATCTAATTTTAACAATTCCATACCTGATGTGGAACTTGAGTTGCAATCGTTTCGGCTGTAGGTGCTAACTGACGAAACCTTTGCATCTGCAAACGAGAAAGGCTATCAGCGATGCTATTTTGAACCCCTGGAATGTGCTTTATATTCAACGTGAATTCATACGTCGCAGTTAGAAAAAACATTTTTCGAAGTAAGCTGGATATATCCGCAGACTTGCAAGAGCCTGTAGACCAAATTTTTACAACTGCCTCGTTGTCGCAGTGACACAATAAACGCTTTTTGTGAAACGATTTGGCCCAGATGAAACAAGTTACCCATATCGGGAAGAGCTCTTTCCACTGAATTGATTTTGATTGTGAATGGTCAGGCCACGGACAAGCAATCCACTTGCCATCAAAGAATATCCCAAAACCCGAGCCTGAGGCGTCCGTGAATAGATTGATGTCCGGGGAGTATGTGATGTTCTTGTCCAAGATGGAATATTTCCCGTTCCAAGTAGGGAGGTATTCGATCCACCAGCTGATATCTTCACGTGCTGGTTTGTTTAGGGAAATATGATGGCTTAATTTCTGCACTGAGGTTGATAAATCTATCAGCCGGCGAAGGAAAATTCTCCCTGATGGAATTATTTTACATATGAATGACAGTTTCCCGATTAATGATAACAACTCACGCTTAGTGCATTTCTTTTTTGACGACCAAGAATGTAACAATGACAGTGTGTCTGTTAGTTTATCAGCTGGTAGTTTCAGCTGCATTTGCTCGCTGACTATCTCTATACCTAAATAGGTTATCGATTTCGTCGGTTCAACAATCTTATCTGGGGCCAGAGGTACGCCTAGTTTGTTGAAAATGCGTATAGTCGTTTGCAAACGATCGGAACACAATGAGGAATCCGGGGGGCCAGCTAGGAAGAAATCATCCAAATAATGTGTACTATCAATAATGTTATAATTGTGTTTCATAATCCATAACAAGACTTCAGCAAGTTGAGTAAAGCGATTAACAGATGACCTTAGGCCAAATGGCAAGCAAAGATCAACAAAAATATAATCCATAAACGAAAACCCCAGTAAATGCCAATCATCTGGGTGCACTGGGCAAATTCTAAACGCGCTCTTTATATCAACTTTAGCCATTAGGGCTCCAGAACCAAGGGTTGATACAATATTCACGGCCTCGTCAAAATGATTAAAATTAACTGTTGCCTCGGAATCATCGATGAAGTCATTAATTGAAAGACCTTTCGGAGAAGATAAGTCTGTTATAATTCGAAATTTACCGGCTTCCTTCTTGGGTACTATACCAATGGGTGACGTACGTAGATCTGGGAAGGGTGAATAAGTAAATGGGCCTGCAACCCGGCCTGCTTTGAGTTCAATGAGTATATTATCTGCTATCGCTGTGGGATTGTCTGCAGCAGACTTCAAATTTTTTGTAATATTGAAAAAGTCTGGACCCTTATAACCAATTTTAAAACCATTTGTTAAGCTACATAATAAGTTATTTGCTTTTGCCTTATCAGGATAATGGATGAGTTCTAACGACAATTGATCAATCTTGATAGGTGTAATTGGATCCCTAGGAATGGGATTAAAGTTTATTTTCAGCTCGTTTACATAATGTTCCTGCGTGAGGGCCTCCGCATCTGTTGCACATGTGTTTGAAGGGGCATTGATCGTTTCTACAGGCCCCAGTGTTGAAAAATCTGCACCTCTCTGTGCTGGTTCTTTGGCTGTTGTTAGTTGCGCTGTTGTTAGTGTAGAGAAACTGTGGCCTGTTGAAATTTTGACTTGTTGGGTTGCGAAAGGTTTGGGGACGAAAAGACTCATTTGGGCAGTTGTTTGCATAATGGCCTGGTTGTGAGCATTTATAACAGGTAGGGTTGGTTGACGTATTTTGAGGGCTCTGAGGAACTTTGTCAATGCATATTCGTCTATTCTTGCCCAGGACAAAGACTTATTTATGGCCATTGTCATACGAAATGCAATATCATAACTATGCCACTGATGAAAGTTGTAATTGCGGGCAAAGAAGCAGATTGACTCCTGGTAGGCCAGAAGCTCAGTTGCCTTTGAAGGGTGAAAGTGGACCATCCCCCGAATGAAGATGTTCCAAGCTTCTAGCCAGGACTGAAAGTTGGATATCTTTTGACTTTTCTTGTTTGTGGTGGTGAGGAAATACTGTCATTATCAGTAACTTTGACAGCAATGTTTTGGCCTGGGTTTATAGCTGAATCATAAAGGGAGCTAGTTAGCAGCGAGTGAAATTCGATGTATTCCTGGTTTTTTAAAGCTTTTATGGTCTTCTGGGACATTGGGGGTAGGTTATTAATACTTGAGTAGAAAATCGGCGCATTTGAATTACCTGCTTGGAGTGAGCTGGTCTGCAAGGACTGGATAGGTGCTGAATTTGCATTTGATGGCTCCAGTGGAAGCTCATTTGGCTCCGCAATAACGGAAGCTGGAGATAGAGGGGCATTCTGTATTGAAGACACAGGCCTAACAGTGTTGTCGCTTGTTGAAATTCTTCCGCTGCCTCTGATTTCTTCTTGGATCAAGGCCCGTAAATCCTGCCTAGATAGCTGGACAACATCTGATTCATTTGATGATGTACGCTCTGGTTCTGGGCTTGTAGATCTAACTGACGAAGCTGAGTTGTTTTCTGCCCCAGGGTGGAAATAATGCAGCAGACGTAATGCGAGTATGTTTCTTCCTCCTGTTGTCGGTAGGCCATATTTTGCAGCTCGAAGACGTAGAGTGTCTCTAGCAAGGCGGCACCAATCTTCATAGGATTTCTTGCTATCAGATTCCCTAGAGCGTTGTTGCTCATTGCCAATCCGCTTTGACTTGGCTGGAGGCATGATGCTAATACGACTAATCTTGACTGTAACTTCGGAACGAAAAGTAATGTAGGCAGAACCCTGACAATTTGTGAAGACAAGGAAGGCGGATGGACAACATGGTCCAATACGCAAAGAGGATGTAGGGGGCATGGACCCGAGAGACTAACCGCAATTATGACCAAATACGGCCTTGGCGTTAAAACAGTTGTACTACGTAAAACATGGTATTATCTTGAATATCCTTTGTTATTCTAGTTCAGTAAGATCTTTGCCCTGCCTGGTATCAGAATCACTTGTATGTAGAACGGTTCGCGGTCGAAGAGTTTCTTAGTATTATTATTATTATTATTATTATGATAATTATGATTATTATTATAACTTTGTTTCAATAGTTTTTGAGTTCTACAGCGGAAAAATTTTCTAGCACACTTAAAAGCTGTTTTTCGTCTGACACTCCTTGGAGTATGAACGTCAGAAATGGACCGAAGCATTCAACTAAGGCGGAATTTATACCCAGATGCAGCTAGTAATGTACCATTATGAAACAAAAACGGAATTGGCATCATGTTTTAAGCACCAATCAGCTTTCGGGGGGAAGAGCAGTGAAAATTTATTAAATAGTCCAAGTGAGAAAAGAAACTCTTTTTGCCACACAGAACAAGCTTTTTGTTTTTGATGTGGACAGAGTCCAAAACGCTGAGAAGGTTTAGCCCTGCCAATTATTCAAAAACAATGCTCGTTGTAATTTTCTGCGTACACTGGTATATCAAGTGCATGTTGTTTTATTGCAGAATCATTTTTAAGGGTGGGTCGTTGCTCAGAGTTGCGGGGTTGGTTGCTCCCTTTGCCGAAAGTTTTGGTGATGGATGTTGGTAGCAACATGCTGTTTTAACCTTTCTCCTAGTCTGAGTGACACTCCTCGCAAACAGCATCAGCATCCCATAGGAGTAGCCTTATGCAACAGCAATAACCATTAACATAAATATTTCAAATTCAATCTGATGTAATGAGTATACCCAGATCTCGGCAACTAGGCAACAGCGAATAAATTCCTTCGAACATTTCTCATGTGGCCAGTGACGTACCGTAACTTTTTATAGTGGATATTCTCTCGTTCGGTGGAAGGGGGTCAGAATGAGGACCTGGGGCAGCCGGAAAGGGACATTTTTGATTTTCTAAATTCTTCTACTTCACTGCTGCGCTCGTAAAAAATTGTCAAAAAACAAGATCATGTGTAGTTCGTTTGTAGAAACAAAACTGCCTAATTCGATAGAAGAAAATACTAGATAAATATTCCAGAAGGCCTTAGAATTGCATCAACATCAATATATCAAAATAATAGAGAAAGAGAGAGTCTAGTCAATCAGTGCCAATACCATTGTTCACAGCCGATCAGCCGCTAAAACAGTTTGCGTGAATTTGAAGCAATGAACACAAAAGCATCATACAACAAAGGGGAGTATGTTGTTTATGATTAATAAATAAAGAAAGGCCTAAAATTATAAATTTTGCAAGAAAATTTATGATTTTAAATTTTTCATCATTTTCCTCTTAAAATCTCAGGGTATTCACTGAATACCTTGCTTACCCTGACGATACCCCACTGAATGTAGCTAGCTACATAATATTTTCATTAGTCAATCAGTGACCGCTGGGGGACTTCTAAACTTCTTTAAGACTTTCGAACCTCATTCTTATTTGGCATCTGCATCCTATCTTTTTCAGCGCATCAAACTGTGTTGAAATACCGAGTTTCATACTGATATGGTAATTTGAACGTTAGCTATTTGCAGTAAGAGCCTTCAAAAAGGGCTGGAGCCGAGTACCCCATGCTAGAAATAGCATTTGGGCATTTTTGGGTTTGGGTTCTAGACCCTATCTTTTTCAGTGCATCAAGCTATGTTGGAATACCGCGTTCCATGCTGATATCGTAATTTGAACGATATTTACAGTAAGAACCTTAAAAAAGGGCTGGAACCGAATACTCTCATGCTCAATATAGCATTTTTAGGCATTCTGAGTTGGGGTCCCGACCCTATCTTTTTCAGCGCATCAAACTGTGTAGGTTCACGAACTTTCATGCTGTTATCATAAAATGCACGATTCGACCAAATTTTCCTCTATCAGCCCTGACTATAATAGCTGAATACCAAGCATATGGGTGAATGCAAGGGGAAAAGAACCGGGACCTTCGCATTAGTCATCATTTATGCCTGACCATTAAAAATCTAAGGACAACCGCAAAGACGTCAAAATTTCATTGCTTTCCTTGCAGTTCGAAATGACCGAAGTAGTTTCGCGTAGTTTCAGTCAGCTGTTTTCCTCGGAGCTCGCGCTAATTTTTTAACTCTTTGGTCAGTGGTCTCATAGTGTTGTGCCTGCTTGCACGCATACGAAACAATTTCCCCTATGTTTTTAATCGTAAGATTGATTGGGACTGATGAGATCATACTTAATAGAAGTGAGGACTCACTTTTATTGACTCGGATGAGATAGATACCATCCTGGGGAATTATCTGTTATATGGTGGCTGATACCCTGGGTGCCAGACTCTCGAAATCCAAAAACGAGAGTCTGGTTCAGTGCGCCCTGACCTTGTTCTTATGAGCCCGTTTTGACCAATAAGGAGCCAGTATACATATCTGTGTAAGTGCAAAAGGTCATGGTAAAACAATGTCCAGCACTTGAAATAACCTTGATAATGGCGGCTGCAAACATGGAGTTCGAATATGCTGTTGAAGCTGTTATCGAAGTGTTTTTTCCTCATGTTGTGGAACTCAACAGAGAGCAGATGAAATCATTGGAAGCTTTGTTTGTTGAAAGACACGACACATTCGCCATATTGCCATCTGGCTTCGGAGGAAAGTCACTGATGTGCAGACGTTAGGTAATGCATAGTTGTTGTTGTGTTATATTCTATAGTTGTAAAAGGACTTGGAACTGAGCCAAGTTCTAAAGTTTTATGATAAACCCCGTATCGGTATTTTTCTGACCTTTTCAACCTTCTCATCCACACAATTCTCATCTGAATGAAAAATTGAAGCACGACGATGATCGAAGAAAGCCCATCTAATTCTAATGGCATCGGATGGAAAGAAAATAAAACTCTCGAAAGAAAAGAAGGAAAGCATCTGTTTTATTCATAATGATTACTTCCCGAGGAGTTTGCCTCTCCGAGAAAGCTCGGAGAATGCAATTGCGAAATTGAGAGAAGCAAGGTAAAATTTTATTCATCCTTCATTTTCCATCATTGTGCAGTTTTTATTGGGAAATTTTATTAACAATAACGACTTTTTTCTAACTGTGTTAACTTAGCATTCCTTTTGACGATTTTTCTTTGTGTGACCACTTTATCGACGAATGATTTTACCTATTTCAGCATTATCCGTAAAGATGAGAAGGTGATTTCATTGTTAACCGAACCAATAGCGAAGACTTTGTTGTATCACGCCAAATGCTACGCATCATACACGCATAAAAACACGCTTGCAAAGTTAGAAAGCAGACAAGCAGACAACAAAGAAGTGAATCAAGACGACGAGGAAGATCAAGACGACGGCGAAAATTCAGCAAGGTCCTCTTCTCGGAGGAAACGAGGGGCATTTCACTCTGCAAAAAGGCGTACGAGACTTCCATTAAAACAAAAGGACTTTCAAGGGACTTTCGAGAAAACAATAGGACTTCCAGCAAAGGTGTACGAAACTTTCAAGGAGTGAATTGCCCCTCGGGAGGAAAGATCGTTTAGGTAACGTAAATAAAGGTCACATCCAAATCAGGGCATCCTTGTGGCTAGCAAATGTGACTAGTGGGCCAAATCACTATGGCCAAATCACAGGGGAGGCCCAGTTTCCTTAGAACAAAGTTCTGTATAGCTACCCCCGGAGCCCCTGATCAGTATCTAGGGAGTTTCATGTTTTCTCTAGTTAGTTAAAGAAAAGAGCCTAACTCCTTGGCGAAAAAGCGAAAATTGTGCTCTATTAGCTACTGGGCCAGGAAGAGAGTCAACAGGGCCAATGGTCTAGTAGTTCCAATGCAAAAAGATGAGATTGGTAAAATAGCGATATACTGGTAGAAAGGGAAGAACAAATGTCGCACTTTCCTTTAAGTGATGCTACAATCTCAATGCAGCATTTTGTTGAATTTGGTATTTCTGTGGTGAGGATCAACATAACAGTTTGATAAATTACATTTTGAATACGGTTACGCTGAATTTTGTTATTAGAAACGCTCTTCTTAGCTAAAGCAACAGTAGGTACCCTCATTAAGCTATTGAGCAACTTGAGAGCATATCTTAGCTTGAAGTTTAGGCAACCAGAGTTCTTGACCAAATTCTATGTTTCTCATAAAAAATCTGTTTTCGTAGGTAAAATATTGGCTGACGTCGAATGTTGCATTTGCCATTCCAAAAAAATGGAGCAACACAGGTTACGAAAGACTTTCCAAAATTCAAACTGAAACTGCAGCGAAAACTATAAAAGAGCACGCTATTCTAAAACAAGACAACCCTGGGTTACTGGCCTATGTATCAGGTGTTGACTGGCAAAATATTGTAGCAGTAGAGTTATTTTACCACCGCTCCTGTTACAAACAATACACACGTACTGATCGTAGTCGCGAGACACTTTCCCGATTTGATACAGAGATTATAAATGGAATTTGTGAAATCATTGAGAAGCGCGTTATTGAGAACTTTGAAGTTGTTCCAATAGAAGATGTATATAATTTGTACGCGGAGAAAAGCGCTGAAGAACATATCATTCCGGACAAAAGGACTCTGGTAAAAACTGTTGTAGAACGATTTGATGGAGTTATTAATTGGTGGACATCAAAGAGGTTTTCTTTTTTGTTTAATGACAATGTGGAAAAAGGCCAGATCATAGAGGTATTACTTCGGGAGATAAAACGTTTGGAAGACCAAGCTAAACCCCAGCCTAATGATGAAAAAATTAAAGATGTCGCATTGTTGATCAGAAAAGAAGTTCTTGAAATGTCACCGACTCAATGGCCTCCACTTCCGAAGAAGCTAATAAACGACATATCAAAACTGCCACCATGTTTAAATGCCATGCTCACTGCATGTCTCTCCAGCAGAAGTTCGAAGAATACCTCTCAGAGGAAGCAACGCGTAATCAATTCTATTGGTCAAGACTTCATTTACAGTATTTCCAATGGAAAATATCGCACTTCCAAGCATGTACAATTAGCGTTGTGTACAAAAAGAAAGACCGGGTCAAAGGATCTTTTAAGATGGTTAAACAAATTTGGACATTGTATTTCCTATGACGAAGTGTCATTTTTGGAAACGTATCTCGCGGATGAAGCCACAATAAACCAAGAGGTAAAAAGTTATTGTCCACCCTCGATTAACCCGTTCAATTTCGTAACGTTTGTCTGGGACAATAATGACATTAACCCAGAATCACTTAAAGGCACAGTTATGCATTGTACAAACGGTATAGTGATTCAACATATGACCGAGACCGAAAGAAGCAGAGTATCAGTATCTCATAGCGAAGCATCACCTCATACAACAGGAGTTAAAAGGAAACGATCATTTTGTGCAAAGCCAAATTCACTGCCAGTCTACATTTCCAGGAAGAGAGCCGATCCGGTACATTTGTCATCCTTCAACAGTTCACCAGGAAGTAAAGAAAATGAAACATCAAGCTTTATCGACTTCTTGTGGGTTCTTCTACGCCGGTTGAGTAAAACTATACCATCTTGGACTGGTTTTAATCATCAAATTCAAGTTTTTGACTTTTGATGACGTCATCAATAAACTTTTAAGGCCGATATTTTCAAAACTACAACTATTTGCTCTATGTTTTGTATACCAAATTTGATCAGTTTTTTGTGCTCTTTCGTTTGGTATCAATGGTTTTCGAAAAGAAAATTTTCTATATTGGACCTGATGACGTCATACCATCAAATATTGAAAGTCTCAAAAAGTCCATTTATAGGCGTCGATTGGAAAAACGTGCGGAAAGTTGAACATGTGTGGTTCGATGTTGTAGTGTTTCTAATGTGGATAATATAAGTGTAGCGTGTGGTACTTAATAATGAATAAAACAGCACAATTTTTTGAAAAATATTCATTACCATGAAGAGAGAGACAATTTTACGACATTTCGGGCATTGCCCTTTTTCAAGTGACGTTTAAATTCGAAATAGCAAAAATATATTCAAGTTAAAAAAATTGAAGACGAGGCAAAGTAAAGATTTACAGGAAAACAAATAAACAAATATTATGTGTGGATCTATAAAAACGAAAACTGTTTATTAAGTCCCTGAGGATTAAGTTTGCCTAGTTTATGAATTATTTTCTTCTCTAAACTCTTTCTTGCTCTAGAATCTGATGGTGCATGTGTAAGGGCTTGAACTTTCTTGTCGTTGATGGAGTGGTTTAGGGAGTTGAAGTGTTTGGAAATGTTGATGTCGGTGTCGTCTTGGTTATTCTGCTGAAAGTATATTTTATTTTTTACATTTCTTAGATGTTCGCCAAAGCGGATATTCAACTGACGGGATGTTTCACCAATGTAGAGGATGTTGCATTTTGAAGAGCGAATACAGTAGATGAGACAGGAAGAGGAACAAATAAATTGTTGTCGAACAGTTAAATTAGAGGAACCAGAAGAAGACTTGATGGATGTGTTGTTGTCGATGTGGGAGCAGGTGTTACAATTGCCATGGTTACAGGGAGATGAGCCAGGTTGCTGCGCTGATGGAAGGTTGGATTTCACTAGGAGGTCTGGAAGATTGGTATGGCGACGGTAGGCCAGAAGAGGTTTTTCTTTGAATATATTTGAGGTTTCGGGAGATTGAGTAAGGATGTTGAAATTCTGCATGATGATGTTGCTGACTTGACGGTATAGTGGATGATAGGTTAAGGTAAGTGGAATATGATTAGTGCTTTGATTGTTTCGTTGTTGGTACACAGCGTCGTGGCGTGAAATATCAAAAACTTTGGTTAGGACACTCTTTATTATATTATCAGGATAACCAGAATTGAGGAAAAAATTTTGCATTTCTTGAGCTTTGGATTTGAAATCATGATCGACAGATGATAAAAGGCGGAGGCGAAGGAGTTGGGATAGAGGTATAGAGTTCTTGTATTTGGGCGGATCGGATGATTCATAATCGAGTAAGCGATGGGCATCGGTTTCTTTGTAGTAAATGGACGTGTTGAGATGGTCACCAGAAACGGACAGGTTGATATCGAGAAAGGACAGGCTGCATTGGGTGACGTTAAAGTGTAAATTGTAAGGCAGGGTGGAAGTTTGAAACAAAATCGATAAATCTTTGAAGTTGTTGAAGCGGCAGGGAAGATGCACCAACGACATCGTCGATGCATCGTAGTAGCAGATCAGGAAAAGGACCGGTATACGACTGGGAGATTAGATATTCTTGATATCCCACGAACAGGCAGGCATATCTGGGACCGAGTTTACTACCCATAGCAACTCCCCCAACTTAAACAAAATATTGCTAGTCGAAGAGGAAGGCGTTGGTAGTAAATACCAGTTCAGCAAGGCGAAGAAGGGTAGATATTGGGGGGTGTTGTGAAGGTCTGAGATCCAGAAAATGTTTGAGTACCACCAGACCATCAGTATTTGGAATAACAGTGTAGAATGATTTGACGTCCATTGTGAAGAGGTATCTTTCGGAGCTTTGGAAATGGAAGTCGTCGAATATGCACAGGGCGTCGGATTTGTCTTTAACATAAGTGGGCAAGGTTTTCACGATAGGAGTTGGAATGGCATCAAGGAGTGTTGCAATTTGAGATGAAGGGCAGGAGACGGCGGAGACGATGGGGCGACCAGGGATGTTGGGTTCGTGTATCTTTGGTAACATATCAAAAATAGGAGTGCGGGGGTATAAAGAATACAGTTTCGTAGCATTGATGGGAAGATTGTTGTTGTCGATTTCAACTTGGATAGAGGTGATGATTGTTTTGTTGACTTTGTTTGTAGGATTGCGGGCAGAGCGACGGTAGAAATCGGTGTTGGATCCGAGTTGTGAGAGGCCTTCTTTGACATGCCGATCTCTGCTCCAAACCACAACACAAACACCTTTGTCTGCAGGCTTGATGACGATATTGGTGCGATTTTTCAAATCTTCAAGGGCTTTGAATTCATTGGATGTAAGGTTTGGGCGCTTGATTGATTGATTGAAGTTGATTCTGGAAATTTCATTTCAGCATTTGTTGACATACAGGTCAAGGGAGTTGAGTGAACCAGCAGGAGGTGTCCATTTGGGCTTGTTGTTCGGGAATAGATTTTCAATTAAATCAGCTGTTGGAGAATTGGAATGGGGTGGGACTGTCCAATTTCATTGTATCATCCTGTGTGTCTTAAAGTGACACAAGTTTCCAATAATTGGTATTGAAGTAAGACCACCTGGCAATGTGACAAGTGCAAAGCAAATCCACACAGTCAGCCAGAGTCAAAAGTTGGAAAGGTAACACTGCCGCAGCAGTCTAGAGTGAAGGAAATTTCTATCTTAAACAGGGATAGTTCAGACCTGGAAATGGATGAGTCAAGAGACATTATCATAACCAAAGAAACAACTGTACAAGCAGAGCGTTTTGCACAATTAGAAACATTAAGTGAAATACATTTTGAATTGGTTATGTCTCCAAAAGGTTGGCTTGACTGTGATATAATTCACCAGGTACATGTTTACCTAAGAAACAGTAATCCAGCTATTGAGGGCTTTCAAAGGCCAACCTTAGGACCATCTAGAAACTTTGACATAGTTGGAGGGGAGTTTGTCCAGATACTTCACACTGGAAACAGTCACTGGGTATGCACAAGCTCAATTGGATGTTTACCAGGGATGGTTAGCTTGTATGACAGCCTGTATAACCAGGTTGTATCAGATGAAATCGAGGAACAAATAAAGAGCCTTATTGGAGCAGATATCTATAAAGGAATTAATGTTGTTTCAGTCCAGCAACAAGAAAATGGGTATGACTGTGGTGTCTTTGCAACAGCCTTTGCAACCTGTCTAGTAAACTATATACCACCAGAAACAGTTGAATTTGATGTGGCTCAGTTGAGAAAACATTTGTTTAAATGTTTGAAAGTTGGAAAGATGGAATTGTTCCCAACAATTTGAAGACTGCTTTTTTATTCAAAAAACTTGTTTTTGTTAAAGGTTTGAGCACATCTTATACTTTGAAGAACATTGAGATGAAACATTTTAACTTTCCTTCCCATATTTTTGTACAAATATGAAAAAAATTTGATGATTCTCACTTCATATCGAAAAATTCTTTATAAATGAGGAAAGGGTCAAAAATATTATGATCTGTCCATAGACGTCAGAAACTTGTCTGAAGTACGCCCACCCCATGCTTCAGATACAAAACTGATAGTACCCTGTGGAGTAATACCAATCAGCACTTTAATTGTATTATGGCTCTTATAATTGGAATATGTCTGTGCTCTTGCCAACAGATTTGATGGTCTTTCAATAAACACTTCAAAACAGTCAATGATCACTGTTACCCTCTTATCAAAAGAATACTGAAAGCATTTGGGCATAGTGCGCCATAAATCTTCCCTCTCAGGCCATGAAATAATTGGACTTAATTTCCTATCAAGAATGTTTATCCATTTCTTGAATATTCTTGAAACTGTTGGTGCAGATATACAAAATCTGTAGGCAAGATCCTGATGGGGTACATTTAACCTCAATTTCATCAAAACTAGTATGAACTGCTGGAAGTGTAACGTTATTGCTGTCTTCAGAATTTGAATTATGGAAATGGGCTTTGAGGCGAAGTTTGCGGAAAAAACTTTCAGTGTCTTGTAAGGTTTGAGATTCATCGATATTTTTCTTGAGTGGAATAAACTTTAGGCCTTTATTTAGAACAGAGATTTCGTCAGCGTCCAGAGCAAAATCCTCAGGAGCGGTGGGAACAATATTGGTATTTTCAGCAGGTTGGGTAGGATTGGTGGTAGGTCTTGTACAGAGTTTATCAAATTTAGATTCTTTCGTTGATTTTAGAAATTGAAACAGTTTGTCATTCAAGTCATGAATTTTACGGGAAATGTTGAGGAAGTGATCATTATTAGTGCAAAGAAATTTAAGACGTTGAATAATAGGTGGCAATTTAGATGAACAATTATTCAGGGATCGTTAAATACAGGAAATTGACGATCGCATAAGATTACGGGAGCATTGACATAAGTGTCTGTCTATGGCGGTAGGTTTAAATTCGTAGTGAAATTTCAGTTTGAAAACAGTCGGGATGACTTTATTTTGTAGACATTTACCAAGAAAATAAATATGGCTAGCAAATCGGGTTTTCAAAAATGTTGTAATGCCAAGATCAAAAGCTATGTTGGATATCTCATTAGGGTACGTAGATAAAAATGAAGATAACTTACGACATGGATCTTTAACCAAAAATTTCAGCGAAGGCATCTGACAGGATAAACAGGAAGACGCAGGTACCAACCAAAATCATTGCATAGTAAATAATATACGTGTAGCGTATGTTGCTTAAGAATGAATAAAACAGCACAATTTTTTGAAAAAGATTCAGTACCATGAAGAGAGAGACAATTTTATAACGTTTCTGGCAATTTGCGACATTAGCACTTCAATCTTCAACTGAAAGTTTATCTTTATTACTGATGAAGACAATATTAACCCGGCTTTAAATCAAATCAGCTGCAACACAGATCTCTGTTAGCATAAAGTTTCTTTTCCCCAGATACTCAAGAGTCTTATCACAAAAGATGAAGAAATCAAGCATGTCATACAAATTGGTAAGATACCGTGATATGCTTTATGAAATTCAAATTATCAGCTTTTTAAATCTCCTCTCGTGGATTTCCGAGTGTTTATGTTTATCATATCATGTCATTTTATTATTTCTCAGTTAATTCTTTGTAACATACCATTTCATCTCTTGATAAAAAATTTTTTGCAGAGTACATGTCAATTGCAAAACATAATTTATACTGCGGTGTTTTAAATTATATCTAACAGAAAAGAAATCAAAAGAATAAAATCCTAACTTTGCTGAAAATTTTTTGTGCGAAGCAAGCAAGCAAGCAATACTTATTCGATTCAGGAATTTTCTCTTACATCTCTTGCTTGCATCAATCATTCGTCTATGCGTTTATTAAATACTCGTTGGAAAAGTTAAAAAGTCATGGGATTCAATGCTTACTGCAAACATAAAGTAAATGCTCATTTAGAAAATGAATCCATTGTGCAGTTGTTTCTTCAGATTTTGAAACCTTCTATAAAAATATAAAACAGAAAAAAAATAGGAATCAGATAGGGACAGGGTTCAAATTATAGAATCATTGATAATTAGGCCAGACGAGGGAACACGGTAGGCATAAGTAAGATATACAGAGGAACAAAGTTGAGAATGAAAAAGAATGTGGACTCGGAAATTCTGTCAAACATTTTTAGTCTATTCAGTGTTGAAAAAAAGTTTTTCCGAATGTTCCGGAGAGGCAAAGTAAATCTTGATTTACAAGATTTATAATTTGCATTATAGGATGCCTGAGTCTAATGTGTTACTTCTAGTTACAAGTTATAAGTATAGCTCGGCTTCTTAGCCGCGTATTGTTATTGTAATCAAAACCAAAAGGTAGTTGGGAAATTCTTGAGAAGAAATAAGAACCTATTTTCATTTCATTCGTTTAATGTCCTTATCAAACTTGTTTTATTATCCAACAGACTCTACGAAAAGATTTTGATCAAGTGATTTTCATAAAACCAGTTTACTCGATGATATTCATGATAAATTTTATTCACATCTACACAATATTTTTTCTTTGATTACGGAATATGATCGTATAAACTCGCACCGCAAGTTGCCTCAAGTTGTGTGAAGTGGCTTCAATTAATCCGTTTAATTGCCAATCGTATTTTTTGTATCATATTTATTTTGCTTTCGGGTGGTGTGTTCGTCGGCGCCAAAGGTTGTCATTTATCTCTTCACCTAGCGGTTACTGCCAACACCTTTTTTGATTTGATCATCATCAAACCGAAGACCGGTTGCTTGTGACATCATGAGAGAACCTCCTCCAAACAAAACAGTCTTCGGCGGCGCGACAAAGTTGGACCATTGACTGTCCCGCCGTGCCTTTGAGATTATCGGTCCAAGTGATGGCAGGTCGTCCTCTTTTCCTTGAGCCAGCAGTTCTTCCTTCGATGATGTGCTTCTCCAGACTGCCCTCTTTCCGCTGCACGTGTCCGAAATATGAAAGTTGGCTTTTTCTGACGCTGTTCAAGAGACTGGGTCGATTGTTGACTTGTTCGAGAATGCTTACATTAGTTCTGTGTTGGGACCAGTGCACTCCCAACATTCTTCTCCAAGCCCAAAGCTCAAATGCCTCTATACGTCCTTTGGATCTGGCCTTTAGCGTCCATGTTTTACATCCATACAGAACAACGGAGAATACCAGCGATCGCATTACCCTCATCTTCGTCGTTTGTCTGATGTTGTCGTTCTTCCAGATTTTGTGCAGTTTGCCAACAGCGGAGCGACCATACCAAGACGACGATCAATTTCCTTTTCACAGTGTGCGTCATGTGTAATCATTGAACCCAGTAGTTAGGCCACAGAAAACACAACCTTCAGATAGGCCACATTTCAGAGGACTGTATAATAAACGCTATTTACAATATTTACAACTTGAAAAACATTCTTAAATTCAGACATTATATTTCAATTGACAAGACTAGATTCGTATTTCGATTTCGACAACAAGAATTCAATTTCAGAGCTTAGAGTTCAATTCGATTCGAGTGTGCCTTTCTCAACAACGTTTTTCCAACAGAGAGGCACTTTCCTTCCGTAGGAAGAAGTACCATCAATTGAAAGGTTCGCGACATGAGCTGTCAATCAAGCTAAAAGTCATTACAATTTACACAACCAGAATCTACCAATTATTTCTAGTTTGTGACTCGCGGGAAGCGCGAGGAGTATGGATGGAGAGCATTTCGTGTTTCGTGTCGTCCAATTTGGCATTGTCTCATTGTTCGTGATGATGCATTGCGAAAATAATTGTTTGTCTATTGTATTCTATTGTAATACAAGAAATCGAGTGTTCTGTTGTCTCTTTCGTAAATTTGGATTGTTCTTTTGTCTCTTCATGAATCTATGCTCGAATGTCGAATCTGAGTCTATCGAGTTTATGATTGAGTATCAGTGAGGAATGGCGGACAGCTTTTAGCATTGGTCTTGCTGCCTTGTCTTACTTATTGTTCTTGGTGTTCTAATGATTGCCTACACATGTAATTGTTGTATAGCTTTAGGTTGGCCTAACAAGTTTCTTATTTGAATTAATTGATTGCGATGAGAATCATTTACAAAGGTGGGCCTAGGTACACTACAAGCCGGATTGCGAATCGCTAAAGATGGTGATGTAGACATGCTTTGTCAAACTCACGAAAGATCGGAATGTAAAAAAGTAGCATATATTTTTATGTTGATAGAATAAAGGTATATGTGATTTTAAGTTAGAAATAGATTTGTTAGAATACTACGTATGTAAGGTTGGTGCCTTGCCTTATATTTTTCACAATGAAATAAAGCTATAGGCTAGAATTTTTCAAAAGTTGGTAAAACTGTTTAAAAATCATAGATTCAAAGGTTGCTAGAATGTATAATAGGAGGCCCTCGGAGTATTTTTTAAGGTTATTTATCATTCACAACAGTCAAGCTTTCAATATTTAAACAAGAAATCTCTTTTAATATCTTACTCTTTCTTAGCATATTAGTACATTCTTTGTTTTGCTTTGCAAAAGAAAAAGTTTAATTACAAAATTACATGTTTTTATAGTTTTGGCAAGGTCTAAAATGAGGAATGAGTGATGAGGGAGCATAGGAATGATGGGAACCCATACAATGGTTTCAAAAAGTATTTTTCTCAAAACAAATTAACACGAAAAGCAAGAAAACTGCATATGCTTTAAAAATTCAAAACTTACTACAAAATTAAGCATCTGTTCATTATCAACAGACTAACATCTGTTTTAAAAAATTTTGACAGTATCTAAGAATTTTGCTGAAATGTGAAATATAAAAGTCTGTAAAAGGGAGTGTTGCAATTTGTGTATTCTTGTTCTTTCTTTCTTTGGTTAAAGAAGAACTAATTTGTTCTTTTTTCACTAAATATACACGTTTTTTTTATAAGGAACCTTTGGTCTGAGTTGAGGCTGGAGTTCCTTAATTTTTCAACAAAATGAGGCTGAAAGTTCCTTATACTGTTCCTTGTCGTGGGATATGTATAAATACTAATTTTTACAGCAAATTCGTAGAAACTATTCTTCATTTCTAACTTTAAGTATAAATGGAGCCTTTTGGGGAAGAACGATGGGAAATATATTGTACTTCTGTTCCTTTTTCGCACAAACCGTCTTGTTCTTTAAAAAAGAGTTTCTTAGTTTTTCATCCGAGCCTCGGCAGTTCCTTAAAGTTCCTTAATTTTTTGGGAATTTTCAGCCTCGAGTTCCTTATAAAGGTGTTCCTTATAAAAAAAACGTGTATGTAAAATTCATTTCTATCCCGCGAGTCACCTGAAAGTCTCTTTCATTTAATTGTGGCTTGTCTAAGTCGGACTTTTGAGCATTTTTGGTTAGACAGCTTAGGATTGCTTGTAACATCACAATCATGCGCAATCCCTGCAGGCCTTACGTATCGAACCAAAACAACATCGTTTTGGGTTCAATTTGTTCGAAGGCATAGAGAATCGTGGCAGCATTATCTTTCCTCGGAGTATTGACTAGCGGGAAATTCCTCAACAGGGAACATCTCACGTTTTAATGTGACCTAGCTGTCTAGCTGAAAGGGGTTAGCAAATGCACTTTCCTTATCTATCTTTTCCATTGCGACTTTGATAAAGATGAACTGAACAGAACTCAATCCGAATTATAAGTCCTTTATGTGACTCCGTTTATGTGACTCGTCTTGTCGGAGGGTAATTCTCTTACAGTGAACTTAGCATTTGTAATGTTACCTATGTGCAGGGGGTTGGTTTATGCACTCTCCTTATCACTTTTATTGCGATTTTTATGATGATTTGAGCAGAATTCCATGCCACTTATATCGATTCTTATGTGATATTATTTTACGCCTGGCGGTCCGCGCAATGATAGAAGCAGTAAAAATAACGATCCATCGTTATTTTGTGTTTAAGAATCTACGATAGTCCATCATTGAGTTATGGGAACTACGAGTCTACTCTGGTCTTTTCAGCTTGGAACCACCCTCGATCCTGAGGGTGAACTTGATTCCCCGACTTCGGGATATTTTCTCGACTTCGAGATTTTTTATTACTTTCTTTTTGTGTCTGTTTGTTTCTTGTTGTTGTTGTTCTCTTTTTTATTTCCCCGACTTCGGGGTTTTTCGTTTGTTATTTGTTTTTGTTTTTGTTTCTTTGTTTTTTCATCAGCGATTGCCAGTAGAGGAGAAACGCTGCTACGAGCCCACAAAGGATGCCGACATGTCAATCAAAACCGGTTGATCTGTCAAGCAAAATTCTGTAGTCTATGAATCACGTGACTTGCCAATCAAGTCTCAGTAATCTGTAGATCATGTGACACATCTCGTTTTATCAATAGATCATAGCAGAACTATTTATTCCGTTCCAAATCTATTTTGTCCAAGATTGTAGATGCTCGCACTATGGCCTGTCATTGGCAAGAAGGAAACTCTAGCCTTGCGCCTACATGGATTCCTTAACCACCCTGCCTTTTCGATTCGGTTTGGAAGATTCGACCACCTAAAACTCGCCTGAATCTGCTGCTAATTCTACACAAGCCAACTTGCCATTTTCAATCGAAATGCTGCGTGGCATCATCTGAATACAAACCGTACTCAGTCACAACAGCCTACTTTTACAACTCCAGCCCCCTCTCTTCAGCTTTTCTTATCGTCTCAACTTCAACTGAGCCTGAACCTCGACAACAAGCACCACCTCGCACCACCCAAATTCATCAACTACACTGCTTGCCGCCAACATCTAACCAAAGCGTCAGCGAGCCCTCTCACAGTCAACCGGGTAACATTAATTATTTATCATCATTAATGCAAATAATTCAGTGTAGTCTCCCTCTGATATCTGCAAAAATAACGATAGTGTTGCAAAATAAAGATTATGTTGATTTAAATTTCTTGTTACCTACGTCTCTGTTTGACTATGCATCTAGTTCTGGTTATGAAATTCAAACTCAGCCCCCGGCTCACTGAAATGCGCAATCAACCTAAGAAAATCTCAAATTTCAACTCTTGTCTGGAATAATTTTATAAGGGCATTGTTCATCTCCATCCACAGCTTGCCGGTGAAATGCTTGTCTATCAAGACTCAATTTGCACATTCAAGCGTTCCTACCCTCCTCAATCGTGGTAACGCTATGACACTCCATTTCGAATGAACACTGCGCTCAATAAATTACTCTCCTGGGCCCAATTTGATCATTACGCTTTCAACAAATTTGTTCCAGCCAACATTTACAACCAATTTGCTATCCTTGCTCCAAACCTGGCCACTTTGCACTCTGCCTGCCCCAATCAAGGGGGTTAACATAATTTTCGTCCCTGGTGCCGATTTCATGAATACTGCAAATACTGCAGATACTGCAGATACAACAATAACGACCGCTTCTATTTTCCCAATTGTAAAAACCCTCATCTCTGCAACATCTGTGATGGCAACCACCCTGGATCCACTTGCTCTCGTACTTCAAAAAGAGTTCAACCCCTTGCCAGCAGAAATAAGAACACCCGTTAAGATTATTCAACTACAAACAGAACTTAACAACGGTCTAGTCTAAAACACCACACCAATGGGAACATCGATGAACACCAATAAGCACCGATGGAACACTGATGAACACCAATGAATGCCGATGAGTAGAAATCTGGCGCTTCAAAATGAAAAACTCAAAATTTCCATTCCATTTCCTTTCCAGTTTCCATTCCTTTTCAATATTAAAAATGCTTTTTGAGGAATTTTAATTGATTTGTTATGCCTTCCTTATCTTTTTTAATGAAAATCATTCCTTAGTTCAAAGCATCGACGGAGTTTCCCTTGCTTTCCCTTCATTTCCTTATTTTGGTCCATAAGTTGTGGTAGACGGTATAGATTTTATTGCTAATTTGTTGACACAGCTTGCTAACACGTTGTTCAAAAGTAAGTGTATCATCAATAATGACACCAATTATTTTTTCGTCACTCCTATTTTTAATGGTCATATAGTATACGAATAGAGGTTTGTTCACCTTTGTATCACCTAAAGTCATCAGATGACACTCATCGAGTCTCGTTGAGTTTCACGTAATTTTTATAAAAACCATTCGCTAGCTCTGACCGTGTAAGTTTCTAACTTGACAATTCGATCATGCATATCATCAATAAAGGTACCCATTAGCCATGTTTGAAGAATGAGATTTCGCCTATTAGTTGGAGTTTGCATAATATTGTCCCGCTCCGCCTGGATGGCGTTTGAGTGAGAATGAAGTTGCTAAATAAAAGCCATTATGCAAAAGAATGTGATGACATAGTGAATATTTGGATGGCAATGATGATGATGATGATGATGATGATGATGATGATGATGATGATGATAATGCTGATGATGATGATGGTGGTGATGATGATGGTGGTGGTGATGATGATGATGATGATATACACTGCATCGCAGATAAGGCTTTGTTCAACAGGGAAGAACATTTCTTGGTACAACACGGTGGGAGCTATACATGAACATTCGTTTATGAGGCTAAGTACGGGGCGCAAAACAATGGAGAACTCATCCATTCTATGCACGATTGCTTTTATTGTGTACACAGAGAATGTTATTGCCTACACAGAGAATAGAAATCCCTATCTTTTGTTACAACATTCCATATTCTTAGGTATCTTGGTCTTTTTCTCCCGGTTTTGCCGAAAACCCCTATATCATGTTTTCATCCCTGAAATATAAAAACAAATGTTGTATTATCATCATAGTTACATATATCAATTTCCCGAATGTTTAGAAAGTCATTTATGAATATGTTGAAGAAGAGTGAGCAAAGAAAAGACCTGTTGAACATCTAGATTAGCTGTTTCCATGAGCTAAAGGACCCATTAATCTTAACTGTGTGTTGTCCTATTGTTGAACATTCATTTAAAAGTGTTAATGCACAATTGTAAACCGAAGGCCTATCCCTACCAAACTAGAAATTTTGGATCCGATTTACTTTAGATCCAATTCTCTCTCTTTCGTGTAAACGTAGCCTGATATGCGCAAGATTAAATTAATTTATGAGCTATTAATCCACGTCGTCGTTTTGAGAGAAGAAAATTAGTTTCCGCATTATTTGCAAACAGTGACAAAAGAGAAGTTATTCACCCTAACCCGAGGAGTGGTAGTAGGCAGAAAATAAAGTGAAAGTTATAACAAAATTGTGTTTTCTTTAATGGTACCCCTTTAAGCTATTTTTTAATGGACGGGCTAGCCCCGGGCATTGTTTGTTTACTAAACTGAAAAGAGATGCACTTTGGTTCAAAGTCCGTCGTTCAAGTAAATATGATTGGCATTGTATGATTGCTTCCCATCTAAATTGATTCATGTCGGCATATTTGGTGATTTCTTCTATAACCCTTTTGTCTGCGCTTCAAAGTAAATAAAGGATAAGAGCTGTGTTTGATTCTTTCGCAAGAGCCCAGTATTGCTTTTCAAGGGGCATATGGTGATGTTTTTCAAAAGGATCATAATATATGCCTTTTTCAATGCAGGAGAGGACCAGATTTTAAGACAGCAGATCATTATACAAGGAAAGGATGAAATTTCAGGAAGAGATATTGAGATCTTGCAAGTGGAGAATCACCTGATTGAAGCTGAACAAATAATGGTTGGTTATGATCGACGCTATATCTGTGCTAATTATGTCCTCTGATCTATGATTTTTTATTAAATGTCAGGCAGCAATGTTGAAGGTGGAAACCGCTGGTTGTCAGCAATTTGCTTGCAGCTGTGCCGTTGCAAAACTGTTGATTGCCGTTTTATCTGCCAAGACCCCACTTCATGCTAACATTCCTCTTGTTATTCAGCGCACAGTAACTTCGGCTTAAAGATCTCTTCAGGTGGTCTCAGCAGTCACCAAAAGAAGGCGAAGCACTTAGCATCGTTTTCTCTTCCTTCAAAAGTATTGAGCATCTGTTACAAAAGAGTTTATGCGAAGAGGAAGTTCTTCGTCTATAACATCGACGTACGGCCCCGATCTTATCCCATGTGATTTCTTAATGCTCCCTTTGTAGAAGTCCAAACTGCGTAGGGAGAAATTTTACAACCATGATCTTGCAATTCAGGCATGTTTTGCAGCATGTAGATGTAACGATAGCGTATGAGCGTCGTATCTTTCCTAGTCTGTATCATGATATGGTACGTCAATGCTGTCAATAGTAATTAGTATCCTGTCGATCTTTGTAGATATAAATAAATTGGTATTTCCGTGTAAGGGGGATTTCGTCCATGCTAAGATAGATGCTAGTCAGAAGACTTTAGTGCTTCTCTCCTGTTTGCTCTCCTTCATAGCAAAAAACACCGATCGCTACATGGAGAGTATACTTTCATCAGAATAGTCTGCCATTGTTCAAATATGGTTTCATTTGATGCAAAGTGTATAGAGAATGCCGCAGAATACTTTGAAGATGTCTGGAACAGCAGCTTTACTTTTTTATTCTTTTTTGTCTTTGGTTACTTCTTATTTTATGAATGGATCTTTCTTTGTGGTTGGGTTTTTTTCTTCATCTTTTTTAGGGAGTATAAACAGTTGCAGTATTAATATTACGTGGGGTTGCAATCATAGCTAATTTTTATGCTACTTTTTCACAACAGTCTAATGCACTCTTCGATGCCAAGAGAAAGATTGTTACCTCAAGACAAGCCGACGATGGTAAGTTTAGTTTGTTTTATCCGACAAAATGAAATCAGCCGTCAGCTAAAATTTCTAGAGGAATTAGCATTTTGCGATATTCAAAAGGTATGCAAGAAACCCCACCACAACAAGCATAACCCACCACATCCAGCATATTAACCCACCTCTGTAGTGCTTATCCACCACAATACGCAAAAACACCACCACAACAAGCATAATAACCCACCAGATCAAGCATAATAACCCACCGCAGTAGTGCTTATCCACTACAGTACGCAAAAGCCCCACCACAACAAGCATAATAACCCACCACATCAAGCATAATAACCCACCACAGTAGAGCTTATCCACCTTAGTACGCAAAAAACCCCACCACAGTATGCAAAATACACCACCACAGTAGTGCGTATCCACTACAGTAGTGCGTATAGATTCTGTTATAACCAGCGTTTTAACTATAGTTGCGTGAGTAAAAACCACAAATGATAAACAAAGGAAATATTGTTAAACTTTCACTTACGACCTGAGCTTGAGGCAGCGAGGCAGCGACTGAGGTTGACACAAATGAAACACGACTTTTCTCGGCAGACAACTCTTCTTTAAACTTGATAACGGCTAATTTTCACGGCGAACATACGACTGAGTAAACGGCTAAATAACGGCTGAATAACGACTAAATATAACGGCTGAATGACTACTAAATATAACGGCTGAATAACGGCTTAATATTAACGGCTTTCACGTCTCTGAATACTTCTTTACATCTTTCTTGCGTCTCTAAAAATCTAAATGTAAAAGTCCAGAACCCCCCTTTTATACCCTAAGTACAACAAAATTAACATAACACAAATAAGGTAAGAATACGTCCAGAAATTGTATCTAATTGTCTACAATGTCCAACCAGCTTCTGTTTCATCATCTATTGCACCATAAACTATGATTGCACCACAAGTGTGCAAAGTTGCACCACGAATACGAATACTGTGAGTCTAGACATAAGTCTGAGCGCCTTCGCAATACAACATGGCTCCCCCCCTTAGAGAGCAAGCCTCCTGGCTTGGTATAAGAAGAGATGTTATTTTGAAACAATAGTTTGCGGCGTAAATATATCGTCTGGACGAGTAATTGTTGGTTCTTCATCCGATGCGTTGTTTGGTTCTTGTTCATTATATCATTTTCATTGGCAGCTGCTTGCGACTCAGGATCCGACGAAACGAGGCTATCAGCTGGTAAGTCAATATCACGAAGATCTTGCTGCTGTAAGTCATTTGCTGACGCTGACGGTGGCTCGATCGGTCGATCTGCAGGATCACAGTAAGGTTTTAGACGATTTGCATGTACGGGTACTGAAACCGGACGATTGTCAAGAGTTCGAAGCTTGAAGTGAACTGGCGAAAGTTTTGCGACTATTCGATAAGGACCATGATAATTATGCAGTAATTTGCGAGATAAGCCCATGCGTTTTTTCGGAGTATAAACCCCAACACGAGAACCGATGTCGTAACTGACTGGAGTGGCATAGATTGATTACCTGAGTCGTAGTTATCACTATTGAAATACATGCTAGGACGCTCAAACTACGACTCATAATAGAACGGTTATCTTTCTGGACTTACGTTTTCTGCCTCTTTCTCATATTGCCATGGTTACAGTGATGTCAATGGTAAGTGGTTGTAATGGCCTAAGTCTACCGGGTCTAATACGCCGTGAAAAACAATGTTTCTATGTCTGAAAACCTAACTTACAATTAATTTTGCAGAAAGCTCTTACCAACCCAGCTTTTTCGATATTTGTTCAAAACATGTTGGGTGATTTAGTACTAAATCGGCAGCCGAATAGGCAAGTTTGTTTTGTTGTGAGGATGCAATGAAGCAGCCTCGCTTCAATGCGCGCCAACTTTTTGGCGCGGGCCAGTCCAAAAAAAATGCCGTAATCTTATGAGTCCCAGTTTGAGCGACCACGGTTTGGTATTGGTCTCGGTCTTATGAGCGATAACTGGGACTCAAGTAATAAGTCTAGGAGTGGCATTGCGATCATAATAACGTTTCATACTCTGCTGAGCGAGCTGAGTATTCGACGTGACGATAGCTTTGGCTTCCTCAAGATCTGAGCGCGAAGATTGGTCCGAGAATATCCATAACGACTCTGTCGAATGCTCCTTCAACGGGGATAGGCAAAAGCGGCGCTTTGCGTTGTCCGCGCGGTATTTTCTTCATTGAACAATCGACGCACGATTTGCACCAATGCTCAATGTCTTTAAACATATTTGGCCAATAATAACGCAAACGAACTTTGTCATAAGTTTTGGTGATGCCGAGATGACCTGCAGTTGGATCGTCATTTTCATTTTTTTTCATTTAATATATTTGCTACTGGGAGGGTATCACATTCAACACAAAGGTGCTGATTTACAAGTGGCCCTCCCTTAAAACGATACAAAATAAACTAAATTAAAAACTTACTTACAATTTTAATAATAATACTTCTAATTTTAATTAATTATGAACTAAAAGATTTTTTCAACGTCTTTTTGAAAAGACTGAGAGAAGATGCCTGCTTTGACTCGGCTGAGAGGCTATTCCAGATCTTGGCTCCTCTGTAAGAAAAGGATTTCTGGCCACCCGTTGTTTTTTTCAGAGGTAGCCGTAGATCACTCTCTGTATTTCGAAGGGTATAAGAGGAGTGCTCACAATTCTTCATAAAAAGACCACTCAGGTATTCCGGAGCCAAACCATTCAGGGACTTGAAGACCATCGTTAGTGACTCATTTTCAATTAGGTCCTGGATAGTCTTCCAACCCAGACGCTCAATAATTGGTTTGCTTGGGGCATCAAAGCTGCTTTTTGTCATGATTCTAGCAGCGCGGTTTTGCAGTTTTTGTAAATCGTTGATTTCAGTTGAACCTGCACAGCCCCAAACAGAGCAGCAATACCGAAAATGGGGCTCCACAATGCCTGTGTAGATAGTTTTTAATGTATCTTTTGGTAAGAAAGATTTTCCATGCTTGTTACCTTGTAGCCAGGTGTCAAGTCGCCCAAGATCATTGTTAATAACCTCATTCAACCGAGTCATATCATAGCCCTGGTAGCATAGACTGGTGTCATCTGCATACATGGACACAGTAGAATCGTGAATAGCCAATGGGCGATCATTGATGTATATCAAGAAAAGCAAGGGACCAAGGCACGAGCCTTGTGGTACTCCGATTTCTATATCTCCAATATCAAAGGCTACTCCGTTGACCCTACAAAATTGTTTACGGTTATTGAGGTAGGATTTAAACCAAGAAAATTCTCGGTTTTCAAGACCGTAGTGAGCAAGTTTATCAATAAGAATGACATGATACACTGTATCAAATGCCTTTTTTAAGTCAACATATACCAACCCCACAAGCTTACCAAGGTCTAAACCGTTATACCAATCATATGTATTTTTGAGTAGGCAGGTTACAGTAGATCTAAGGCGCAAGAAGCCTGACTGATTATTGGAGAACAGTCCATTCGTCTCCATATACTGAGAAAGTTGGTCACTAACTAGTTTCTCGAACAGCCTTGAGATTACTGTTAAAACTGATATTGGTCTGTATTAGGTTTATCAGTTTTTTCATCATTTTTGAAAATTGGAGTCACTCTAGCCATTTTCCAATCATCAGGAAAAATACTTGTTTCAATCGAAGTATTAAACAAAAAAGCAAGAGAATTTTCGATGAGTGGCAAAGCCAGTTTCAGAAAGTAGCTAGAGATATTGTCTGATCCAGAGCTTTTAGCTGTTTTTACTTTAGAAAATGCATCCCGAATATCTTTCACCTGAATATTTTTAAAGTGAAATTTTCAACTTTTCTTTGTTTATTTCGTAATCCCCTGAAAGAAGAGGGTTTGGAGCTGGATTTATTTCATCCGCAAGGGCCTTGCCAATGGAGCAAAAGAAATCGTTCATGGTATTGGAGATTAGTTTTTTATCTAGAGTCTCCAAACCGGATTCCTTTAGACTGTCAATGTTACTAGATTTAGATCTTTTGCAAAGAAGTTCATTAACAGTCTTCCAAGTTTCTTTCATATTGCCCTTGCATGCCGAAATTTTGTCAGTATAATACCGCTTTTTGAGTTTTTTGTTTAGAGCATTCACTTTGTTACGGACTTCCCTGTAGGAGTCCATTAAGAACATGGACTTTTGTTTCGTGGCAGCTCTTTTGAGCCTATCCCTAGTCCGCATTAGATCTCTTAGGCCCTTGTCTATCCAGGGGCAGTATCTTTCAGACACGCGCATTTCAGTTAAAGGGGCGTGTCTGTCTATGATGGTAGAGAAGAGATTGGACCATTTATTTACCAAGATGTTTATATCATCCGAATCACTTAGCAGTCGCTCCCAATCTATATCAGCAACATCAGTAAGGAATGCTTCTTCATTGAAATGTTTCATTTTGCGAGTTTTAATCATCTTATGGCCTTTTTCTACTGCACCGTTGTATTTCCGGACACAGAAGACCATATAATGATCACTCAAAGAAACTTTATGCACCCCTGATTTTACAATGTTTCTAATACAGGTTGTAGCAACATGGTCGATAATTGTAGATGTTTCAAATGTAACCCTTGTTGGCTCCTCAATAAGCTGTTTTACGCTGAACAACTCATACAAATCGCTCATGTGTTTAGCGTTGTTGTCTGAGGGTTGATTAGGGGCCTTCTCAGAAAAGTCACTATTTGTGTCTCCAAGGAAAATGATCTCCTTGTTCTCCTTATCTAAGAAAGAGAAAATACTTTCCAGCTTATTGAAGGAGTCAACCGTAGAATTAGGGGGCCTGTACCAGGCAAGAACGAAAAACGGCTTGCTTTTAGGTGGCTCAATCTCAATGCAAATCAATCCAAGATCATTTATTGGAATATCATTGCGAATCTTGTATTTTATTGAATCCCTGATGTACATTGAGACTCCACCACCGTCGCCATTCCTTTTTAGACGTTCCTGCTGGAAACCCGAAATCCCGGTCAACTCCCTGGGGTAGTTTTTATCAATCTTGATTTCATTAAGGGCGAGAATGTGGATCCCTAGATCCCTTAACAATATTTGGACTTCATCAAAATGACCACGAAGACCATTAATGTTCAAAGAGGCAATCGTCATTCCCTTTTTAAAACCAAGATGCTGATGACAACCGTCCCCATCTGGAATGATATTATTTGAATTAAAGCAGGAGTCTTCTCTAGTTTGACCATCTGCATGTCAATGAGGAACAGTCGTAGAGCCCTTGAACAAATTTTCAGCAAAAATGGCATCGCCGACTTTGTTCAAGTGAATTTTGCTGTTATTTAAGTGTCTATGAGGAATAATATTCGAATGTTCAATGAAACTAAACTTATGTTGCTTACATAGATCCTTAAGGAAAATATTAACTTTATTTCGTTTAGTCTCAAGGGCGTCACCTCTGGGAACGAGCTCAGAAATTCTAACCTCTATGCTCTTCCCACTGATTGACATAGCCAGATCAGCTATCTCCCCAGCAATTTCCACCTCGGACTTTTCAGATCTTAAGTCGTTCGTACCCACATGTAGAATTATGCAATCAGGAGATCTTTCCGTTGATGGTATGACGTAGCTGTTTAGGTCGTGCGTATTTGCGCCAGGGAAACATTTTACGTATATTTTATCACCTTTATCACATCCTTTTTTCAGTTCCCAACCGTGCATGTTTTTAAGCAGTGAGTCCCCAATTATTACTGTGGATTTCGAACTATTGGTGTTATCGATTTTCTGATTGCTGCTCCTGTTGTCGTCATCATTGTTGTTGTTGATGCTACTGCTGTTGTTGCTACTGTTGTCGTTGTTGGTACTCGAGCTATCTTGAGTTTCACTGATGGCTTCTGCGACTGTTGATGCTTGTCTTTCTTGAGTACTGCTGTTCAAAAGTTCATTCTTATTTCGATTTCTTTTCTTTTTGCTAGGTCTTTTTCTTTTGTTCGGTTGATTGTTTGAGCTTTTATTTCGATTTTCAGGAAAGATGCTCTCTTCGATTACTATAGGTATAGGTCCCTCGTGATGGTTGTCATTGTTTGCCACATCACTTACAAAAGATTCGTTTGCGTTTTTATCCTTCTTATTTCCATTGGTAGTGAACAATGCGGAGGGCTCTCTCGCGGTTACCTCATTCTTGCAAGCTGTCAGCCGCATATTTTCCAGTTTCAACTCAAAATTTTCCTCTTTTAAACTCTCATTTTTATTTTTCTCTATATATAAATCTCTTGTTAACTGTCGAATATCATTAGTTAATCTACCGAATAATTCGGAAAACTCAGATTTGGAGCTATGCGTTGTTTGTGATTCAATATGATGCGAATCGTCGCCCAGATCAAGACTGAGTTCATCAACTGAGATGTCATTTGTACTTTTCCCGGTGTTACTTTCGGTTTTATCGGTTTTATCTCCAGCAATTTCTTATTCGAATATATAAAAAGAATTCCTGCCTGCCAATGTTGGTTTGTTGTATATTGCACCAGCCTCAACCAGGAAATTAAAATATTTTCTAACCTCTGCTTGGCTTAGGCCGGTATTCTTCGCGGTATCTTCAACAACATTTTCTGTGTCTGGCCGTTGTTTCTTGCCTGTTATCGTCTTGATAACTTCAAAAATAGCACGGCAGCATTTATCGCTTTCCTCCATAGCTTATATATGGAATAAACATGAGATATTAGTTTAGAAAGGAATAAAATACACACTAAGTATCATGACAAGCTGTCATAATTTTGACGCAGGGTGGCCGGGATGACAATTTGAACGCAAAGTGATTTCGAACTACGGTTACCTGGACTCCAAAGATGACACAAAATTCCACGCTCATCCAAATTAAATGAGTCAATAGTTAATAACAACGAATGAGCTTTCTTATCGTCAATAGGCAATTCTGCCGAGTCTAAATAATTGATAATATCTACAAGGTTACTGTCCTGACGCTGAAGATTATACAATGTGTCTGATGGAGGGCACGGAGAATCAATAATAGCAAGAGGATTACGAAGCGAAGTAACATAAGGAGATGGCTCATAACTACGACGAGAAAGAGCATCAGTATTCCATTAGTTTTTCCAGGGCGATGTAAAATTTCAAAATCGTACTGCTGTAACTGGAGTGCCCAACGAGCAAGACGACCGGTTGGGTCCTTAACCCTCATAAGCCATGACAAGCTACCATGGTCAGTGTGTACGAAGAACTTTGTCCCCGAAAGATAAGGCTGATAGCGCTTTATACCGTCGACTACTGCAAGAGCTTCACGCTCTGTACTGCTATAACGCTTTTCAGTGTCGCTGAGTTCACGACCACCATATGCAACGACTACTTCTTTGCCATCGACTACTTGTCCGAGAATGTAACCGAGAGCAAACTGACTTGCATGGATGTACAAATGAAAAGGCAACGTAAAGTCAGGGTACGCAAGAATTGGAGGAGAACATAAACGGGTCTTTCATTCCACAAACGCTTCTTCGCAATCAGGTGTCCATGCAAATGGCACATTTTTACGGGTCAGATGATTCAACGGCGAAGCGATCTTTGCGAAATTATGAGCAAAATGACGATAGTAATTACATAAACCAAGAAAACTGTGTACATCTTTTACTGAAGCAGGAGTTGGAAACGATTTTACAGCTTCGAGTTTGAGAGGATCAGGCGAAATTCCTTCAGAAGAAACGACAAAACCAAGATAATTCACTGAAGACTGCGCGAAACGACACTTTGACGGTTTAAGCTTCAAGTTATAGCGTCACGAAATCGATCCAAAACAAGCTTAAGACGAGACAGATGTTCCTCAAATGAAGATGCGAAGATGATGACATCATCAATGTAAACAAGGCAAATTTTCCACTCAAGACCGTGTAGGATTCTTGACATAAGACGCTGAAACTGCGGAGGAGCATTAGTCAAGCCAAAACTGAGAACATTGAATTCATACAAACCAGCATGAGATATAAAAGCTGTTTTATATTGCGAATCGGGATGCATGGCTACCTGATGATAACCCGATTGTAAGCCTAGCGTAGAAAAATACCTTGAGCTAGCAAGAGAATCTAAAGCATCGTCTATCCGTGGCAACGGGTAGCTGTCCTTACGTGTCACAGCATTTAACTTTCTATAGTCAATGCAGAAGCGAGTACTACCGTCCTTTTTTTTAACCAACACGACTCGTGAGCTGCATGGACTGGAAGAAACCTCAATTATCCCTTGATCAAGCATATCAGAGATGTGTTTTTCAATAATCTCCCTTTGAGACTGGGAGACACGATAGGGTGCTCGTTTGATAGGGGCTGCTGTTCCAGTGCCAATTTCATGCTGGACTAAAGTTGTATGACCCAGATCAAGACTAGATGATGCAAAGATATCAGAATACTCGTCAAGAACTGACAAAAGTTGAGCATTTTTAGTTTCAGACAACGTAGGATTTGGTAAACATCGAAAGCGACTAGCGGAGTTGGTCACAGGCTGAGCAGATTCAGAAGAATTTACAGGCACTGACGCAGTGTCTAAAGCGATGACTCTAGAATCGATCGAAGATCTACCATTAAGAGGAATTACCTCATCATCAGAAAATGTTTCGACAAACTTGCCAATGATAGTTCCTTTGTGAAGCAGGACTGGATTATCTGAAGGATTCAGCATGGGAAAGGTCACAAATCTATTTTCACTAGGTTGGGATAAGGTTGGAGCTCCTATGAGATGATAGCGATCTGAAAGCTTGAGGTTGGCGTCGATTAGGCCAATCACGGGCTCAGAAGGAAAAGATGACAAACAAGCTGGTATTAGGACTTCAGTATTTCCCTCGATTACAAATGTCTTAGCAACTGTTACGTCTGAACAAACAGGAGGAGTGTCTCCAACGGCAAAGAAAACGGGGTTTTCCTGAGAGAATGTTACTTTATGTTCTCTTACATCAATAAACGCATTAGACCTATGTAGAAAGTCTCTCCAACGCACAACTTTGTAAGAAAAATTTGGAACAATGACTGCATTACATAAATATTCGGAATTGCCAATTGAAACAGAAAACGTGCCAGAACCAGCGACGGGTATGACATTGCCATCCGCAGTTTTGATACTTTGAAAACGCTGAGCAGGCGCAATACTGTATTCCGCACATAAAACTTCATTGATAAACTCCTTACTGACAACTGTTACAGCGGCTCCTGTATCAACGAGTAACTTAACAGGCTGCTTAAGAACTGTTCCCCAAATAAGTACATTCGAAAGGTTTGTATCCGTTTCAGAACTTTCAATTTCGGCCGGCGATACAATGTTGTAATGAGAATTTTCGAAATCAAGTGTTTGAACTTGCTTTTCTTCCAAAACTGGTTGATTAGATTGAATAGAGTCACTGCTCGAGAACGATGGTTGATTAAATTGCAAAGAGTCATTACTTAAAAACGATGTTTTATTTACAAGATTCAAAAGTTCAGAATTTTGTTCTTTTCTTTCTCCAGTGGTGGGGTTTTGAACATCAATGCCAGAAGATGGTTGGGCCCTCACTTCCCCTACTGTGAAGGCCCTGTTTCGTTTAAATTTTGCTGATAATTTTGCTGGTAATTTTGGTGGTAAGGTTGGTAATTGCGGCCAAAACTCTGGGGCTGCGGAGAAAAACCACCGCGGTATGTGTTGAAACGTGGGGCAAACTGCTGCTGAGGCACTTGCTGCTGAAACATCGGGCGTTCAGGCATTTCGTATTGGGGCTGTTGAGGCTGTCGGCTCCATCAGTAGCGGGCTACATGACCCAATCTACGGCAATTATTGCAAACAGGCTGCCTATCCATTGTGCGCAAACTTCGGCCACGTGCCCCTCCACGGGATCCTTGATCTTGACGGTGATTACCCCTGAAATTGCTGAATTTTGCGTTTGAAAAACCAGTTTGAATGGCAGCAATTATTTCGTTTTTGAAATCAGGCATTGAAGCGGAAGCATTTTCAGACATTGATTGAAATTCAGCAGTTTGCGGATTTTGCTGATTTTGTTGGTTGAAAACAATTGGATCAAAGGCTTGAACAGGCTGGACTTGGACCTGAATTTTTCTGCTTTGCAATCGAAAGAAGAAGATTGATTTGCCCTTCGAGTTCCTTGATCTTTTGATCCTGAGGATTTGCAACGGAAGAGCAGAGCTGGCGTTTGATGTTGTTCTCACTGAATCACGTAAACGGGCTAAATTTTCTGCTTCGGAAAATGATTTCGGCTGGTTCAAAATCACATGAGATTTTATATCTTCGAGAAGACCGTTTATGAAAATGTTCATCATTTCAGCATCTGACAAACTCAAACGTTGGCATTTCTTAATTATGTCCTCGGTGAAATTCGAAATTGGCTCTGCAAAGCCTTGTTTACGAGCATACAGCTCTTGGCGAAACAGAAACTCCAAATTTTTTGCACTGAACCTGGCGGTCAAAGCTTCGGTCAAATTTTGAAAGTTCTTGGTCGTTTCATCTGAAAGAGTGTGGTACCAGGCTAAGGCTGCCCCATCTAAAAGCAATGGAAGTGCTCCCAATTATTTTTGCATTGGACCAGTTATAAAACTTGGAAAATTTTTCGAATTTGGACAACCATTCGTTAATATCTTCTGTTGGAAACCCATTGAAAGTTCTTGGTTTGAATAAACTGGCCTGGAAATTTCCCTCTAAAGCTGCCTGCATTGCGCTCATTTGGCTTTGCAATTCGTTAACTGTTGCTTGGTTAACTTGCTGATCGTTTAAGCTCATTGTTATCTTAATATTTCAAATGCAAACGAAGATAAACGTGAGTATATACAGTATATCAAAATATCAAAGAAATAACAAGAACAAGATCTCAGTCAAACTCGATAACGAGTCTGCGATGATGCAATAGCTTATTGATGATGCGATTGCAAATGATGGTGCAATATTCTTCGACGAGATAACGTATACGAGAATATATGCACAGTTTGAGATGTAACAATTAATTCTTCAGTATGTACTTCAGATAAGTTTGATAAATTCAGCAAATGTTCAATAAAATGAATGGAATTAAAATTGTTACTCTACTCTTTTTTTCTTCTTGTGCTCACACTGGGCACCAGATGTTAAAACCAGCGTTTTAACTATAGTTGCGGGAGTAAAAACGACAAATGATAAACAAAGGAAATATTGTTAAACTTTGACTTACGACCTGAGCTTGAGGCAGCGAGGCAGCGACTGAGGTTGACACAAATGAAACACGACTTTTCTCGGCAGACAACTCTTCTTTAAACTTGATAACGGCTAATTTTTACGGCGAACATACGACTGAGTAAACGGCTAAATAACGGCTGAATAACGACTAAATATAACGGCTGAATAACTACTAAATATAACGGCTGAATAACGACTTAATATAACGACTGAATAACGGCTTAATATGAACGGCTTTCACGTCTCTGAATACTTCTTTACGTCTTTCTTGCGTCTCTGAAAATCTAAATGTAAAAGTCCAGAACCCCCCTTTTGTACCCCAAGTACAACAAAATTAACATAACACAAATAAGGTAAGAATACGTCCAAAAATGGTATCTAATTGTCTATAATGTCCAATCAGCTTCTGTTTCATCATCTATTGCACCATAAACTATGATTGCACCACAAGTGTGCAAAGTTGCACCACGAATACGAATACTGTGAGTCTAGACATAAGTCTGAGCGCCTCCGCAATACAAATATTCGCTTGCGTGAAAACACTGCTGCTGGATTTCTTATCTTACCAGTATATAGGAAACCAACCTTTAGCGGCCTCTATACGTTGGGACTCCTTTAGTCGTAAACAGTGGAAAATTAACCTTATCAACACGCTTGTTCACCGGGCACTTATGTTCTAAAATTCGGCTTGATTTTGAGTTGGAAAGAAAGGTCTATTGTTATTGAAAACGGTTTTCCTGAGGATGTCATTTCAGATTGTTTTAGCGACATCGCAAGTTTTTCGGCTGATAGAAAGTATTGTCCGAGAAAGTTTCCTTAGGGGTTTTGGAATCTAGCAACGTAAATCTCACTATCTTTTTAGACCTTAAAAAGGCTTTTGATACAGTTGACCACGAGGTGTTAATGAAGAACTTAAATGCCTATGGCATAAGAGGTCAAACTGGAGACTGGTTTATGTCCTACTTGAACAGCCGAAAACAATTTTGCTCTATAAATGGACATCATTCAAAGCCAAAAGAAATCACCTGTGGAATTCCCCAGGGTTCTTGTTTGGGACCACTTCTTTTCATTATTTATCTAAATTATTTTGAAAAGTGCCTTCAAATGTCAAAGGCCAGCATATATGCTGATGATACGCATGTAACAATTGCCTCGAAAGATTTTCTAAATTTAGTGCAAAACGCAGAACAAGAGCTAAGCAATATTTTGAGTGGTCGAGAATAAACGCAGCCCAAATCCTCCAAAAACTGAGTTTTTAATAATTTCACATCCATTCAAGACAAGAAATTTTTTGCTCCCGGAGACGTTGGAACTCAATAATACTGAAATAAATCGAGTTTCAAAGACAAAGTCTCTTGGGTTAATAGTTGACGAACATTTAACCTGGGATGAACAATGTCGACGTACATAAGAAAAGGCTTATAGTGAGCTGTCAGCATTAAAACGACTGAAAATCATAATCCCATAGTCTCAACTTTGCAACGTTTACCATGCATTCATCGAGAGTCACTTAAGATATGGCAATGTTGTTTAGGGAAGCCTCTCAAACACAAAAACTGATACCCTCCAACGCCTGCAAAATAGGGCCTACTATCTGATTCAAAATGCCAACATAAAGGATAATTGGAACAATATTTGGCTGAATATAGGCAATTTAATTCACCACGACTGGGCTGTCATGACTTACAAAATCATGAATAGGATCTGCCCTGAAGGCCTATGGAATAAGTATCAGCCAAGATCCGTGCACTCAACCTACGCAACGAGGCATTGCATGGATCGTGAGATTCCAAGATATAAGACAGAATTTGCAAAAAAAAGATTCCACTTTTCTGCTGTAAAAGCTTGGAATAACATTCCTCTTGAAATACGCAACTTACCATCATTAGATCGCTTTAAGAAAAACACAAAAGCGTATCCGCAGAGCTCCCAAACACAATACCCTGGAAGATCAGCGCAATAGGCTAGAGTATAATTAAAAGGATTATTTAACTTAAATGACTTTTCTAATTTCTAGATTTTGTTTTGATATTGTAATAATATTAGCTGAAGGGTTTTTTTGTGTATAAATAACAATTGATATGATATGACATGATATGAGGCACGAAATGGGTCAAAAGCAAGTTGACCTTTTATCCTGGTTATGTTGATTTATGTACAGATCAGTGATGGTAACTTGTGATTGCAATAACGGCTGATAGAACTGTGAGCCACGAATATAGTTGTTCCATATGTTTAAGATTCAACAGCATTTGTAATCAAATGATTTTCACACATGCCTTTATAAAAATACTTTAACGTAGTGCAGCTCGCTTATTCAACGATTTACTTGCAGAATATGTAGACAAATAGAAAAGACACAAGTATTTATTTTGTTTTGGCAGTCATTGGGATCGCTACATACCCATGCGAGGGGTACACATAAGAACGGTGTAGTAGGCCCCTCGCATAAGTAAGCACATATCGATAAGGTATAAGGCTATAATCAGTAAAAGTTACTAGCTAACTATAAACAATGCCACATAGCTGTGTGGCCTACCGCCCTACGATGTTTAGATGTGCGACTATGGAGAGGGCCGATTAGATGACTGCGTACCACTGGTATCATGGCTGTAGGCCAATTAGATAGTGTGCCCTGAACGGGTATCTTTTGGAGCCATGGTAGTAGGCCAGTGGTAACCGATACGTGCACTGGTACCATCATGCAGTAATAGGTATTTTAGGCCTTTCTAGGGGTACCTATAACTGATTATGGTAGTCGGCCAGTGGTGTACGCCCCATCCGCTGGAACCATAATTTTTATACATACCAGGTAGTATGCCCCAGCTGATGAGGGCTGGTAAACGCTTAGAAAGAACTTACCCGGCAACTGAAGACAACAAAAAATCGAATTCTAAAAGTAGTATCCATGAGTTAACTAGCTACAATACGCAACAGTAAGATAACGGGTTATAATAAGAAATACTATGATCATACTTTCATTTCATTACTTTTATATATACATATATATTGTTTTCTTTATTTTGTGCATTATATATACAGGGTGGCCCAAAAAAAAGGGACCTCCTTAGGTAAATAATTTCTGTATAAATTTTCTCAAGGAGGAATTTTATCAAATTTATACCAGGTAATATTCAAGTCAAGTGCGCTATCGTGTAGAAATATGGTGGTGATAAGAGCTTCCATCTCGGCGCAATGGGACATTAAATTCATGATGTCCAAAAACCAGCTGTTTAGATTCCATTATGCGTACTGTACTGCAATCGTGCGTGAAGGAAAATCATTATCCCAGAGTAAAATTGTCTCGACCATTAATGTATGGTCAGTCATATTAGAGAAGTGTATTGAGCAGGATTGAGGACATTTTGAATATCATTTGACTGAAAGAATGAGTTATTGAGTTTTCTGTTTTCTTGCGTAAGGATTACGTAAGGGTATAAAGTTGCATATTTTGTTACAGTACGTTTTTGGATTGTAAAGTTTTAAAGTCAATTTATTCAGAGATACTAACCCATATCATCGTGATATTTACATGATATATCTCACTTGAGTTGAATATCATGTAGTATTAATTTCATGAAATTCCAACTTAAGAATAAATTATTAATTAATTATTTAGTTAGGGGGTCCCTTTTTATGGGCCACCCTGTATATATGGATATGTAAAGGAGAGAAGACGTGGGAGGGAAGGGCAAGGGACATTAAAAACACTAACTTACTTCAACAAAGGCAGTAATCGACTGACGGGCAGAAGGGCCATGCCATGGAAGGCGTGCCATCAGAAGGGGTATAGGATAGAGGCTGAAGGGTGAAAACGAGGCTCTGTTTTCTCCGTACAAATATGCTATTCACATATGTTATAAGATGATTGATGATGAGAAACGTTGGTTTCTCAATGTATGAGTCAAGGACAAAAGATTCTTTTTCTTGCATAAAAATCTCAGCAACAAGAGAAGAGGCAGGTTTTCCCATTGCTACTCCATCTGTTTGTGAGAGAAACTTCCCAATGACTTTCAACCAAGTGGTAGTTAAGTCGAATTCTATCATTTTAATCAACGTATCCACAGGTATAGGAGTTTTTGCTTGGATCTCTGTCTTTTCGGAGTAAATCACTTATGATTCTCAAAGAGTCCTTAATAGGCACGTTAGTGTATAATGAGGTGAGATCGAAAGATATCATCATTTCATCGTCTTCTATCTCAATATGACGGATGAATTCCGAAAATTCCTTTGAGTTCTTTGCATGTCCCTTTTCTTGATGTAGTGTTTCAAGATTTCCGCAATATACTTTTGAGAGGTTTTCTAGTTTTGTACCACTGCAGGACACTATCGGTCTGATAGGAAAGCCCTCTTTGTGTATTTAGGGAAGTCCATAAAAGCGTGGAGCATGAGAATCGGAAGGTTTGATCGTCCGATATGTTTCATCTGAAATTATTTTCATGTCATGTAAGCCTTTAATGAGCTTCAGACCTTGGCGCTTAATTTGGTTTCTTGGATCGCATTTTAGATATTCGTAAGAGCCATTCTCAATGTGCTGGGTGCACTTTTTCATATAGTCTGAGCTGTTCATAAGTACAGTCGCTCGCCCCTTATCAGCAGATAGGATCTTAATGCTTGTCTTTCCTTGGATCACTCAAAGCCTTCCTTTCTTTTCTAGAAATGTTATCTTTAGGAAGATCAAAATTCGTTGCATATTTCTGTTCTAAAGTACCTTTCCAACATACGCACTTTTGCCAACATGGAATCTCCATGATGCAATTTCAACAGAGTAAATATATTCGGACTTACGATACAATACGAGATGGACGAAGAGATGACCCCCATTTCTGCGACAAGGACACATCTAACGATAATTGTTCATGATTCAGCTTGGGGATGCAAACGCCCGCTTCTTGGGTTTCTATTTGCATCGAATTTTTCCAGGCTCGAAATCATCAAATATGACATGGATCACCATCATTTCCATACGCACATGGCTGCTCTGCTGTGCTACTGGTTACTTGTTTGATCGCAAAACAGCAGAATTTTTACCAGGGTACCTCTTTAAGGATTATTCTTTGGCTCTCTAAGTAAATATCGACTTTCCAAGACCATAAGTAAGAATATGACAGCAGGATACATCAAAACCATCAGAATTTTTTAGATTGGGATGAATGAGCTATTTAAAAATTTGTTCATTCTTATTTTTGTAACTTTTCAGTATACGATTTGTTGAACGGAATGTTTTTTACGGTTAAAGACACCTTGTGTGTATGTGTGTATGTATGTAAGTATGCCCAGAGGCATATGGGAAATATGTGAAGAAATCTTATTGTTTCTTTCTCGTAGCAATGGTGTCGTCTGAAGATCTTATCAGATTTGCTTTTCGAATAAGTAGCAACAATTCTACTGAAGCGCCATCAGACTGGCAACCAGGTGAGCTTGGTTACTTTTAACTCTTTAGTGATGTACTCTTCCCATGCCCATATTCCTTCACTTCCAGTACAATCAAACGAAGTTTAAAGGGTTTTCTTTCAAAGTTTGTAGCTAAGTTTAAATTAGCCAAGAGGCTTCTAGATGTGACTTCTTCCAAAGGCTATGGGGCTTGTAAGAGGTATTAACCAGCTTTGACATCCCAAATATTCCCAAGGCTGAACATAGGTAAGAAATGTAACATAAGGGCCGTTTTATGCGCAACTGCCGCTCTACAAAGAACACGTTTCGATCGCAAAACTTCCAGCTGAGCATAATGGTGGCTTTACGTTAAAGGAGTTATGGCAGCGGTTTTTTCCTCTCGTTAATCGGCACGTTCACAAGATGACTAAATTTCCCGACTCTTGAAGGTAACTGCAGTTAAGATCACGATTTACGGACGTTTTACTAAGTTTTTTTGTTACGGTTTTTCTCAGCATCATAAATTCCAGCAACTGGTTTCTGTCTTCAGTCTTTCGCCTAAGAGCTGTTCTTTGCTTTATTGTGGACTAAATTTTACTCTAAAATGTGTTGAATTTTTATTCGCAAAATAGTAAAAGATGAAAACAAAGCGCCAATTTTTCCTAACCACTCATTTTGTGCAAAAAATGGCTTTCCACCCTGGACAAATAATCAAACAAAAGTTTGGTGTGTTGTGGGCTAGTTTTCGAGAAAATTTTCTCTTTTCTTATTACTAAAAATAATTGCTAAAATTTGATATGTTACCTCGAAAAACATTGCAACGATGTGGAGTTCATTATCAAAATGAACATTCTGCATTTCAAGATCCAGTTAGAACATACTTTCGAGAATCAACAAATTCAAACTGACTTATCCATTTTGTGCACGTAGCGATGTGTGAGAGAGCTTAAGCCTCTTTCATCAAATGCTTAGTCAGCAGCCGGTATTAGGTTCCGTTACAATTCTTATGCCAAAGTGTCCTTTGAAATTCAGAAGTGACATATCTTCTCCTATGTTCCCAGGATAGGCTTCTTCTTTGCTTCTTCAGTTAGGGATGTTGGCCTGCATTTTCAGTTGAATTAAGCAACGAGTTTAAATGTTAATAAAATCACCAGAGGCTTATACAATATTCAGAAATTAGATTGAATTTCTTTCTTGAAAGTTAGTAACATTTTTACCGTGTCCGCAAATAAGTGAATAGTATTTCAGTTGTACAGAACTTCAACATCGCGATAAACAGCGGAAATATTTTCGGGCATACTTAAAAGCTTTTTTCGTGTGCCACTCCTGAGAGTATGAACGTCAGAAGCAAACCGAAACAATAAACTAAGGTGGGATCTATACCCAGATGCGGCTCGAAATTCACCAATCAGAAATTAAAGCTGAATTGACATTGTGTTTTAAACACCAATCAGCTATAGGCAGGAAGAACAATGGCAATTAATTGAAGAATCCAAGTGAGAAAACGAACTCTTTCTGTCTACTCAGAACCGGCTTTTTTGTTTTGATGGGAACAGATTCCAAAACGCTAAGATGAAACGCTAGGATCTAGCCCTACCAATAATTCGAAAACAATCCTAGTTGTAATTTTCTGCACACTCTTGGTCATCTAATAAATGCTGTCATATGGCAGAATCATGTTCAAGGGTGTGTTGTTGCCTAGAGTTGCCGGTTGGTTGCTCTTCTCTGTATGGTAGGCGCGCAATCTTTTTGAATAGATGGCAGGACTTTCAAATATTTCCTAGGATTGGCAGCAGCGAAACACTTAGTAATTGTCTGTTTGATTTGACCTTCGACTCGCAAGGAGACATTGCCATGCCACGACATTTTTAGGTAAACAGTGCACTTTTGCGGACCATACTTTTTGTCAGCCGAAAAACTTGCGATCTTTTTGCGGAAGCAATCCGAAATACTTTTTGCTTACTTTCCTAAGGTCATCATAAGTATAAGTATAATAATTATTTACTGTTAGTGCTACGATAGTGATACTTCACTAATTCATACTAACATTGAGCAACCTCAGAGATTGCATTGGCTATGACTTATTGCAATATGAGCAAGCGCATTTATTGTTTAGAAACCAATTTTTCGTAAAACTTTTAAACTGTTTTATATTTTGGGCTGATTTAGTTTCAGCAGGAAGGGCGTTCCAGATTTTTGGTCCCTGGAAACATAAAGAATTTATACCGTAAGCGGTTGTTCTAACTTTTGGTATTTGTAGAGGGTTCGTTCTGCGGAGATCGTGGTCTACTCGCTTTGGTATAAAATAATCCCTCATAAATACAGGATTAAGATTATTTAAAGTCTTGTAGATTTCTAATGCTAGAAGCCTGATCGATTGAATATGGATGGTAGTTTCATTGCATTTTGTAAGCAAGATTTCATACGAGGAAGTATAGTCTGAGTATGCTAAGCGTAAAGCTCTTTCATTTATTTTTCAAGTTTATCTTGGCAACTCTTGTTACATAGCATCCATATCAATGGGCAATAGTTAAAATGACATAGTATGAAAGAATTAATGATTATCTTTTTCTTTATCACCCATGTATTTCGCAATACGTTTGAGTGAGTTGAGCTGTTTAGCTGCTTTCTTGCAGATTTTGTCAATATGAGAATCAAACTTTAAGTTTTCATCCAATTCAACTCCAAGGAGTGTAACAGTACTGTCTACTTTTATGCTAAAATTAGGATCAATTTCAAATTCATCTATATTTCTATCTTTATTACCAATAGTAATTGCCTGAAATTTAGATGGATTTGCAGTCATTTCATTTTCTTTAAACCATTTAATGCAATTTTCGGTGTTTGATTTTATTAGATTTAATAATTCGCCAGTACTATTAGCAGTTATAGATATTGTATTATCATCCGCAAAATTACACAGAGAGCCCTCAGTAAGGTTGTAAAAAAATATCATTAATAAAAGCATTGAAAAGAAGTGGTCCTAAAATCGATCCTTGTGGGACTCCTTGTCCTAGTTTACCCCAAGAACTATATCTTCCTTTAACTTTTACTTTCTGTTCTCTGTCAGATAGATAGTTTTGTATAAGCAATAGAGATCCTTGATCCACTCCATAAGCGTGTAGTTTTGCAAGAAGAAGGTTTTTTGGGAGGCAGTCGAAGGCTTTAGATAAGTCCATGAGGACTGCACCTATATGCTTATTTTTTTCAAGTCCTGATTTCCAGTCTTCTATTAATCTGAAGAGAGCATGTTGTGAAGAAAAATGTTTTCTGTAAGCACATAGATATTTTGAAAACTTATCTTCGAAGAAAGGAGAGAGTTGACGCTCGATAGCTTTTTCGAACACTTTAGAGAAGGTTGTTAGTAAACTGATAGGTCTATAGTTCTCTTTATTAAAAGGATCTTTTTTCTTATATACCGGTGTAACTACGGCTTTTTTCAAGGATTTAGGAAAGGTTCCTTGTAGGATACATTTGTTTAGAATATCGAGTAATGGCTGTAGAATGATATTAACGGAGATTTTTAGAAATTTAGCATTTACCATATCGTGCCCAGTTGCTTTTTTTATGGTCAAGTTTGTTAATTATGTGCCTCAGTGCCTCTCTTGGCACTGGTGTAATTTTTAAGGTTTTATTATCAGGCAAACAAGTTTTGATTTTTCTAATACTCGGATGGTTCTGAAAGTTTCTTACAATATCTGATATTGATAGATGATCACTGTCTCCCTCTTTCCCATTTGGTTTGTTTATTTTACCAATACTTGCGAAATGTTTATTCATAATTTCAGCTACTGATTGAGGGTCACTAACAAGACAGTCATTCTCAGAGATAGTAATTTCAGAATCGTTGTGACCTTTACTAAAGAAATATGGTTTTAATTTTTTCCAGAACGTTTTTGAGTCTAGCGTACCATTTTGGCAAATTTTTGTGAAATAATCAGATTTCAAACGTTGTCTAAGATTTGCACAATGATTACGCTGCTTTTATATTTTCAAAGTTCTCGTTTGTCCTGCATTTATTATAAGCATTTTTCAGCTTGGTTCTTAACATGATTGCTTTTCGATGAATTTTAGTAAGAGGTTTGTTGTTTGCTCGTACTACTCTAGATTTAAGGGAGCATGTTTATTAACAATGCCAATAAAGATTTCTTGAAAGTAGTCGAGAGCTTCACTACTGTCCTGCAAAAGCTCGCAAAGATGAAAGGGTGCTTCTGACAAGTCTCGACAGAAAGCATTTTCATTAAAATTACTCAGGTCTCTGTAGTGTATAATGTTAGGATGGTGTTTTGGGAGTGAAGTTTTCCATGTAGTAAGAATTAGTTTATGAAAGTCGCTTAGACTTGTTTCGATCGTTTGACTATTTTTAAAATTATGTTTTCTATTAGTTAATATAACGTCAATTAATGAGGGGTTACAGTTTGGTTTATAGCATGTTGGTTCTTTGATAAGATTAGTTAACCCTAAAGAAGAGCATATCGTTTTAAGATATTGATTAGAGGGGATAAGATTAAGATCGCCTATAACAATAAAATTATCGTAATTTGAACTACATTTATCAACTGATTTAATAAGAGAGTTTTTAAAATTTTCATTGCTAGCATTTGGTGGATTATAGGTAGCAACAATAGCCCATTTTTCCTTACGAAGGTTTATTTCAAAACAGATGCTTTCAATCCCTTTTCCTCAAAATTTTCAAGTCTTTTACATTTGAGAGATTCTTTAACGTAAACGAGTAAACCACCACCGTAAGAATTTCTGTCCGCACGATAAGGTGTTTTGTACCCGGGGACAAGGAATTGTGCAGTAGAGAATGTTTCGTCGAGTTTTGTTTCACTAATAACAATGCAATCATATGAGCTTGCAGCAATAAGATCTTTCAGCTCGCAAAACTTATTTCTTAAACTATTTATGTTTAAGTGAGCAAGAATCGGATTTTCGGGTTTCTTAACCTGGCTTCTTTCAGTTCATTGTAATTGTTAACCATTTCATTGCTCTCATTAGATTTATTTAAATTTACTTTACCAGTGTTAAGTCATGCACGCTGATTCGCTTTAATGCAATCTCTGAAGTTGCAGGCAAGTTTAGTGCTACCTTTTTTATTAAGGTGAAGTCCGCTATTGTTAAGGTCCTCTTGAATGATGTTACTATTATCAATGTATTGAAAGCTATTGCTTTCGCATACATTGAGCAAAATGCTATTTAATTCACGCACGTTTTCATTAAGATTAGGATACTTAACTTGGTTTGCTATACTTGAAATAAAAATACTGCATGTTGGTATTTGCCTTTTGATCGTCATCGCCACATCTTTAATTTCTTCGCCGATTTGTTGTGGATGGTCGGGGGAGTTCATCAGATCATTTATGCCACAGTGTAGAACCACAGCATCTGGTCGTTTCTCAATGCTTGGAATGATATAATGTTTCATTTCTCTTGCTTTCATTCCCCCAATGCTTATTCTATTGACATAGGATTGCAATGATCGCGAGAGTTTGTGCGGCATGACATTCTTAATTATCGAGTCTCCTACTATCACTATGCTTTGTTTTCTCGACGAAAGGTCTTGGTGATCAGGAATCCGAGGGCGATGCGGATTTTGAGTTGCTGGTTGTTGCGTGCGAGATTTGGGAATAGTTGAAGTGTTGACAGGCTTAGTTGAGTTGGTCTGTATGATATTTTCGTTGGTATTTCTTGACAAAATGGAAGATAGGGTGCCAGATGGTCCGTTAATTGGGGGAGATTTATTTCGTGGGATAGTTTGTGTATGAGATGTTATGGAATGATGAGAGTTGAATTGCATGTCTTGGGGAATGAACTGTAAACTTTGAAATCTATTTGGATGGTAAAACATTTGCATATTATTAGCGGGTGGTATATGAAATGGTTCAACATTCTGGTTAAAATGATTGTGGTTTGGGTGCTGGCTTTGAGGGTGTTTATGTGAATCGGAATTCCTAAATCCTAACTTAGTTTGCCAGGACATATCACTTGATGGCCTTGATTCATTTTTGCTTTTCTTGACCCGCTCAATTTCATTTTTCAACTTCTCGATCTCAGCCTTCAAGGTTTTATTTTCTTTCTCGAGTTCTGAGTTTTTTGTTTGCAATTTCACTACATCGTTAGAATAGATTTTATCATTATTTTGTGATTTTAGATTCAAAATTTCCTCTTGCATAATCTTAATTTCATTCCAAACTGGTTTTAATGCATCGTTCAATTCCGGCTTGAAAAAGATAACAGACTCATGCTGGGATGCTGACAATGGCATATCGTGCATCGGTACTTCTTGGATGGGATCCAGCTTTGATTCATGAGACTCATGTGACTCTGACTCATGCTGTTTATTCTCTATTTCTTTCAGCTGGTCATTGCGAAATTCGTCTATTCCTTTACCAATAATACATATAGTTGCTGAAGGGACGTGTATTATGATATCAACCCAATGGTCTCCATCTTTATCAATTTGAATTAATATTTCGTTTACTACTTTTTCGCCCTCAGGTATTAGATCTGTCCATGATATTTCATAACTGTCGTCCATACCTAATTTCTCATATATTTGGTCGTTAAAGATTAGGATAGTAGAGGCAATCTGTGTGTTGTTGGTTGAATAGGAATAATGTTGTACATCTTTGAAACGTTCAAGGAAAGTGGAAGGATGTTCTTCTGAGAGGGGGAAGGTTTGGTTTAATATGATACAGTTTAATTACACTCTCTATGTCGGTTATTTCATTTGTCGCTAAAAGAGGTTTCTTAACTTTCTTTATTGACTGCTTTTTCTGCTTACCGTCTACTTTTTTCATCTTTTCCTTTTACTTTCAATTTTCCCTGTCCATCTTTGCTTTGATCTTCGATAATTTCACATTCCTTTTCTTTACAAATATCGGTTCTGCCAGGCCCTGGATTAAGCTCAACGTCGCCGCTTAGTATTAGCAAGAGCGTGACATAGGCTTTACAACCATGTGTCTTCTTTGAGAGTGGCCTAATTCTCAAGGGATATTTTTTCCTTGTGATCATAAAATGGCACTCGTAGTTTCCAAATAATCCATTAGAACACATCAATTTATTTTCTTGAGTATCATAGTGAATTTTACGATTTAGACTACACTGATATCTAATTATCAAGGTATAGAGAAGTATAAGTGTAACTAGCTTCGAAAAGACGGCCGTCGCCATACTTGATACCATGCTCGACCAATATAAATTAAATTTTAAAAATCATGGAGGCATTTGAGAAAAGAGCAAAGAGATTCGCCTGCTGATATGCTCTGTGCCTGTGAACTCTGTTTTTGGTGTTCAGTGTTTCTCACGGAACATTATTTCCACTTGTAGACTTGTTTACTTAATTTGTATACTTATGTATACAACATGTATACTTGATTTAAGTCTGCTCGCCTGCGCACTTTAGCTCTTACAAGTTTTTGTCAGTACAATGTCATCCTCTTTGCCAGTGTATTCAATTTTTTGCTGGTCATTATTTTGATATTGACAATGTGCCTATATCTTTGAAGCTAAACCAGAGTCCTCGAACAAGTCTGTTTATAAAATATTCTGAAATTTATTTGATGTCTGAAATATTCTTTTTACCAAATTGTTTAACAAATCATCTTAGATTCAAGTGTTTGTCAGCACAACATTAATTATTTCTACTTGAAATTTTAGGGGATCCTAGAAGACCGTACCCCTTGGACCTCGAAATGCGGGCAGGATTTCTTGGTCAACTGTCAATGAGGGCTAAGTCTGATGCTGATGCAGAAAAAAACTTGAAGAAAGACAATTCATCTTTAGAATATAAAGAAAAAGAGTCGAGTTATGTTGAAACGAAACCTGGAATTTTATCTGCTTGGGATGCTGACAGAGGTTTGTGTTTAATTAAACAGCTTGTCTTCTGTAATTTTACGTGTGTCTGCACAATTCGTGCATGCGAACTATTCAAACTGCAGCATTCTTTTTTGCCTGTTGTTGGGAATTCACCTTTGACCTCCCAGAATTTATGTTCTCCGGGAAGTCTTTAGGCCACAGTTATTATTTACACGGGAGATTTGAGTTCATGCAGATTAAAAAGGGTGAATACGAATGTCACACCTGCATGTCTTTGTCTTCCTGATTTTTATCCGATCTCGGTTTATTTTATGTTGTATCTATATCGGCCTCTATGTTGGGTTCCATGAATGCTACGACAATGATTTTTATGTAAATTCCGTCCTGTGTATAAATTCCGCCTTATTCTATTGTTTGGGTTTTTTGTTACGTTCATACTGTGAGGAGTGCCAGACGAAAAAAGCTTTTAAGTTTGCCCGAAAATGTTTCCGCAGTTTATTGGAATATCTCTTAGTATAAAATATGTTACGAATAGCTGTACTCAAAACCATTATCGTAGGATTCATGGAACCCAACATAGAACCCGATATAGATACAACAAAAAATAAACCGAGATCGAATAAAAATTGGGCAGACAGAGACATGCAAGTGTGACTTTCGTATTCACCCTTTTCAATCTGCATGAACTCAAACCTGCCAAACAACTCAAAGATAATTCACTAAGCAATGTAAAAATATTCAAGTAATTGAATCTCTAAGTTCAAAGCTTTTCCTGTTTGTTTATCCTATTGAGATTAACTCTGCCTACATTATGTGGGGGTACATAATTTTCTTGCTTTATACGAGGATCCTATTAAAGTAATTTTTTTCATGAAGTTTTTAGATCAGAAAGGTATTTCCCCAGGTAACTGCGATAAACATGAGACTCAAGGACTCTGTTGCTAGAATCATAAAACTTATTAAAAGCAATAGGTAACCTACTTAAGAGAGGCCACCTAAATAATTTAAATCGAGTAGCTAAATTTTCATGAAAGCATCTGTAAGAAATGTTTTTTTTGTTCTTATCTTCTAACGTTTCTCTATTCCTATATTCTCTAGTACAACCCTTTAATTCCTCGTTGTTGTCAAGCAAAGAATCCAATATGCCGGAACAACATCCACAAACTTCGGAAATTAAGGTTTGTTATTTCTGAGAATAGCAGTGACGTTTTTGGTATTATTGTGCAATAATGTGACCTTTTGTCCCTTGAGTTTTGATTTTTGGGAAATTTTTCTATTGGCGGTGTTGCTGTTTACGAAAAATTTTAAACTCTAAATATTTTTTAATTATTTAGCTAACGAAAAAGCATTCTTTAGATCTTTTCTAAATGTTAAGATTACTTTCAGCCAAACTTAGCTACGGATTCGACAGTTGTCAATTAAAAGGATCGTTGTGGGCATAATTTGCCCCTCCTGAAATTGAGAATATTCTAAACATATTAGGTTAGACAAAGTTTAAACACGTTATTATTCACTGACTATAATCTTTTTCGAGAGAAAACAGAGAGGCGAGGTGGCTTAGTGGTGTTAAGTTTTTCTTCGGCTGACAGCCCACGGACTATTGTATCATGTAATTGTCGCAGTGCCATAATACATAAACATTCTTAATAGCTGTTCCTGCTAAAGGTGAGTTCTTTCAAAATGTTCCAAAGCAGTTCGCTGAAGCAACGACGTTAAGCCCGGGCTTGTTGTTTGTAATTAGGAAGCCTGTTTTTAATGTTTGTCTATATAATCTTGCCAAGATAAGGTGTTAACCCCGTCAATTTCTTGACGGTTAAATGATATCCCTTAAGCAGGAGAATGGAACACTTAAGTGCATTGTATTTGTAATTGACGAAATGGAAATGGAGTGTAGAAAAGGAAACAAATTTCAGAAGTCGAACTGTTTGCATTCCCCTTGAACCTTAGCTACTACTTTCTAACGAAAAAATCTCGTTAACTCGAGCTCCGTAGCTTTAACCCCCTCTGGTTATCTCCAACACTTTTTTCTTGCTGAAGGGAAATGACAACAATTTCTGAATTTACTCATCTATAATTGTAGAATAAGTTAAAAGAAAAGTCAAGCAAACAGAAATCCTAATTTTTTCAGGCAAAAATTTTTGTATCTAGCAACAGTTTTGTTTAGAATCATAAAGATAAAATGACTTTACAAACTCGCTATAACTCGAACAAAAGCTTTAGTGTCATGTTTTGGTTTATGTAACGTTTCAGTGTAATGTTTATGTTCCACTGAAATTCGAATTATCGGGAGACCCAATAACTCGAACGTTCATTAACTTGGATCGCTGTCATTGGTCCATTTGAGTTTCCAGTTATCGAGAGTATACTGTATAAACTACAATCGCTATTCTCTTGTCAGAGACATGATTTATTCAAGACTTTTCTGTAATACCCCCAACGGCGTTTGTTTTTCATACTTCTTTATTCAATGCAGCTTTTTGATCAAACGAGTAATGGCCACTAGTATACATTGTCTTACTTCATTCGATATTCAACCAACCACCATGCTGTGGTTTGACAGCAGAGACCTGATTCCCGTACCAATCAGGCTGTAATGAGCCACTTCAACACGAAATCCTGGTAAAAGACATCGAAAATATTAAAATTGCTTACCCTAAGCCACGCAATGCATGTCAACTAGCATCATACTGCTAAAGGATGAAATTGAAGATAGAAAAATACAGTGTGAGAGGTTGTAATGTTTTAACGCAAAATCTTAAAAAAGACATTGAAAATTATAAAATTGACATTATCGGCGTCAGCGAGACCTACATAAATATATGTTCACGTTGGCAGTATAGGATCAGTCATATCATGGAGTAGGATTAATCATTCGAAGAGAGATCCAACATTTTAAAAGATCATTGTCCGTATCTTCCTTGGCAGTAAACTGGCCAAAGACCATCTCAAACGAAAGACTCTGTGCCATCACCAAAGTTGGGAAGTGAATTGATACCATCAAACAACAGAAGGCCAAATCGCATATATATCATGAATGTTGTAACCTTATTTGTGTTATTTTTCTGCCTAAAATACTTTTCTCATTCTAGATATTTGGTTGTTGATGTTGCTCAGAAAAGCCACATTATGTTAGCTTTATAGGTATATAATAAATATAATAAATAATAATAGGTATATAATAAATAGTACCATTATTATTTATTTTATCCATATAAAGCTATCATAATGTGACGTTTTCCGAACAACAACAACAACCAAATATCTTCATTGAAAGTTGGACGTTTTAGGCGGAAAACATTCACAAAACACAATTAAGGTTACATCATACCTGATCGCGATTGGGCCTCCTGCGATCAATTGTCTCCGTCTCAACTGGCTTGGCCACCTGATACACAAGCTAGGATTTCTCTCGAAGAAAGCATAAATCCTGTCAAGAAAAAAAGGTTGTTCATCCACCACTTACCTAGCTGGACATTATGAGCAGGGATTTTCTTAAAAAAACTGGCTCAAAGGCTAAACTCAAATTTTATTGCAAATTTTGACTAAATCGACCATGCAGATGTCAAACCCAAGATGGACAAGAAAAAAAATCGACCGGAAGATGATTTTTTGCTTACGGTGCTATTATACCTTCAAAAGCCAAAAATTGCCAAATTCTTAAAATTTCGGAATATTCTTTTTTGAATAATAAATACCTTGATGTATATAGTTCAGCTTAGTAATACCGAAACTAGCCATTCGGGCTTTATTTATCCCAAAAATGCACTTATTTTGGAAGCTGTTCCCAAAAATATACCTTAGCAACACCTTAGCAACGCCTTAGCGACCGAAAACAGCTGTTCGATTTCGCAGATCTCCTCCTCCAAAAGGCCATTTCCCCCTTCAGTCACATCTGCTCTTTTGTTTCCTTAACTACCAGCAACAACAACAAGAGCCACTCTGTAGTGAAAAATCTGTTGGAGTCAAACTCGGAGTTGCGAAAAACTTCATGCTCGCAAAATTCAACATATTGAGTCTAAAATAGTGGCACGTCCAGCTAATGGAAGGAAATAACTTTTAAGGGAAATCAGCATATCTTGCACTGTTTTGCCGTTATAAGCATTTGTTTGGCTGAAAATTGAGTTGGATTGTTTTCAGAAAACTTTTCGAAGAGAAACTTTGTGACGTAGCACAGTTTCTCGTTGATTCGTTTGGGATTTGTTTCTTCGCGAAAATAAAAAAATGGCAGAAAGAAGGCGAAAGTGAGCAGGTAAAAAAGATAAAACCATGGATAAAACATTTTTAAAATTATGTGACAATAGAACATTTTCAAGATTCAATAAGACATGTAAATAGCTAAATATAATAGTCATCACCCAAAAAAGGCAATATTATGGTCATTATTTTGCATATTTTTTGCCAATCCACTTTTGGGTGAAATTGAAAATTAATTTACTGGTTTTTCTGCACGATTATAAATAAATGTGTTAAATAGTAGTTGGTCATGAGTTTCATATTTCATATTTCATATTTCAAATATTTAAGGACGGACACCCTTTCAATCAAGATTGACTGGTTTTCAAGGGGCCCTCCATTTAATTACAAAGAATACAATTCAAAATTACAATACTGTGATTAGCATTCTAAATAAAAAAAGAAAGAAAAAGAATAAACGAAATATTTCAGCCATCAAAAGAAGTACCAATGAGTTCAATGTTCGTAGAACCAAAACAAATTTTTAATTGCCATCGTATGGTTATGAGGATTCAAGGGAATGGTCGTTGGATCTAAGATAATTGAACTGGCAGTCTGTGATGCTATTTCAGAGCTTAATATTGCTGCTGATGCTTGTGGTCCAGCCATATTTGAATTTTCACGTCTATAGGTGTTGTACATTTTGAGAAATCTTTCTTAACGCGCATCCACTTTTTCACAATGAAAACGCTATTGTTTTGTTAACCATAGTAAAAATTTTCAATATTTACCCTTGACCCCCAATCAATCACTATGATGTAAATAGTGGCAGAGTTAGATCCCTTCATAGCGCAGAGAAAAAAGTTTTTACCCCTGAATGTATAATAGCACCTTACGTCATAAATAGTCAAAAATGTACTTTCAACCGCTTTAAAACTCTTCCAGGACATCTTATGAAAAACTAACTTCATATATGAACTCTACCTACACATGCGGAGCTTTCGAATGATATGTCAATTTTTTATGTTGCCAAATTAAAAATTTTTAGATATGATGTCATCGTGGTCTTAAAAACAGGCAGAACAACACGGAACGATAAGTTATTGTTGGGGAGACGTGATCATTGCTCTTTTGTTTTAGAAAAAAGATAAAATTGTTTGTCTTCAACGAATCAACGTTGAGGGGCTAATTTTCCGTGCGCACTGACACATGCTTTTCCGCCGACCACTTGCCTTCTCGCTGACAATTTACCGTTGTGTTTTCTGTAAGTTCGTCTCTGTGTCTATCTGTCATTACAGGATGCAAGGGATATTAACATGTAATCGACAGAAACCTGTACGCGTAGCAATTTTGGAGTTATTTTTTACCTATAGACAGAAAGTAAGAACTTACTGTGGCAAAAAGGAAATTGTACGCGAGAGGAATAGGCCATAGCAGATTAGCAGTTTTTCAACACTATAGCAATTTATTTATGGCCTACGTCTATCTATGGAGATCTCTAGACCGTATATCCTAGTAGTCTTGTCGTTCAATTCCTTATAGATATCTTGAAGGAAGATCGGGGTTCATGGCCATAATGTTTAGATTTTAAAAGCACAGTGCTCATTATTACCCTAGAAAACTCATTAATATGAAAGAAACTTTATCAATCTTTTACTTGTCAAGAACAACACTGGAAAGGTAGTCTACAACCCACAACTATTATCTCAGTCAAATGAAGGTCAATCCCAGCAAACCAACTAACTGTTTTTCAAGGTGTAGAGAGCAATGACCCGCTTACTTGAATGAAAAAATCTTTGCCTGTATGATCTATTATCAATTTCTGTAACATTCAGAAATTTAATAAAATCAAGGGGTACACATTCTTCAGTATAATATTATATCTATAGTTGATATGGTGTTGGGTAGACTTCTGATGAAGAAGAACACCCTCAATCTAGAAAAGTGCAATAGTTTGTTGTTGACATCTGAGTTGAACAGAATTTTGCAAACTACTTCATCCAGTGGAGAGAATGATTTCAATGAGATCTTGTTAAGGGCTTCTGGTCCAATAGAAAACCATACCTAAAAGAACCCACTTTTTACTGCTGAGTGTCTTGCTGGCAGTTTTTGCATATAGCCAACCAATCCAACATAAAAAGAATTGCAAGTTTTTTTACCTTTTTCTGACTGGCTCAATGTTTAGCATTACATTGTATAGATCACAAGCTTGTTGATTGCAACAAGGTCAATAACAATGTCACAGAAAGATTTATCAAATGCAATTTCTTTCGCTTTTTCAGTCTTAAATCAATGTTAAAGTACTGTTCTAAATTAGTCAGGTTTCGTGTTCTCTTACTTTAAAGACAGGAGAATAGTAAACATGTAGGGCAATTTAGGCTAGTCAAATGTACGGAGTGAAAACACACTACAGAGTATACCATCAACAAGCACTGGACTGAATTTGAGACACTGCTGCATCCTTTTACAGTTTAAAAAGCCGTACTTATTTAAACGCGGAACCACCCAAAACCACCCAAAACCAGCCAAAACATCCTAGCGCACGCGGCTCATACTACCAATAACATCATTAGATCGCGCTATAGTGCGACAAGTTTTTCCAACCTCGTTTTCAAGAGTTCCAGATCCTAGCGCACGCTGCTCATACTATCAATGACGTCATCAGATCGCGCTATAGTACGACGAGTTTCTCCAACCTCAAGAGTTCCTTAGCCGCTAGCCTCGTTTCCGATTTAACAATCTAGAAGTTTCCAGAACTTTCCAGATGACGTCCCTAGGAATCCTCTTATCTGATTGGTTAGAACTTTCCAGAACTTTCGAGAACTTTCCAGAATCTGATTGATTAATTATGATGGCGTAATAATAATTCGAACGCGACGTTCGAATCGTTTAAGAAATAACATAATGATCCTGCAATCTGATTGACTAGAAGTTTCCAGAAAGTTCCGCAAGATTCCAGAAAGTTCCACAAGATTCTAGAAACGAGAAATCCGGCAATCTGATTGGCTAGAACTTTCCAGAAGTTTCCAGAAAGTTCTACAAGATTCTAGAAACGAGAAATCTTACAATCTGATTGGTTTATACTCAAAACCGGTTTAAACCGGTTTGTTATGGATTTCATCATGATGGCGTAATAATTCGAACGTCACCTTCGAATCCATGGCTTATGATAGCCTTATATTGTTTATACGCAAAAGTATTATCTAAACATTACAATATATTACCTATATACTCTATAGATAATAGCAATTTATTTATAGCATCGTTTTCAAAGAATGTTCACACAGAAACAAGATTATATTTCTAACAGACAACTAATAAAGAATAATTTCTAAACATTTTTTAAGTATAGCTATTTCTAGTTATTTCCATAGTATGGGAATAATCGAGTACTAGCATATTCAACTTCTTTCACACCAGCATCCTCAGAATTACTAGCTTCCTCTTCTTCATCATTCTTTGCGTGACGTATGATGAGATATTTTCTTTTTCAATAGCATAATCTAAGGCCTCTTGCATATCCATACCATCTTCCTTCTGTGCTTTTCGCATCGTTGCTATGACTGCAGTCACAACAGCATCATTTTCAAAACTTCTATTATATAAAATTTACGCCTGAAGACTTGCAGTATGTTTTCATCGTCATCCACTTCCTTACGCATTGAAGGCCATACATTCCCTAAAGGAAGATCCTCCTCAGTGTTGACAGTTTCATCATCATCATGGTCACTTTCAGCTTCTATCTCATCATCATCTGAGTCAGACTCTTCACTACTCTCCTCATGCATCTCTTCTTCATGTCGCTTAACATTACTTTTAAACTTGGAAGAGAATTCACAATGATCACATTTATACTGATTCATGATTAGCGGTTTACTTATAATTGTCGACTACCACTTAAACACCTGAGTCCTAGAGCATAAACTCGCTTGAATTTATAGACTGATTCCTCCATTCAATATGATGTGGGAAAGGAATTCCACACTTGCGCAGGAGGGATGTTTCCAATCAGACCATACCTAATCCATTGTTAATCCTTACTGAACCTCACTAATCATACCTAATCCATAGTTAATCATTACCTGATCCTAACCTAATCCTTACTGATTCTCACTAATCATTACCTGATCCTCAATAATCCTCACTGATCCTTACTGATCCTTACCGATCCTTAACTAATCATTCCTGATCCTCGCCCTGACCCTCATTAATCATTACTGATCCTTAGCTAATCCTTACTGATCCTTAGCTGATCCTTACTGAACCTCACTAATCCTTACCGATCCTCACTAATCATTACTGATCCTCACTAATCATTAGCTAATCCTCACTGATCCCTAGCTAATCATTACTGATCCTCACTAATCATTAGCTAATCCTCACTGATCCCTAGCTAATCATTACCTGATCCTTACTGATCCTTACTGATCCTTACTGATCCTTACTGATCATTACTGATCCTCGCTAAATCCTTAGCTAATCCTTACTGATCCTAACCTAATCCTTACCTGATCCTCACTAATAATTACTAATCCTTAACTAATCCTTACTGATCATTACTGATCCTTAGCTAATCATTACTGATCCTCACTGATATCTGATTACTGATCCTTGATCCTACTGATTACCTGATCCTCACTAATCATTACTGATCCTTAGCTAATCCTTACTGATCATTACTGATCCTTGCTGATCATTACTGATCCTTACTGATCCTTAGCTGATCATTAGCTAATCCTTACTGATCCTCACCTAATCATAACTGATCCTTAACTAATCATTACTGATCCTCATTAATCATTACCTGATCCTCGCTGATCATTACTGATCCTTAACTAATGATTACCTGATCCTGACTAATCCTTAGCTAATCCTTACTGTTCCTCACCTAATCATTACTGATCCTCACTAATCATTACCTGATCCTAACCTAATCCTTACTGATCCTGACTAATCCTTAGCTAATCCTTACTGATCCTAACCTAATCCTTACCTGATCCTCACTAATAATTACTAATCCTTAACTAATCATTACTGATCATTGCTGATCCTTAGCTAATCATTACTGATCCTCACTAATCATTACTGATCCTTAACTAATGATTACCTGATCCTCACCTAATCATTACTGATCCTCACTAATCATTACCTGATCCTAACCTAATCCTTACTGATCCTCACTGATCCTTAGCTAATCCTAACTGATCCTCACCTAATCATTACTGATCCTTAACTAATCATTACCTGATCCTCACTGATCCTTAGCTAATCCTTACTGATCCTCACCTAATCATTACCGATCCCTACCTAATCATTACTGATCCCTAGCTAATCATTACTGATCCTAACCTAATCCTCACTGATCCTTACTGATCCTTACCGTTCCTTAACTAATCATTCCTGATCCTCGCCCTGATCCTCACTAATCATTACTGATCCTCACTAATCATTACTGATCCTTAACTAATCCTTACAGATCCTGAGCTGATCCTTACTAATCCTCACTAATCATTAGCAAATCCTTGCTGATCCTTAGCTAATCCTTACTGATCCTTAGCTGATCCTTACGAATCCTTAGCTAATCCTTACTGATCCTCACTAATCCTTATGATCCTTAGCTAATCCTTACTGATCATTACTGATCCTTACTGATCCTTAGCTGATCCTTACTGATCCTTAGCTGATCCATACTGATCCTCACTAATCATTACCTGATCCTAACCTGATCCTTACTGATCCTCACTGATCCTTAGCTAATCCTAACTGATCCTCACCTAATCATTACTGATCCTTAACTAATCATTACCTGATCCTCACCTAATCATTACTGATCCTCACTAATCATTACCTGATCCTAATCTAATCCTTACTGATCCTCACTAATCCTTACTAATCCTTACTGATCCTCACTGATCCTTACTGATCCTCTGACTGATCCTTAGCTGATCCTCGCTGATCCTGATTACTGATCCTTCATTACAGGATGCAAGGGATATTAACATGTAATCGACAGAAACCTGTACGCGTAGCAATTTTGGAGTTATTTTTTACCTATAGACAGAAAGTAGGAACTTACTGTGGCAAAAAGGAAATTGTACGCGAGAGGAATAGGCCATAGCAGATTAGCAGTTTTTCAACACTATAGCAATTTATTTATGGCCTACGTCTATCTATGGAGATCTCTAGACCGTCTATCCTAGTAGTCTTGTCGTTCAGTTCCTTATTAGCTATCTTGAAGGAAGATCGGGGTTCATGGCCATAATGTTTAGATTTTAAAAGCACAGTGCTCATTATTACCCTAGAAAACTCATTAATATGAAAGAAACTTTATCAATCTTTTACTTGTCAAGAACAACACTGGAAAGGTAGTCTACAACCCACAACTATTACCTCAGTCAAATGAAGGTCAATCCCAGCAAACCAACTAACTGTTTTTCAAGGTGTAGAGAGCAATGACCCGCTTACTTGAATGAAAAAATCTTTGCCTGTATGATCTATTATCAATTTCTGTAACATTCAGAAATTTAATAAAATCAAGGGGTACACATTCTTCAGTATAATATTATATCTATAGTTGATATGGTGTTGGGTAGACTTCTGATGAAGAAGAACACCCTCAATCTAGAAAAGTGCAATAGTTTGTTGTTGACATCTGAGTTGAACAGAATTTTGCAAACTACTTCATCCAGTGGAGAGAATGATTTCAATGAGATCTTGTTAAGGGCTTCTGGTCCAATAGAAAACCATACCTAAAAGAACCCACTTTTTACTGCTGAGTGTCTTGCTGGCAGTTTTTGCATATAGCCAACCAATCCAACATAAAAAGAATTGCAAGTTTTTTTACCTTTTTCTGACTGGCTCAATGTTTAGCATTACATTGTATAGATCACAAGCTTGTTGATTGCAACAAGGTCAATAACAATGTCACAGAAAGATTTATCAAATGCAATTTCTTTCGCTTTTTCAGTCTTAAATCAATGTTAAAGTACTGTTCTAAATTAGTCAGGTTTCGTGTTCTCTTACTTTAAAGACAGGAGAATAGTAAACATGTAGGGCAATTTAGGCTAGTCAAATGTACGGAGTGAAAACACACTACAGAGTATACCATCAACAAGCACTGGACTGAATTTGAGACACTGCTGCATCCTTTTACAGTTTAAAAAGCCGTACTTATTTAAACGCGGAACCACCCAAAACCACCCAAAAGCAGCCAAAACAACCTAAAAAGTGTCTTTCCTCTTTGGGCAAAAAACGTGAACAATGCGCTTTGTTAGCTATTGATTTTCGAAATGGCGGACGAATCTTTTGTGAATCGCTCCCAGGGGCCTATTCAATCACCTTCAGCTTTTCAAGCCTATCTTCCATTAAGATTTTTTAATGTAGAAGTAGAACGATTATTGCACGATCATGAGATTTTCTTACCTGGTTATCCGAGCGTACTTACTAAAACGCGGAACCACCCAAAATGACTCAAAACGACCCAAAATCACCCAAAAACAGCCAAAACAACCCAAAACCACCCATAATCAGGTCAAAACCACCCAAAAAAGTATAACTTACTTTTAAATCATCGATTTTAGGTTAGAAAATCCCTGAAAATCTCCACAAATTCAACATATCCTTCAGGGCATTTTTTAAGGATTGTTAACTAGTGGGGCAAACTTGTGAAAAGGGGTCTAAAATTCCGGTATTCAAAAGATTGAATGGGGTGACCGTCTCGATTTGCCGACTAAACAAAGTCAAAGAAAAAACACCTTTCTGATCCATCAAATGGGCATGGGAGGGTACTTTTATTTTGATGGCACGAGTAAAATGAGGGCACTGCAGTAGAGCGTGCGCCGAATGTGCATCCTATTAGGGGGTTCGAAAAATTTGAAGAACACTGAAGCTAGAATCGCTCTAATGTCCCTTTCCGAATTCTTATAATGCTGTTTTCTTGGAACTTAATCGTGGGGTTTGTACAGAATTCTTATGGTCTTTGAGTCGTACAAAACTTCAAAATTGTAATAAAGAGCCAAACATCTTTGAACATCTGAATTCTTTACGAATCCAAAAGAGCGACTAACGTTATTGCTTGCAAAAAAGCCTAATTGATACTGCATTGCATTCAATGAATAGACCTCATGATTTTTTTCCTTGGGGCATAGCAGTTGGAGAAACGTCAGACCTTGTCAGGAAATGGAGAAAATATGGCGTATTCACATATAAGATTTTGATTGTATAACTTTGATCTGTGGCATCGAAATCAATTGTCTTATACTTCGTAAATACTTCGTATTCTTCACATATAGAATTAGTTAAGCGACCAAGCAAAATCGTCAGTACATATTCAACGCCCATTTAACACATGGTCCACAAAGAATTATTCTTTGGTGTTTCTGTTTAAGATCATTTCAGTCCAAACAGGGGCCCATGTTTTTGGGTAAATAGGCTGTTTTTATCTTCACTACTGGGGCACGAAGAGGGGCCTACTGGGGCAATTTCCCAAAAAAAACCCCCTTAAAAATGCCCTGATATCCTTTGAAATAACATCATTGTCTCTTTTAAATTCTTCTTTTGCCTTGGGACTTTCGTTGTCATAAAAAGGTCAGAAAGGCCTTTGTTCACAAAAGCATTATTGTGTCTAAGCATGAACTTGCTTAAGATAAAATGCGACCGCACGTTTCGTCAATAAATATACCTTTGGGAAAGGTACGCATTGTCTGGAACACGTGTTGCATATCTCGAAATATTTACCCAAACTATCTAGCAAGACTCCAGTCCCAACTGATGCTCCACACGTCAATGCAGTATGGTGAAAGGAGTGGCTGTAATAACGGTGTATTAGAAGTCACGAGTAGTGATCTTTAATTCCGTGGTTTTGACCTGATTGTGTGTCGTTTTGGGTTGTTTTGGCTGGTTTTGGTTAGTTTTGGGTCGTTTTGGCTGGTTCCGCGTTTTAGTAAGTACGTTTAAAAGCGTATATGCATTGAGTATTGGTTTTTCAAAACAAAGAAAAAACTGAACTTTCAGAATGTGCTTTGTGCTAGATAATGATAATTATGAACTGCACATGATTTTAATTGAAAAGGTTTTGGAAAAAATCAAATCAGCTCCTTCTAAGTCAGCTCAAATTTTCTGGATTTGGGACGGCAGTTTTGTTTGATGAATATAATTTTAATCAATTTAATCTTCGAATTTAAATTTCAATATTGACAAAAAAGTGTAATTATAGCTATGATAAATTTAAATAACAATAAGTAAGAGTATAATGGTACTAATAAATAATCCTTATTGTTATTATGAATTTTCTTCATGATATAAACATGCAGTCCATACAAAATATGTACGAATTTTCGTACAAGAAGTTCACTTAGTGAATGCATTAACAGGACCTCGCAGTCACATATTTTCCATCTCTCTCTTAGTTCAAGCCTTCTTGCTTCCTCCCACTACTGGTCCTCTCTCCTTCTTGCCAAGCCAAGAGGGTATCAAAAATGATTTAATTCAAGTCCTACTTAATGGTCATGTTCTCATGTGTAAGATATTAAAGAAAAGGTTATTATACCAGGCAGGAAACTAAACTGAATCTCAGAAACAAGTAATCGCTTTGTTTCCATTGCCATCTCATATTTTGCTGGGTCGATCTATCTCCGTGATCTCAGTGTTCCTGTCTGCTGTGCCGCCATTGCTTAAATTTTGTCATGTTTACAGAAAGAATGCATCTTCGAAAAAATTCACTAGTGCGCATGACATTTGGCCCCTCGCCCGAGAAATTCGTCGTTTCCCGAAGACGTACCTCCTCTTATCTCCCCATCAAGTTAGCATGGGTTGATGCCAGTGATTCCGTAATTCTCGTGGATGCGTAAAATATGTTACTTTTACTTTGAAATGACAAGTTTAATATACATTAATATATATCAACATAATATATATAACGGCCAACCATTACATATACCCCCCCCCCAACCTCTCTGACATTAAACATGTGTTGCATACCCTATTCAATCATTGTCGCCATTCAATGCTATCCATTTCTATTGATATTATAGGAGCAGTCCTACAGAATGATATCAGTAAATGCTGTGCAACCACGAGACGTATTGAGGATCAAAAATACGTTAAATCATGTTGATATTGAATATATGTCGTCATCTTCAGATTCATCTTCTTGTGACTGAAACAATGTTTAATAAGTATCTTTTTGGATTGTTTTTAATGTTAATGCATTGTTTGAAGATCATGTCTAGATTTAAGATACTAAAAAGTAACAGATGCAATAAATATTGATGATTATGATCAGATTAACAACAAGCCTACCCATATTACCAATTGGATATAGTTATTATGAAGTTTATATTTAGTTGGAGCTATATCTTCTGTGCTACTGGCAGCTATATGTCTGTATCAATGGCAGCTTGCTAAGAAATAACATAAATCATCGTAGCAAGGGGCTCTTACTGTTTCTACAAACAATAAGATTCTTTTTTCGCTTCTGTTTTCGTCATCATTGCGAAGTGGAAATACTGGTAGTTTAACCTGATACCACCATGTTATTCCTTTAGCTTCCTGAAAAATGGATTCTCTGTCGTATTTTCATATTTGCCTTTCCATATAATGAATTGGTTTTCGATTCATTTGACGTGATGTGTGGCTGACAAGTACCTGGAATGCTTGAATACCAGAATCTGTAAAAGCCGAAATCTGTAAAAGTAGACTTTATAGACAGGGATTTTTCTTGAGAGAACTGGCTCAAAGCTTAACCTCAAATTTTATTACACATTTTGACTAAATCGACCATGGAGATTTCAAATCCGAGATGGGCCAAAAAAATTTTGACCGGATGTTGACTTTTTTGCTTACGTCATCAACATGTGAAAAATGTACTTTGAACCCCTATAAAACTTAGCAAGTACAAATTATGACAAAACTAACTTGATATATGAGCTCTACACAGTCAGAGCTTTCGAACGATGTATAATTTTCTTTTACCAAATTTTAAATTTTTAGTTATGACGTCATCTTTATTTGATGACGTCATCATAGTCTTAAAAAACAGGCAGAACAAGAAGGAAAGATAACTTAGAATAAACGTTTGAGCGGATTTATATGTATTTCTGGGTGCTTAATTCAAAAATTTATGTCCCAAGGCTTGAAAATTCCAGGAAAAGTGAATCTGTTTCGTTTACTTCAGGATGAAGAGCTAAGTGGAAACGTACATAATTCTAAGTTATCTTTCCTTGTCCTTGTACCTGTTTTTAAGACTATGATGACGTCATCAAATAAAGATGGCGTCATAACTAAAAATTTAAAATTTAGTAAAATAAAAAAAATTATACAACGTTCGAAAGCTCTGACTGTGTAGAGCTCAAATATCAAGTTGGTTTTGTCATTCATAAGTACATTTTTCACATGTTGATGACGTAAGCAAAAAAGTCAACTTCCGGTCAAAATTTTTTTTGGCCGTGAAGTATATATCATTATGTAGCTTACATAGCTGCAAATCATAATATCTATGAATATATCCAAGTTGTGGAATACCAGAATAACGGAGTCTGAAAATTATAAAGGATAGCTTGAAAATAAAAGCAGCATTTGGAGCATCAAAATCTAAGTCCAACAAACATATTTTCTAACCCTTGGATGATAATTTAGAATGGCTGAAACCTAAGCATTATAAACGGCCTTTTATTGACTTAAGTGATTCAAGACAATCATCAATCAAATTCGTTTTAGATAAAAACAATGGCAATGGTGTGTAGTACGTATTGTTTTTGACCACGTTGCTAGTACTGCATTTATTTAACGGGGATGAAATTGAGGGGATGCTATTTTATCTGCGTTAATAATAAATGAACAGAGAATGCATTCGGTTTCAAAAACTCCTGTTGTACATTGGACAAGTATAGCTGCAGATCAGGTGCATCTCCAAAACTGTTATTTTTTTTTTATTTCAGAGTCATCTCGATGGATCTATTTGACTGTGTTTCAGTGCAGTGGGGTACAGAAGTGCTTTTGCACCCTTACTGTCTGTCAGTTGTCCTAAATGATGTATGAAACGTTCACCAATCAAAGTAGAAACCAAAAAGGAGTAGCCCTTCAGCTCCTCTGTAACCATATGCAATTTATTTGAAACATATCAGTAGGGCCTTCGATCAATGTTTTCTTAGCAGTCTATGTCTTTCCAACCATTCAATGTGTTGCATTGTACGATACGCAGAACTTAAAATTTTTCACCCAAAATATTGGTGTCATGATGTTATCTTTTCCTAAAAATATGATTGGCAGTTTTATGGGCAGATGGTTCAGAAGGTTGGGTTGTTGCTTCTGTCATATTCAAGCAAAATATCTTTGACGCCTCTTCGAGGTAACAATGGAATCGAGCCCAAATAATGGCAGAACAGAAAATTTTTATCCCAGATTGCGAGAAGGCCTAGCTAACAACTCTAAGCTCAAAAATGGCCTTCAAGCAATAATTCAGACTTAAAAAACATGCGACGCACACCACTGTGTTGAAATGTGGTTGCTTATTCTCTGGGATAACATCCCGTACAGTATAGAATGATGTTTATTTATTAAAGGTCATCGAAACCCCTGTATCTCCATTTGAAGGTCATCAAAACCCCCTATGACTTTCTGCAACTACCATTGCGAAATATTGCAAGAACTTAATTCAGTGACTATTCAAATTCCATAATAATAACCGCTTTACTTCATGTTGAGCTAATGATTGATAAGGCATCCAGACTGCAAACGTTTCTGCTCTGACTCATAGTGCAAACATAAACTTCTTTGTGGATTTTATATTATGAAATCGCCGCCGATCTAATACTTGATTCCGATCCAATATCCTTACATTGGGGCCCAGACTCCCACTTGTCCTCTTTCAGCTCTTCTATTGGCCTATGAATTTTTGATCAGCTCAGGTGAAGTTGTAATCCGTTCACAGCCTAATGAGTAGTGAAGCTGAACGCGAAAATGACCTACCGGCACCAACTAACAGCCGTGTTGGTCAAAAACTTGACGCCAAGCGAAATTTTTCATGGTCTTTCTCGAAAAGTACGAAAAGGAAGATGTAGGCGAAGCCTTGTGTTAACAATGCGACATCTGGAAGCTCGTCTGGATCATCTAATACTGAAGATTCAGAGACTTCTGTTGAGTCTGATGACTGTGGAAATGAAAATACGTTATCAAGCCCGAGGGGGTACTCCTTAATGTAGGCTGACAGGTATGTGCCCCTCTTATGGGTGGGTTTTTCTTCGAAACCTTCCTTACAACTGGGTCCGATTTATGCCTTGAATACCTTAAAAGTGGGTATATTATCAAATTTCCTTAACATTTTGTACACAAATTCATACAACAATCATAAAACTGGCTGGCTGAATGTGTAAAATGATACCTCCAATGGTTTGTAAAAACTCGGGGGCACAACCCTGTACATTTAAGGGTCAAGTGCCCCAGGGCTGCAAAGGAACCTCCAATTAAAGAAAGAGCTTTTAAACTTTGGCTGAAGAAGCACAGTACACTTGGGATTTGCCTGCAGGTATGGCGTATTATGCCAACAAATATCGAAAGAATTTCGTCCCATAGAAGGAAATAAAAGACAGTATCGTGATAACGAGTCCTGTGGCCTCAAACATTCAAGGGCCTAAGAAGTTGGATGTTTTTTAAAGAACTTTTGGAGGAAAAGAATAGGAGAACTGACTCCAATGTGGAGTGAATACAACAGAAAGTTCTCGAACTTTTTGTTCCACTTTCAAAGGTTTGAATGACTTTTGAAGAGACCAATAATGCTGAAGGTAACAATGTTGAAATTCCTTTGGGAGACCTCACTATGAATCTTGTACAATCTGTTATGGGCTGTCCCTCGATATATCCCGATCGAAATTCTAACTCATTGAACTTCTTAGATCATTCTTTCTCTCAAAATTTGGGACCAACTAGCCTCTATCTCATGATTTATATAGCCTCCATCACATACTATCTGCAGATATCAGGGGAGATACATATCTTGTTATACCCATACACAGACACACACACTGACAGAGGAAGACCGTCTATCTCTAAATTCTTGTGGTTCGTGTGTTTTGCGTGGCACACAGGTAGGCACACATATATACAGACATGGAGAGTCAGAGAGTCGCTCCAAATTCTTGTGGTTCGTGTGTTTGGTGAGGCACCAAGGTAGGCACACATATATACACACATGGAGAGTCAGAGAGAGGGTGGATGCGGATTGTTGTGGATCATGTGTTTTGTGTGGCACATAGGTAGGCACACATATATTCACGCATGAAGAGTCAGAAGGTGGATGCTGATTCTTGTGGTTCGTGTGTTTTGTGTGGCACATAGGCAGGCACACATATATACCCACATGGAGAGTCAGAGGGTGGATGCGGATTGTTGTGGTTCGTGTGTTTTGTGTGCCACATGGGTAGGCACACATATATACACACATGGAGAGTCAGAGGGTGGATGCGGATTGTTGTGGTTCGTGTGTTTTGTGTGGCACATAGGTAGGCACACATATATACACACATGGAGAGTCAGAGGGTGGATGCGGATTGTTGTGTAGACAATTTAACGCATTCCTACGAGAGGCGAGTTTCTGTGTGTCCCTAAATTCCTTGTTGGACGTTGGACATTGGAAGGGCGTCAAAGTTAATGTGGACGGTGTGGGTGAGGTGGGCCCAACCAAATCATCAGCTTACGTTAGGCCTATAGGACGCAATAAATGCAATTTTTGACCGTATAGTTTCCCTCCCGACGCCAAGGTAAGCAATTCATTTGTAATTTAGCGGAAAAGCATGATTAGACGAAGAGCGCTCTTTTTCTGAGATCCAACCCAGGTGAGTAGCTCCATCTCTCCCCTCCTATGGGGATTAGTGAAAGTTTTATGTTTTTACCTAAATTCAACCTGTATGAACACCGAAAACCTTATGCAGGACTTGTCTTCAAGGAAAAACTTCTGAAAAGCTCAAGGGTCACAGTTTTTGAGATGATTTCCACAGAAACATTACATAATGCACTACACCTCTTCAAATAAAAGCCTCGTTTCCAAAAAGATTGAAAATCGCTTCACAGAAACATTTCGACTTAAGATTCGAATTCAGCACATTCGTTTTAGTATTGAGGCAAATTTTTACGCCTCTAGCCTTTACAATGTCGATTTTATGGCAATTAAAAGTTTGAACATCTCTAAGGAATGTGTCGGTCAAAAATGATTGAGGGTGCTAAGTTTCACCCCGAGACATTTTCACGGTCAAATCCTTTTATAAATGTTCGTAATTTTAATAACTTTAAAATCCATATCGTAAGGACTAGACGTAAAACCTGGTCAACATGTCCACATCGTCAACATTAATTTCGACTCCCTCTATCTCTCTATATGTGTGTGCATATATCTTGTCCACACGTTCACATCGTCCACATGAATTTCGACTCCCTCTATCTCTCTATTTGTGTGTGTATATATCTGGTCCACACGTACACATCGTCCACATGAATTTCGACTCCCTCTATCTCTCTATATGTGTGTGTATATAACTGGTCCACATGTCCACATCGTCCACATGAATTTCGACTCCCTCTATCTCTCTATATGTGTGTATATATAACTGGTCCACATGTCCACATCGTCCACATGAAATTCGACGCCTCTATTTCTCTATATGTGTTTATATACCTGGTCCACATGTCTACATCGTCAACATGAATTTTGACTCCCTTTATCTCTCTATATGTGTGTATATATCGGATCCACACGTCCACATCGTCCACATGAATTTCGACTCCCTCTATCTCTCCATGTGTGTGTAAGTATTTGGTCCACACGTCCACATCGTCCACATGAATTTCGACTCCCTCTATCTCTCTATATGTGTGTGTATTTATCTGGTCCACACGTCCACATTGTCCACATGAATTCTGACTCCCTCTATCTCTCTATATGTTTGTGTATATATATCTGGTCCACACGTCCACGTCGTCACATGAATTTCGACTCCCTCTATCTCTCTATATGTGTGTGTATATATCTGGTCCAAACATCCACATCGTCCACATGAATTTCGACTCCCTCTATCTCTCTATATGTGTGTGTATATAACTTGTCCATATGTCCACATCGTCCACATGAATTTCGACTCCCTCTATTTCTCTATATGTGTGTATATATCTGGTCTACACGTCCACATCGTCCACATGAATTTCGACTCCCTCTATCTCTCTATATACTTGTGTATATATATCTGGTCCGCACGTCCACATCGTCCACATTAATTTCGACTCCCTCTATCTCTCCATGTGTGTGTAAGTATCTGGTCCACACGTCCACATCGTCCACATGAGTTTCGACTCCCTTTGTCTCTCTATATGTGTGTGTATTTATCTGGTCCACACGTCCACATTGTGCACATGAATTTTGACTACCTGTATCTCCTTATGTGTGTGTGTATATACCTTGTCCCATCGTCCACATCAGCATGAAATTCGACCCCTCTATTTCTCTATATGTATGTATATATCTGGTCCACACGTCTACATCGTCAACATGAGTTTGGACTCCCTCTATCTCTCTATATGTGTGTATATATCGGATCCACACGTCCACATCGTCCACATGAATTTCGACGACCTCTATCTCTCTATATGTGCGTGTATATACCTTGTCCACATCGTCCACATCGTCCACATGAAATTCGACCCCTCTATTTCTCTATATGTGTGTATATATCTGGTCCACACGTCTACATCGTCAACATGAATTTTGACTCCCTCTATCTCTCTATATGTGTGTATATATCTGGTCCACACGTCCACATTGTCCACATGAATCTCGACTCCCTCTATCTCTCTATATGTGTGTGTATATATATCTGGTCCACATGTCCACATCGTCACATGAATTTGGACTCCCTCTATCTCTCTATATGTGTGTGTATATATCTGGTCCACACGTCCACATCGTCCACATAATTGTCGACTCCCTGTATCTCTCTATGTGTGTGTAAGTATCTGGTCCACACGTCCACATCGTCCACATGAATTTCGACTCCCTCTATCTCTCCATGTGTGTGTAAGTATCTGATCCACACGTCCACATCGTCCACATGAATTTCGACTCCCTCTATCTCTCTATATGTGTGTGTATTTATCTGGTCCACACGTCCACATTGTCCACATGAATTTTGACTCCCTGTATCTCCTTAGATGTGTGTGTATATACCTTGTCCCATCGTCCACATCAGCATGAAATTCGACCCTCTATTTCTTTATATCTGTGTATATACCTGGTCCACACGTCTACATCGTCAACATGAATTTTGACTCCTTTATCTCTATATGTGTGTATATATCGGATCCACACGTCCACATCGTCCACATGAATTTCGACTCCCTCTATCTCTCCATGTGTGTGTAAGTATCTGGTCCACACGTCCACATCGTCCACATGAATTTCGACTCCCTCTATCTCTCTATATGTGTGTGTATTTATCTGGTCCACACGTCCACATCGTCCACATGAATTTCGACGACCTCTATCTCTCTATATGTGTGTGTATATACCTTGTCCACATCGTCCACATCGTCCACATGAAATTCGACCCCTCTATTTCTCTATATGTGTGTATATACCTGGTCCACACGTCTACATCGTCAACATGAATTTTGACTCCCTCTATCTCTCTATATGTGTGGGTATTTATCTGGTCCACACGTCCACATTGTCCACATGAATTTTGACTCCCTGTATCTCCTTAGATGTGTGTGTATATACCTTGTCCCATCGTCCACATCAGCATGAAATTCGACCCCTCTATTTCTCTATATCTGTGTATATACCTGGTCCACACGTCTACATCGTCAACATGAATTTTGACTCCCTTTATCTCTCTATATGTGTGTATATATCGGATCCACACGTCCACATCGTCCACATGAATTTCGACTCCCTCTATCTCTCCATGTGTGTGTAAGTATCTGGTCCACACGTCCACATCGTCCACATGAATTTCGACTCCCTCTATCTCTCTATATGTGTGTGTATTTATCTGGTCCACACGTCCACATCGTCCACATGAATTTCGACGACCTCTATCTCTCTATATGTGTGTGTATATACCTTGTCCACATCGTCCACATCGTCCACATGAAATTCGACCCCTCTATTTCTCTATATGTGTGTATATACCTGGTCCACACGTCTACATCGTCAACATGAATTTTGACTCCCTTTATCTCTCTATATGTGTGTATATATCGGTTCAACTACCTTTCAAGAGCCTGATAAGTTAGATGAAGCAGCAGTCAACCAGTTCTCTGACAAAGAAATTGCCATTGTCAACTATTTAAGTGGATATATATTAAGCAAATTTTATTGAAGAATAAGAAGTTCAAAGAAATGGAACACCATTGGTAGTCAGCAATGTCTTATTATCTTGATGGCTGGCAAAAGTGATGGTGAAGCTGTCACAAGGGAAAAGAATGAAGCATTAGTAAATACAGAGGAGGACTTTGGAAAATACAGCCACAGGTTCAAGACATTTTCCTTATTATAGAGTCAAAGTTCAGGTATTACACTAAACATACTGTTTCCAAAATCGACAGCAAAGATTTGCTTTCACAATTGGTGATGAACAGTTTGGTAAGGACAAATTATTCTGAAATTTGCAGCAAAACAGAAAACATCTCAAAGAAACAGCACTAAATCTACTTTAACATCTGCTGCTCCTTTACATCAGAGTTAGAAGTTTTTCATTTGCAAAAGATAAGATGAAGAGGCATAAACAAGAAGTGAAAAAAACAAAGACAAAATCTTTTAGGATCGTATTGAAAAAAAGTCAAATTCAGATACCAAACTTGATTTGTAAGGCTTACTAACAACAATTGTTACCTTTTCTGTTTCTTCTGCTATTTTTATTCCACCATTATTTGCATCACTAGCCCCTCTGCGATTTCCTTGGATTGGTCTGACAATCCTTATGGTATTGTCATTGTATCCAACGTCACTAAGGGATGGGTTATCTTGTCAATGTCCCATGCTTCTTTGCCTGCCAAAGTAATTTTCTAGGGGATCCTGGCAAAATCTTTCTGTCAGGACATATTTAACCCCATTTGCAAGAAGGTATTTGACCAACTCAATAGTTGAACTAACTGTAATTGTAACTCTTTCATAGGTTGGCTGGGACAGAAACATTTTGCCTTCCTGCTCCTTTGAAAAATCTTCAGGCCTATTTTCGATTGACAATAGCCAATCTAGGTATTTAAGGAAAACATCTTTCAACCAGAGAAACCTTTCCTCATCAACTGACTCGTATGGCTTGAGGAATGGCTTGCGCTTCAGCTTATGCTCCGCTGTGTTCCTCACATTCATGCAGTGGAAGAAGCCATCGAACATTGAGCAAAATTGTGCTGTATGTGTTGCTTGTTGTGGGTCAAATGCCTTTAACACCTCAGCAACAGATGATTTCAAAACTTGCACAGCCAATTTGACATTTATTCTTGAGAATAGGGTTAGCTTGATGTGCTCAGTTGTTAACTTTAGAAAAAGGTGGAGCCCGCAGTCCAAATCTTCCTTGACCAGCTGTGATATGTGGCTCCATATAATAAATTGACAATCATTCCACATCAAACGACCAGAATTTCTCTTACCAGAGAATGTCAGGCAATTCCTTGCTGTCTTCAAAAGGTGTAGAAGGTCAGCAAAAAAGTATATGTATCACCTCTCAGTCGAGTAAATGTTGTCTGTGCGATAAGTCACCTCAACTTCATTGTTGCCATCTTCTTCACTGATGCATTCTGTACAATTTTTGGTTTGGAGAAGCACCATCACTTGTGACACCAACCACTTTGAGGTTGCATGTTAGCTCACAGATACTCACAGGTTTCCAGAAAAGTGGAAATAGTTGAATGGATGTTGCACCTTTGGTGGCAAAGTTGGCAAGAGTAAAATTCATGAGATTGACAACACTTCTTATCAAAAAAACCAATACATGTGAAGCAATTTCATCTACTTTTTTAAATGTAGGGCAATTTAATTCAATGTTGCCCAGATCAACTTTCGTAATTTATAAACAGTGAGACGACCTGAAACAACCTGAAACAAGCTGAAACCACCTGAAACCACCTGAAACGAGCCATCAAATTTGGAATCGAGGCTGAAACGACCTGAGACGACCTGCTATCTTAGCAACGAAGTGTTAAGGTCAAGGGATTTGTATTGTTCTTTACGCATTGTCACATTCTTTTCTTATCACAATAGAAACACGTGTCAGTATCAAAGCTGCCATCCTTTCATCAGACACCTAATTTTCTGCGAAAGACAGTCTATCCAATCCATAAGGGGTCATTGGGCATGAGGGGTTATGATGATGGGCAGTTTTCCAGGTTTTTCGACACTTCGAGAGCGGTTTTACCGAGGGGCAATTCACTCCTCAGAAAGGTGTACTAGATTTTTATGAACACAAAAGGATCTTCAAGAGATTTTTGTGAAAACAATAGGTTTTCTAGCAAAGGTTTTCAAAGAATGAATCGCCCCTCAGGTTTTACGGTTTTACCTCTAAAAAGTACGTCTTTTCAATTTGTGATTTCAGTGTGGTTTAAAAGAGTTTTAACATGTAGGTCTATGCTTCAACTATTTTGGCTAAAAAATGTTTTTATGGTTTTCAAACCTCTCCCCCCTATGCCTCCATAATGGAGTTTCGGAACCAACATGTTGATCTAAAGATTTTGGCGTTAAACACAAAATTCAGAATAAAAACAAAAAGAAAAGGCGATAAAAATCAGAAAGCCCCTGGTTATTTATTTGAAAGAGGTATGCATAAAGCTTATACCGAGGGGCAATTCACTCAAGAGTCCAGAAAAGTGTTCAACCTTCCTCCAGACAAAAATATCTCTAGCTGGAAACCTTCCTCAATTAACAATGAAAAATAGGCGTGTTTTCGGTGTGGCAAAATATTTTCTTTTGTTCTAATGGACCTTCCTCCGGTCAATGACCGTGTAACCGTCATTTTTCCTCACTCTGAATTCACTCCTTGAAAATCTCGTACACCTTTACTGGAAGTCCTATTGTTTTCTTGGAAATTCCTTGAAAGTCCGTTTGTTTAATGAAAATCTTGTACGCCTTTTTGCAGAGTCAAATGCCCCTCGGCTTATACAGTAAATGGGAATTCGTGGGAGAACGGCAACAACCAAATATCTTTATTGAAAATAGACTCCTCCTTTTGATCAGGAAATCGTATCAAGTCAATCAATCAATTTTCAACAGATTAAGAACAATACCTTCCCAGATTGATGGCCGCTTTGATACTGACACGTGTTTCTATTGTGATAAGAAAAGAATGTGACAATGCGTAAAGAACAATACAAATCCCTTGACCTTAACACTTCGTTGCTAAGATAGCAGGTCGTCTCAGGTCGTTTCAGCCTCGATTCCAAATTTGACGGCTCGTTTCAGGTGGTTTCAGGTGGTTTCAGCTCGTTTCAGGTTGTTTCAGGTCGTCTCACTGTTTATAAATTACGACGTCTACATCGTCAACATGAATTTTGACTCCCTTTATCTCTCTATATGTGTGTATATATCGGATCCACACGTCCACATCGTCCACATGAATTTCGACTCCCTCTATCTCTCCATGTGTGTGTAAGTATCTGGTCCACACGTCCACATCGTCCACATGAATTCTGACTCCCTCTATCTCTCTATATGTTTGTGTATATATATCTGGTCCACACGTCCACATCGTCACATGAATTTCGACTCCCTCTATCTCTCTATATGTGTGTGTATATATCTGGTCCACACGTCCACATCGTCCACATGAATTTCGACTCCCTCTATCTCTCTATATGTGTGTGTATATAACTGGTCCATATGTCCACATCGTCCACATGAGTTTCGACTCCCTCTATTTCTCTATATGTGTGTAAATATCTGGTCCACACGTCCACATCGTCCACATGAATTTCGACTCCCTCTATCTCTCTATATACTTGTGTATATATATCTGGTCCGCACGTCCACATCGTCCACATTAATTTCGACTCCCTCTATCTCTCCATGTGTGTGTAAGTATCTGGTCCACACGTCCACATCGTCCACATGAGTTTCGACTCCCTCTGTCTCTCTATATGTGTGTGTATTTATCTGGTCCACACGTCCACATTGTGCACATGAATTTTGACTACCTGTATCTCCTTATGTGTGTGTGTATATACCTTGTCCCATCGTCCACATCAGCATGAAATTCGACCCCTCTATTTCTCTATATGTGTGTATATATCTGGTCCACACGTCTACATCGTCAACATGAGTTTGGACTCCCTCTATCTCTCTATATGTGTGTATATATCGGATCCACACGTCCACATCGTCCACATGAATTTCGACGACCTCTATCTCTCTATATGTGCGTGTATATACCTTGTCCACATCGTCCACATCGTCCACATGAAATTCGACCCCTCTATCTCTCCATGTGTGTGTAAGTATCTGGTCCACACGTCCACATCGTCCACATGAATTTCGACTCCTCTATCTCTCATAGTGTGTGTATTTATCTGGTCCACACGTCCACATTGTCCACATGAATTTTGACTCCTGTATCTCCTTAGATGTGTGTGTATATACCTTGTCCCATCGTCCACATCAGCATGAAATTCGACCCTCTATTTCTCTATATCTGTGTATATACCTGGTCCACACGTCACATCGTCAACATGAATTTTGACTCCTTTATCTCTCTATATGTGTGTATATACGGATCCACACGTCCACATCGTCCACATGAATTTCGACTCCTCTATCTCTCCATTGTGTGTAAGTATCTGGTCCACACGTCCACATCGTCCACATGAATTTCGACTCCTCTATCTCTCATTGTGTGTATTTATCTGGTCCACACGTCCACATCGTCCACATGAATTTCGACCCTCTATCTCTCTATATGTGTGTGTATTACTGGTCCACACGTCCACATCGTCCACATGAAATTCGACCCTCTTTTCTCTTTTGTGTGTATTTACTGGTCCACACGTCCACATGTCACATGAATTTTGACTCCTTATCTCCTATTGTGTGTATATACCTGTCCCACGTCCACATCACATGAAATTCGACCCTCTATTTCTCTATATGTGTGTGTATATACTGGTCCACATCGTCCACATCGTCCACATGAATTTCGACTCCTCTATTCTCTATATGTGTGTATATATCTGGTCCACAGTCCACATCGTCCACATGAAATTCGACGCCTCTATTTCTCTTTATGTGTTTATATACCTGGTCCACACGTCTACATCGTCAACATGAATTTTGACTCCCTTTATCTCTCTATATGTGTGTATATATCGGATCCACACGTCCACATCGTCCACATGAATTTCGACTCCCTCTATCTCTCCATGTGTGTGTAAGTATCTGGTCCACACGTCCACATCGTCCACATGAATTCTGACTCCCTCTATCTCTCTATATGTTTGTGTATATATATCTGGTCCACACGTCCACATCGTCACATGAATTTCGACTCCTCTATCTCTCTCATGTGATTCGTCACTAAAAGTATAAATTTTGCAGCAACACAATGCTTTAGAAATTTACAGCCAGCCTTGAATGCATATTTCTTGTCTATTCCACTGCAAATTACTTGACAGTCAAGTGATCTAATCAAATTGCTGAGAGTTATGCTTTGCAAAGTTCTTTTATTGCTCAGATATACATCATGATCATGATCATCAAGCAACCAACCAAAACTCGTATTCTGAATCCAAGGCTATCATCAACATAAATTTCTGTATCTTTTTTGGCAATTTTGAGATAATCTGTCTTTTCTTCTTCTATGTACCAACCATTGTGAAGTCTCAAATTTCTTGCTCTTATACAGAACTCATTGAATGATTTATATTTTGGTGAAGTTGTGCTTGTGGAAGCAGTTTGATGCAAATCTCTCTTCTTTTCAATTCTTCCTGCAGAATCTCTTGGCCTTGCTTGTTTTCTTTGGAAGTAAAAAAGAAATTAAACCAACACTCAAAAGAATAAAGGTGCTCAAAAAAACCCCGAAGGTTTTTTCAACAGAGTACATATATCGAACCCCTAAAGGTGGTCTGAAAAACCCTTTCAAATGGTTCTTCAAAAAACCCTTATCATGGGTTTTTCAAAAAACCCTCATGAAGGGTTTTTTGGAAATCCCTGAGGGTTTTTGAAGCACCTTTAGGGGTTCGATATATGTACTCAGGGTTTTTACAAAAAACCCTATAAAAATGTTTTTCGGAGCACCTTCAGGGGTTTTATATCGCACCTTTAAGGTTTCGTTATATGTACTCAGGGTTTTTACCAAAAACCCTATAAAGGTTTTTCAGAGCACCTTCAGGGGTTTCATATCGCACCTCTAGGGGTTCGATATATGTACTCAGGGTTTTCTGCTGAAAACCCTAGAGAAAGGTTTTTCAGAGCACCCTCGGGGGTGTTATACCCAACCTTTTTGGGTTCGATATACCGGGGGTTTTACCAGAAGCCATAGAGCAGAAGAAGGTTTTCAAGCATTCAAGCTATTAGCTAATAACAAAACCATATATTACTTGAAATGTGTAACATTAAACGTTAGTAAACATATCTGCTGTTAAAAAACTAAATGATTTACAATATAAATAAATATAACAGTTACAATAAGTTACAAGCAACAAGCAAGTATTTATTTCAAGGGGCAATTTACTCCTAGGAAAATTGGTATTAAGATTCGTACGATTGCTGAAAAACAGAAATCTACGAAAAAGTCTTGGGTTTTAAAGGAAATATTGTAGCCATGCTTTTAAAGACTGAAATGGCCCTGTGAAATGTCACTCGAGCTTCATACAAAATTTGAAAAGGGGGCAAAATTTTGTTCAAAGTAGCAACTTCTCTACGCAAAATGCAGTCGAATACGGTATCCAAATTTTAGTTAAACTTAAGTTGACAAGCAGAGATTCATAACTTTTTGTCGTTGTTGAAGTTATTTTTTCAAGTTAAAGAAGTCTCGTCAGCCTTGATTATACTTAACGTTCAGAGTCTCTAGAATTAAGACTGAAACATTGGCACATCCAATACTTAAAAGTTTCTGTTAGCAAATCTTGAATGTGTGCTTGCATGTAAAAATCAGCGATAGTCCTACAAACACATCTTCATCTTCTAGAGCTGCAGTCCAATCCCAGTCCAATGCACACCTACAAAAAGAACACTCCTTTAGTTCAATATTTCAAGTTTTAAAGACATTGCGCGCAAATTATCAATAAAGCTCTTCTGTATTTTACCTTAGAAATTACATGACTGATACAGACTAAGCATTGAAAATACATAAGTAAGTCATTCTTTAATAACTACACAGGAGAATCCCAGTATACTTGGCCATGATATAACGAATTTCGCTACTCAATGAAGTGTAGAATGTCTTGTCCCTGGAATAACTAATTCTCTACAAACAAATAAATTTTCCAGGTGAAACCTTGTGAAAAGAACTTCCGACATAAAGAACATTCTGGTGGTGCCCTTGCCTGTGGCATATCACAACAGATATAATTCAGACCTGGATTGCATGGTCAGAAAAGCGTACGGTACCAGTGCTCTCGTATTTTCCCCTCTCTTTTCTTTGTTTCTTATTTTCGACTGCCTGTGGCCCTTTTAGTCTTAGGTACCCCGGGTACGGGTAACAAGGGCATCTTTCATGCTGTTTGTAACAGCGTTGGTTTTTTACGACCCCAAACCCTAACTGACAGTTTTTTTGTACATTCTTTCCTCCACTTTGTAGCTTATGCATAGAAATTTAAAGTCAAAGAATTTGGAAGCAAATTCCAGGAAAAAAAAACAGATTTGTCACAGGATACAAAAATTTGAAGGGGGTAAGAAACACCCTCGGTAGGATAAGGGTTAAAAACACAGCATTTACTCTTGGTTTAGAAAGTTTAAAATGAATTTATTTCTTTGAAATTTGAACAATTTTTGCTGATCAAAAGTCATAAAAATTTGAGTTGCCAGGACCGAGCCCCTTGGAAAAATTTAACTTTGTTGTAGATAAGAATTTGAAAATTTGAAACAGATATTAACTGTCAGAGCCTAAAAACTTGCCCCCTTGTACTTGTAGGCTGGGCAAACGAAAAAACTAGCTTGAAGGCTGACAGTGATAGCTTTTTCTGTAACATGCCTACTCTATACCTTTTGTAGGCAAAGAAAGTTAGGATAGAGAGGCTACACTTATTTTTAATAAGCAACTGGACTTTTGTCCAGCCCTCAAGAGTTGCTACAGAATGCTGTGTTCAAAAACATCTAAAGAAGTGCTTCAATGGTGTTGGGTCAAGAATTTGCAAACCATGTTCTTTCTCACTTAAATGACTCAACTACCTTTCAAGAGCCTGATAAGTTAGATGAAGCAGCAGTCAACCAGTTCTCTGACAAAGAAATTGCCATTGTCAACTATTTAAGTGGATATATATTAAGCAAATTTTATTGAAGAATACGAAGTTCAAAGAAATGGAACACCATTGGTAGTCAGCAATGTCTTATTATCTTGATGGCTGGCAAAAGTGATGGTGAAGCTGTCACAAGGGAAAAGAATGAAGCATTAGTAAATACAGAGGAGGACTTTGGAAAATACAGCCACAGTTTCAAGACATTTTCCTTATTATAGAGTCAAAGTTCAGGTATTACACTAAACATACTGTTTCCAAAATCGACAGCAAAGATTTGCTTTCACGATTGGTGATGAACAGTTTGGTAAGGACAAATTATTCTGAAATTTGCAGCAAAACAGAAAACATCTCAAAGAAACAGCACTAAATCTACTTTAACATCTGCTGCTCCTTTACATCAGAGTTAGAAGTTTTTCATTTGCAAAAGATAAGATGAAGAGGCATAAACAAGAAGTGAAAAAAACAAAGACAAAATCTTTTAGGATCGTATTGAAAAAAAAGTCAAATTCAGATACCAAACTTGATTTGTAAGGCTTACTAACAACAATTGTTACCTTTTCTGTTTCTTCTGCTATTTTTATTCCACCATTATTTGCATCACTAGCCCCTCTGCGATTTCCTTGGATTGGTCTGACAATCCTTATGGTATTGTCATTGTATCCAACGTCCCTAAGGGATGGGTTATCTTGTCAATGTCCCATGCTTCTTTGCCTGCCAAAGTAATTTTCTAGGGGATCCTGGCAAAATCTTTCTGTCAGGACATATTTAACCCCATTTGCAAGAAGGTATTTGACCAACTCAATAGTTGAACTAACTGTAATTGTAACTCTTTCATAGGTTGGCTGGGACAGAAACATTTTGCCTTCCTGCTCCTTTGAAAAATCTTCAGGCCTGTTTTCGATTGACAATAGCCAATCTTCTAGGTATTTAAGGAAAACATCTTTCAACCAGAGAAACCTTTCCTCATCAACTGACTCGTATGGCTTGAGGAATGGCTTGCGCTTCAGCTTATGCTCCGCTGTGTTCCTCACATTCATGCAGTGGAAGAAGCCATCGAACATTGAGCAAAATTGTGCTGTATGTGTTGCTTGTTGTGGGTCAAATGCCTTTAACACCTCAGCAACAGATGATTTCAAAACTTGCACAGCCAATTTGACATTTATTCTTGAGAATAGGGTTAGCTTGATGTGCTCAGTTGTTAACTTTAGAAAAAGGTGGAGCCCGCAGTCCAAATCTTCCTTGACCAGCTGTGATATGTGGCTCCATATAATAAATTGACAATCATTCCACATCAAACGACCAGAATTTCTCTTACCAGAGATTGTCAGGCAATTCCTTGCTGTCTTCAAAAGGTGTAGAAGGTCAGCAAAAAAGTATATGTATCACCTCTCAGTCGAGTAAATGTTATCTGTGCGATAAGTCACCTCAACTTCATTGTTGCCATCTTCTTCACTGATGAGGTGCTTGTGCATTCTGTACAATTTTTGGTTTGGAGAAGCACCATCACTTGTGACACCAACCACTTTGAGGTTGCATGTTAGCTCACAGATACTCACAGGTTTCCAGAAAAGTGGAAATAGTTGAATGGATGTTGCACCTTTGGTGGCAAAGTTGGCAAGAGTAAAATTCATGGGATTGACAACACTTCTTATCAAAAAAACCAATACATGTGAAGCAATTTCATCTCCTTTTTTAAATGTAGGGCAATTTAATTCAATGTTGCCCAGATCAACATATCCAATGAAGTCTCCAGTGTGCTTTTCCCACACAAGGTTCTCCTGAATTTTCATTTCATCGTGAATGAGAATTACAAAGCGTTCAGCTTCTGAAAAATCTTTAACTTTGAGGCATAGTTCCTTTCTCGCATCTTTATTAAATCCTTGCTTGGGCATTATATAATTTTTGTAATCTCCGAGCCTTCTACGGCTTGGCAAAATTAGAAAGCCAGTGTTTTGTCTTCTCATCATATCGAATGTCATCATAGGCAGCAGGGGACTATGCAGCAAGACTTATGCAATATCATATAATAAGTGAATGGTATCTTATGCCACCTTTCGTAGTTTTCAAATACTTCTGTTGTTGTTGCCAAAACAGCTTCATAAATGGACGCATGCTTGTTTCGTCAACAGAAGACATAGTTGTTTCAAAGTCACCATTCAAACTGTCACTAACTGGCAAAGACTTTTTCTCAATTTCTTTTTTCGCTGTTTCAATTTCTTGTTTTAGCAATTTGTTTTCAAGCCTGTATTCTTGTAGAGCAAGCTTTACCTTTTGTGGGTTTGTATTGGAGATAGGAGCATTTGGCTTTGCGGGTAGGATCTCTTCTTCACTTTTTTTCACAAACTTTTTTGTTTCTTTTGCTTCAGATTTTAAACAGACATTGCATTTGCCTTTGATGGCTTCATTCGTTAAAACCTCACATGTAGGGGGACTATAAAATTAAGTCTCAGTCAGTGGATGATCATGTGATCGTAATTTATAAACAGTGAGACGATCTGAAACGACCTGAAACAAGCTGAAACCACCTGAAACCACCTGAAACGAGCCGTCAAATTTGGAATCGAGGCTGAAACGACTTGAGACGACCTGCCATCTTAGCAACGAAGTGTTAAGGTCAAGGGATTTGTATTGTTCTTTACGCATTGTCGCATTCTTTTCTTATCACAATAGAAACACGTGTCAGTATCAAAGCGGCCATCCTTTCATCAGACACCTAATTTTCTGCGAAAGACAGTCTATCCAATCCATAAGGGGTCATTGGGCATGAGGGGTTATGATGATGGGCGGTTTTCCGGGTTTTTCGACACTTCGAGAGCGGTTTTACCGAGGGGCAATTCACTCCACAGAAAAGTGTACGAGATTTTTATGAAAACAAAAGGATTTCTAGCAAAGGTTTTCAAAGAATGAATCGCCCCTCAGGTTTTACGGTTTTACCTCTAAAAAGTACGGCTTTTCAATTTGTGATTTCGGTGTGGTTTAAAAGAGTTTTAACATGTAGGTCTACGCTTCAACTATTTTGGCTAAAAAATGTTTTTATGGTTTTCAAACCTCTCCCCCCTATGCCTGCATAATGGAGTTTCGGAACCAACATGTTGATCTAAAGAATTTGGCGTTAAACACAAAATTCAGAATAAAAACAAAAAGAAAAGTCGAAAAAAATCAGAAAGCCCTTGGTTATTTATTTGAAAGAGGTACGCATAAAGCTTATACCGAGGGGCAATTCACTCAAGAGTCCAAAAAAGTGTTCAACCTTCCTCCAGACAAAAATATCTCTAGCTGGAAACCTTCCTCAATTAACAATGGAAAATAGACGTATTTTCGGTGTGGCAAAATATTTTCTTTTGTTCTAATGGACTTTCCTCCGGTCAATGACCGTGTAACCGTAATTTTTCCTCCCTCTCAATTCACTCCTTGAAAATCTCGTACACCTTTACTGGAAGTCCAATTGTTTTCTTGGAAATCCCTTGAAAGTCCGTTTGTTTAATGAAAATCTCGTACGCCTTTTTGCAGAGTCAAATGCCCCTCGGCTTATACAGTAAATGGGAATTCGTGGGAGAACGGCAACAACCAAATATCTTTATTGAAAATAGACTCCTCCTTTTGATCAGGAAATCGCATCAAGTCAATCAATCAATTTTCAACAGATTACGAACAATACCTTCCCAGATGGATGGCCGCTTTGATACTGACACGTGTTTCTATTGTGATAAGCTAAGAATGCGACAATGCATAAAGAACAATACAATTCCCTTGACCTTAACACTTCGTTGCTAAGATAGCAGGTCGTCTCAGGTCGTTTCAGCCTCGATTCCAAATTTGACGGCTCGTTTCAGGTTGTTTCAGGTCGTCTCACTGTTTATAAATTACGTCATGTGATTCGTCACTAAAAAGTATAAATTTTGCAGCAACACAATGCTTTAGAAATTTACAGCCAGCCTTGAATGCATATTTCTTGTCTATTCCACTGCAAATTACTTGACAGTCAAGTGATCTAATCAAATTGCTGAGAGTTATGCTTTGCAAAGTTCTTTTATTGCTCAGATATACATCATGATCATGATCATCAAGCAACCAACCAAAAACTCGTATTCTGAATCCAAGGCTATCATCAACATAAATTTCTGTATCTTTTTTGGCAATTTTGAGATAATCTGTCTTTTCTTCTTCTATGTACCAACCATTGTGAAGTCTCAAATTTCTTGCTCTTATACAGAACTCATTGAATGATTTATATTTTGGTGAAGTTGTGCTTGTGGAAGCAGTTTGATGCAAATCTCTCTTCTTTTCAATTCTTCCTGCAGATTCTCTTGGCCTTGCTTGTTTTCTTTGGAAGTAAAAAAGAAATTAAACCAACACTCAAAAGAATAAAGGTGCTCAAAAAAACCCCGAAGGGTTTTTCAACAGAGTACATATATCGAACCCCTAAAGGTGGTCTGAAAAACCCTTTCAAATGGTTCTTCAAAAAACCCTTATCATGGGTTTTTCAAAAAACCCTCATGAAGGGTTTTTTTGGAAATCCCTGAGGGTTTTTGAAGCACCTTTAGGGGTTCGATATATGTACTCAGGGTTTTTACAAAAAACCCTATAAAAATGTTTTTCGGAGCACCTTCAGGGGTTTTTTATCGCACCTTTAAGGTTTCGTTATATGTACTCAGGGTTTTTACCAAACACCCTATAAAGGTTTTTCAGAGCACCTTCAGGGGTTTCATATCGCACCTCTAGGGGTTCGATATATGTACTCAGGATTTTCTGCTAAAAACCTTAGAGAAAGGTTTTTCAGAGCACCCTCGGGGGTGTTATACCCAACCTTTTTGGGTTCGATATACCGGGGGTTTTACCAGAAGCCATAGAGCAGAAGAAGGTTTTCAAGCATTCAAGCTATTAGCTAATAACAAAACCATATATTACTTGAAATGTGTAACATTAAACGTTAGTAAACATATCTGCTGTTAAAAAACTAAATGATTTACAATATAAATAAATATAACAGTTACAATAAGTTACAAGCAACAAGCAAGTATTTATTTCAAGGGGCAATTTACTCCTAGGAAAATTGGTATTAAGATTCGTACGATTGCTGAAAAACAGAAATCTACGAAAAAGTCTTGGGTTTTAAAGGAAATATTGTAGCCATGCTTTTAAAGACTGAAATGGCCCTGTGAAATGTCACTCGAGCTTCATACAAAATTTGAAAAGGGGGCAAAATTTTGTTCAAAGTAGCAACTTCTCTACGCAAAATGCAGTCGAATACGGTATCCAAATTTTAGTTAAACTTAAGTTGACAAGCAGAGATTCATAACTTTTGTCGTTGTTGAAGTTATTTTTCAAGTTAAAGAAGTCTCGTCAGCCTTGATTATACTTAACGTTCAGAGTCTCTAGAATTAAGACTGAAACATTGGCACATCCAATACTTAAAAGTTTCTGTTAGCAAATCTTGAATGTGTGCTTGCATGTAAAAATCAGCGATAGTCCTACAAACACATCTTCATCTTCTAGAGCTGCAGTCCAATCCCAGTCCAATGCACACCTACAAAAAGAACACTCCTTTAGTTCAATATTTCAAGTTTTAAAGACATTGCGCGCAAATTATCAATAAAGCTCTTCTGTATTTTACCTTAGAAATTACATGACTGATACAGACTAAGCATTGAAAATACATAAGTAAGTCATTCTTTAATAACTACACAGGAGAATCCCAGTATACTTGGCCATGATATAACGAATTTCGCTACTCAATGAAGTGTAGAATGTCTTGTCCCTGGAATAACTAATTCTCTACAAACAAATAAATTTTCCAGGTGAAACCTTGTGAAAAGAACTTCCGACATAAAGAACATTCTGGTGGTGCCCTTGCCTGTGGCATATCACAACAGATATAATTCAGACCTGGATTGCATGGTCAGAAAAGCGTACGGTACCAGTGCTCTCGTATTTTCCCTCTCTTTCTTTGTTTCTTATTTTCGACTGCCTGTGGCCCTTTTAGTCTTAGGTACCCCGGGTACGGGTAACAAGGGCATCTTTCATGCTGTTTGTAACAGCGTTGGTTTTTTACGACCCCAAACCCTAACTGACAGTTTTTTTGTACATTCTTTCCTCCACTTTGTAGCTTATGCATAGAAATTTAAAGTCAAAGAATTTGGAAGCAAATTCCAGGAAAAAAAAACAGATTTGTCACAGGATACAAAAATTTGAAGGGGGTAAGAAACACCCTCGGTAGGATAAGGGTTAAAAACACAGCATTTACTCTTGGTTTAGAAAGTTTAAAATGAATTTATTTCTTTGAAATTTGAACAATTTTTGCTGATCAAAAGTCATAAAAATTTGAGTTGCCAGGACCGAGCCCCTTGGAAAAATTTAACTTTGTTGTAGATAAGAATTTGAAAATTTGAAACAGATATTAACTGTCAGAGCCTAAAAACTTGCCCCCTTGTACTTGTAGGCTGGGCAAACGAAAAAACTAGCTTGAAGGCTGACAGTGATAGCTTTTTCTGTAACATGCCTACTCTATACCTTTTGTAGGCAAAGAAAGTTAGGATAGAGAGGCTACACTTATTTTTAATAAGCAACTGGACTTTTGTCCAGCCCTCAAGAGTTGCTTGACATATCTATTATTTTAGCCCTCGCAGAATGACTGGTACCCCTTAAACCCACTTATTTTGGCTCTTTTCTGGCTTTTCAATGTAACTGACAAGTTTGCCCCAAGTTTGCAAGGATGTACAGTATGAAGAAAGCTATTCACCAAAAATTTAAACAAATTTCAGCCCTAGTTGCTTATTGACCAGTTACTTATTAAAAAAAGTGTATCTATATTAATGTTTCTGGTTGCGAAATAGATAGTCAAAATTTTGAGTTTAAAATGACCCAAGAGAGATTAACTTTTTAGTTTTGTAAAATTGGCGCTTTGCTGTTTGAATCCATTGAATAAGTAGTCCATCTAACTAACAGTAATAATACTGAAGGCCGAAGGCTTAGAAGTTGTGAAGCACACAGAATTCGACGTTGTAAGAACGACGATGAAGTAGATATAGATAAGTTGTTTGAATTTGAAACACAACACATTGGGAACTAAAGCTTACATGTCTAATCTATTTAATTAATTATTTAAGGTTCCAATGCAACCCTTTTCTTGAAACCTATCCTTCCGTCAAAATGATAAACTTTGCTTTTGATTTTGGCGGTTAAATAAATTTGAAGGAAAGTGATGACGAATTAACTAGCTAGGAAATTTTGTTTCATCCCAAAATATCGCCAAGACAAACGCAGATTTATAGGAAATTAGTTTTTAACAAGATACTGATGGTATTCGTGAAGATGAAAATTTTGAAAAGAACTTCACAAGGCCGCAGATTCGTTATCTTGAAGCTTGTCACGTGACTTTGACCATTGCAAAAAGCGAGGGAACTCCAAATTGCGCAAATAAAATATCGGTTTTTGAAGCCAAAATTTCAAATTTGCAACCTAATTCGCAATCATCTGAGATCTTTTCAAGTTTTCTTCATATTTATATTAATCTGAAGATAATTTTAAAATAAACTTTGTGAGATATTATGGAAAATCTTAACGTTGAAAAACCCTTTTCGAATTTCACTCTGGCTGAAAAACCCTTTGAGAAAGTTAACGAATTCCAGCAAAAAAACCCGATAGGGTTTTTTCACTGTCTTAAAAACCCCTTAAGATCTCAAACAACCCTTTGAAAAACCCCTTTAAAGAGTGACATCTAAAAAGGTTTTTTAAAGAACCCTAGCTGTGCGAAAAACCCTTTCAAGCACCCTTATTTTTTTGAGTGAACCTTTTAAACCAACCAGGGAAAAGTTGGTAAAAAATCAAATCTTAACGTAGAAATGGAACAAAATTTGTTTGAAGGTAAGTACCTTTTTGTCATCACCCCATGTAATGTCTGTGCAGTACAGTGGAGGCTGTGCAGTACAGTGGAGGTTGTTCAGTACAGTGGGGGGATAACTTTGAGTACAGTGGAGGCTGTTCAGTACAGCGGAGGGATAACATCAGTACAGTGGAGGCTGTTCAGTACTGTGGAGGGATAACATCAGTACAGTGGAGGGATAACATGATGCATGTGGGGGGATAACATCAGTGCAGTGGAGGCTGTTCAGTACTGTGGAGGGATAACATCAGTACAGTGGAGGCTGTTCAGTACTGTGGAGGGATAACATCAGTACAGTGGAGGGATAACATGATGCGTGTGGGGGGATAACATCAGTACAGTGGAGGCTGTTCAGTACTGTGGAGGGATAACATCAGTACAGTGGAGGGATAACATGATGCATGTGGGGGGATATCATTGAGTACAGTGGAGGCTGTTCAGTACAGCGGAGGGATAACATCAGTACAGTGGAGGCTGTTCAGTACTGTGGAGGGATAACATCAGTACAGTGGAGGCTGTTCAGTACAGTGGAGGGATAGCATCAGTACAGTGGAGGCTATAGCGCCATCGTGCTGCTTTCAGCAAGCTATTTTGTCGAGCATTATGGCGCAATAAGAATAAACGTTGAGAAAAACATTATGGCTAAAAATTGCTTGAATTTAAAAGATTAATTGTATGAAAAATTCTACGAATAATAGAGGCTGTGCAAAAAATGCGGTATTCTTATCCAAAATTGTATGAAATGAAAACATAGTTACAATTGCATCGATAAATTACACACTGCTTCAGCAACCAAACCATTAGTAAATTAGTGTGTTACACAACAGTAAAATAAAGAAAAAAATTACACCCATGTGATCTCAAGTGTGTCATTCTAAAAACTAACCAAAAATTAAATACAATACATAGAAACAAGGCAAAACGTTAGAATTTGATTACTATAAGATCAAAGGTTAAGTAAACGAAATACTTATCTATTCTTTCGAAATTGGTATTGAAGAAAGAAAGAAAATATTTCTTTACAATTGCAACGTGTCCGTGAACAGAAGAACAAAATCAAGGTCATCATTTCATAGTCCTTCAGGTGGGTTTCATCGTCTTGAAGTTCGTCAAAATTTACCGCAATCAAGGGCGTTAGATGATGATGGATCACTCAATTTGCCAAGACCATTTCCCTCCTCAAATGCAACAAATTTTGAATCACGATTTTGTCAGGACAATGATGGCGGAGGACAAACAATTGCAGAAACCCCTCTGAGTCAACAAAGTTTTGATGAGTATGAACAAGAAATTGCAGCTGATGGGGAGTCATTTTATAGGCAAATTGGCCAACTAAATGCCTTTCAAAGATCAACAGCATTTCTGGGATCCAATTTTGTAGGGCCTGTGCGACCTGCGATGCAAGCAACTCTAAGCCAGCCTACTGCCGAGTCTGAATCTAAAATTTTGTCTAGTAGACAAAATCCTGGTAGCACCATCACAAGCCACAGCCAAGAAGAAAACACCCATGACGCAACTGAAAAAAGTAACACTGGACTCAATTGTTCATTTAATGGGTGCAACAAAAGATTTTTCAGAAGAGATCATTTGAAACGCCACATTGATACTGTACATGGGACACTAAAGATTTGCTGTGAACATTGTCATCTTCCTTTCAGAGACAAATCAGACCTAAAAAGACACTGCCAGAACGTGCATGGAAAAAAGGATTTCCATTGCGAAACACCTGGCTGTGGCAAGATGTTCAAATCAGGCGACAGTTTGAGAAGCCACAAAGCAAGTGTCCATAAGGAAGGGCGCATATTTCAATGTGATGTAGTTGGTTGTGATAGAGCGTTTTCCCACAAGCATCTTCTAGATGGCCACATGGTGTGCCATACTGCAACCAAAAATTCCAAGTGCATGTATTGTAGCAAAGAACTTGCGTACAAACATAACATGGTCCGGCACCAAGAGAAGTGCACAGAAAATTTGCATAAAAGCAGCAAATTGGTTGCAAAGCAGAAATTTGTGTGCAAGGCTGCTGGATGTGATGCTTCTTATAGCGACGCAAGAAGTCTTTGTAGACATAAAGAAGCAAAGCATGGCGACATGAGACGAAAACACGTCTGCAAAAACTGTAGAAAATCATTTTCATATGGCTCTAGTTTGTCAAGACATAACATTACCTGCGTAAAAGAGACACTGTAAAGTTAAATGAACGTTCGTTTGACTTTTTGTTTGTAATTCTGTTGTCTGTTTACATTTGTAAACATTTCTGCTCGTTTGAATCTATACTCTTCTAGCGTTTTATTCTAAAGCAAAAACAACTAATTAATTTGATGAATCACATGATATCTACAGTTTTAAATTGATCTTTCGTTTTGTTTATGAATCTGAATGACAAAAGGCTACCCCTCTTTCGCTTAACTGGACTTTTCTGGATAAAATGAAAACCGTAACTCAGCATAGGATAATGGACATCTAAACAAAAACACAGATACGAAATACTGTAGATTAGGTTACCCATGAATCTAAGGTCACTCCACTGTACTGGTTACCCCTCCACAGTACTGAACAGCCTCCACTGTACTGATGCTATCCCCCCACAAGCATCATGTTATCCCTCCACAGTACTGAACAGCCTCCACTGTACTGATGTTATCCCTCCGCTGTACTGCACAACCTCCACTGTACTCAATGTTATCCCTCCACTGTACTGAACAGCCTCCACTGTACTCAATGTTATCCCCCCACACGCATCATGTTATCCCCCCACTGTACTGAACAACCTCCACTGTACTGCACAGCCTCCACTGTACTGCACAGACATTACCTGGGGTGGTCATCACTATACTTTTTTCTGGTAATATTAATTTTGGCAATGCATCAGGTTTCAATGTTTTTCTTGTACGATCTGAAAGAAGGAAAATACCTTCAGTATGAGATGAATAATTCCCTTGTATTTTAGCACAAGTAACTCGCACTATCTAGCTCATATAAGATAGATAGCTACCTAGAGCTTCTTAACACAAGGAAATCTTGGCCTCTTAGATTGTCTTACCAGTCCAGCCCCGGTTGTAATTTTTGTTGTCATCAACAAATATGCATATAAATAAATAGATTTAACATTGGTTACTTACGAAAATTGATTTGATCTGGGGAAAAATACAATTCACAAATATGAATTCTTCTGGTTTCAATTTGAGTCCGAAGATCTTTATCAATCACTCAGTCTTTTGCCACGATCTTTATCAACTGGCTTCTCCATTTTGTACGGAATTTGTCATCTTCACCAGGTATTTTGAATATAGCTATTCCTTTATGACCTCTTGAAACATTACCATTGTAAATAGAGCAATTTGCGCCTGGCATATCTTTAAAAACGAGAAGTAAACGCAGCAAACATGATCAAAATCGAATAGTATTGAACCAAGGAGTTAAAACAAAAGTGCTATTGTTATCACGAGTAGTATTTTAGGTAGGGTGATCAGTTAACAAAGAGAATAGTTAAGGTTAAGGTTTGCGTTTAATCGAGTTCTCGTTTAGAGGAGATGGGGATTAAATAAAGCCTGAAGTTGCTTTATTCGAAATGGTACTCATATGACAGGGAAAGTGTGTGATTGACATGTTCGTTTAATCGAAATGGAACTCATATTACAGTGAAGCTTGAAACGAGACGAGTGAATAAAGCAAGCGGTTTAATCCAGACATGGAGAAAACGGAAGCTGAATGGTTTGCAGGATAAAAGGAAAAGTTAAATATTTGTCGTTAATTGTAATAAAGATGTTTCTTTTGAAATCAAAGGACAAGAGTATTGAAGTCAACGACGAAGCATTCTGTTTCGAAGGTGAAGTTGTCAATAGTAAAAGGACGGATATATTCAGAAAACAAGTTGACATTTCACTAGAAGAAAGAAAGATTTTGCTATATTGGATTATAGAAGTAGCACACTTAATAAAATATGAAGACGAGTCAATGTTTTTAGCGCTAGAATATATTGATATAGTGTTAAATAATCGAAAAGTACTGAAAGATAAGTTTCAAGAAGTTGGTGTAACGTGTTTATACATGTGTTTAACATATTGCTGGAAATTTTGAAGAGACATTATCTTATAAAGTGAAAGATTTTGACTGGCTAACTGATGGAGCTTGCACCAAAGAAGGGATAAAAGAACGTGAAATAGAAATTCTTGAGAAGGACCGTTCACAGTCTGTTCAAAATGTATTGAAAATGAAGGGGATAATAATGCAAACGTGTACGAAATAAAGATCTGGTTAAAAAAATTACATGAAAAAACAGCGAACGTGGATAAAGCAAAAAGGCAATAGTTGGAAGTGTTTTAATGATTGTTTTGGGAAAAAAGACACATATATAGAAAAAGGCTTTAGTATTTTGAAAGGTTTTTTTAATGAAATGTTAAAGGTATGGAAACACAAATGAAGACCACTGTAACATCAGTATAACATCATATCAATATACAGATCAGAAAAGATAATAAAAACTTTAGGCACGACAAAACAAGAACGGAAGTATGGAGTTTCATCATAAGAAATGAAATAACGCTGTTTTTCTAAATTGTACTTTTTTAATCGAGGTTATATTAAGAGTAGCAAAAGAAAGAAGTTAGTTACATAGTGCAGTCGTTGGCGTACTTTATTGATCAGAATGGAGACTAATCTCGAGTGTTGGTGTTTTATTGTACAGCCGATGTGCACAAGTTGTCTGATGAGCTGTTGAGCGCTTTTCCAAAATGTGAGGTTGTAAAATATGCACAAGGAATATCAAAAATCGACAGATCTTCAGTGGAGGCCTGTATTCGTGTTGTTGTGAAGAACAAACCTAAAGAAAAATACGCCTGGCAAAGTGAGCTAGTTTCATATTTCAAAGAAGCTGTTCAGAAATATGAAGGAATCTATTTTAACAGTATAAGTGAATGATTTAGCTTCGCCCCCGGACCCCTACCAGGGCGCTGCCCTGGACCCGCTGGGGGGCTTGCAGCGCCCTTCACACCCCCAGTTGTTTTAGGTAATTGCGTGCTAGCCTTCGCCACGCCATGTAGAAGTGGGCCCCTTTTCCCATTATTTCTTCCGGCTCTGATTTTTTAGCCACGCCGCCCCTGTTCAATCGAACATTGTTAGATATGCTCAGAACATTGCCAGAGAGATTCAAGTCCGGATTGAAAGATCATCAACCCAAAGTTTTTCACGCATATAACTGTACACCACATGAAGCTACAGGCTATTTACCATTTAAACTGTTTTTGGTCGCAGTTTGGGGCGATGACACAAGTGTGATCAGTGGCAAGAAGTGCAATATAACTGCACTCTCCCCAGAAAAGACTCAGAAATGTTACAAATTACAGCGTAAACTGCCTGGAAGTCTAACCAATATTGAATGTTTCACACCAGAGTTGGACATGGATGTTGCCTTGGGAACACGGCCCCCACTCATTATCCGTGCACCCCTCTCTGGATTGCTGACTGCACCCGTAGTCGACAGAGATTCCGACCCTCTGTATCGCTACGCCACCGTCAGTACGCTACAAATATCCTAAAAGTTTGGCATTGCCCGCTCAAACTAGGTCTTCCCAGGACGGGTCTTTCCAACCACTGAAACCACAAGGTTGCCTCTTGTCACGTCACACTTCCAACGCCCACATATAGTTTTCAATATAAAATGTAGTACCGTATGTAATGTATAGTAAAGTAGACAGTTTTCATCAATATATGTGGAATGTTTATTTTGTCGTCTAAATGAAGTTATTGGTTGTTGCCAGCATACATATGGCTTGTTTCTCTGTTGTATTTCTCCGCGTAGGAAAAGGGGGCTGATTAATATGAGGTAAAACCATAAAAAGGGGAAGGAAGATCAAGAGTCTAGTCTTACATCGAGCACTCTTATTACCTTGTGATTGATATCTTGAGATTGATAAGAAGTCGCTACAATCGAAGACTAGGTTTGGTGTTCATAATCAGAACAGAAATGGTCGACAAATTTAAGAACAAGAGCACTTGCAGTCGCAAAACGAAAGTGATGACGAATCGGAAGAAAAACTCCCTCAATTCCGTCCCAACGAAATAGAAAGGATCAACCAGAACTCTGAAGTTGAATTCAACCAGTCCACACAACTCTTGCAGGGACAAAATGAAACCGAGGCTGAAGAAGCAAACAACGTCGATTGCAATACTGATCAACAACAAAATGAACATTCCTTAGCCGAAGAGAAGAGCGCACCTGAGAACAACAGTCCAACAACGGATCAACATTATCGAGATAGCTACAGAGAGAAGCCAGTGAGAAGTCGTCAGCCACCTCACAGTCCAACCACGAATCAACATTATCAAGATGACTACAGAGACAGTCAATGGAGAAGTTGTCAGCCACCTGTTAGTCTCGTCTATAACCAACTAGGTAATCCGCAGCCGCAGCAGTTATTCTCCGTAAACACGGTTCGTCCAGCTCCAAATTCTGCGCTGACTTTCAGAGATTAAAACTGAATTCATATGTATATGTAAATGCATTTGTACCTCAATGGAATATGAGATATCCAATGTTCCGTCCGACAATGCCGTTTCCAATATACTTGAACAGGCAAGGATATGTCAGATCAATGGTTTATTGACTGTTTTCATAGAAAGAATATTTGTTGCGATTTACTTTTTGTTCAGAAAGGACTCTATTATTCAAAGACAAAAGACTGAATTAAATAAAAAATTAAAAATGCTGCGAAAGCATTTATTGTTTTACTTGATATATGAAAACGTTAAGTACTGAACTGTACTGGATATTGCGTGCTAATCCACTTGGAACTCTTTGGAGCTCATAATGTGTAATGTTAAAATTTGACTGATAAACCTTTGTTTAAGATTTCAAAATTTCGAGGACAACGTTACTTCAAATGGGGGAAAGTGTGGACCTGTGCAGAACCCCCCGACCGGAATTAACATGGATTGAAAATTTGACTTTGACTGAAAATGGGAACGTGTGCTTGCTTGCGCTTGAACTAAATAGTTGATTTATTGTTGGTAAATTGGTATCAGAAATTTTTGTTATTATTATAAATTACGATTTTCTGGAGAAACGTTTTATTTCTTCCCATATCTGCAATTTATGTGCTGTCCTGGACCGGGTAGGACTGTTCCATTTAAAACTTGCATTGATATAATAATAACAATATTATAGTAATATAACGAATCTTTATACAGGATGTACATTTCAACATAAAAATGCTGTTATCAATATGTGTCCTGTAAAGGAATAGAAAGAAAGTAAAACCTATATAAGCTAAAATGTTTCTTTCAAAATTCAAAACTAAAATGTTTCTTTAATAGTCCTTCGTATTGCTTAAAAGATTCAGCTTTTCTTAGGTCAAGTGGAAGTTCGTTTTACAGCTTGGCACCCATAAAATAGAACGACTTCCTAGCATATTCTGTTTTGATACATGGAAGCCTTATCAAACTTTCGCTGTTTCTAGTTTGTGTTTTGTGCTGCTGTAACTCAAAATACCCTTGAAAGTTCTCACAAATATCATTGTCTAAACATTTACGCACAAGTTTACATGCCCTGGTCCCCTTGGCATTGGCAACTGGTTGAATTGCAATTGGAATATTTGAGTTTCCGTTGATTATTTTCAGACAGCGTTCATGAAATGACACGTGTCTCTTTGCTTGAGTTGAAGTCAACTTGTGTTGCAGTACTCCACAACACGTGAAAGTTGGCATAATCATGGAGTCATACACGGCCTTTGCAGAGGTCAGATCAAGGGAATCTCTTATCTTTGCCAGTAACACTTATATTTGTATTGATTTGTGTTAAGTATTTTGGAGCCTCGGTACATTACATCTAGTGTCTCACTCTGTTTTGCAACCCTTTGCGAAGTCCCAAAAAGAAGAGATTCCGTCTTGCTTTTTTTCAAATTAATTATCAATCCATTTTCATCAAACCAAACGGCGATCGAATCCATATTACTTGAGAGCTTGGAATTGATGACTTTCAAATCTTTATCAGCAACGTAGATCACTGTGTCATCTGCATATTTAACTATCCTGGCACCCACAATTACATCAGTGATATCATTAAAGAATAGAATAAATAGCAAGGGACCCAAGATAGAGCCTTGAGGTACTCCTGTTTGGATGTCCGCTATCTTTGATGAGGATTTACCGTAACTTACAACTGCTGAACGGTGGAAAAATAATCTGTGAGCCAAGCAAGTTTGCCTTCTTTGATTCCATACTTAGGGAGTTTTTGGAGAAGGTTTGAATGGCTTATGGTGTCGAAGGCTTTGCTGAGATCTATAAACGTTGCTTCTACCAGTTTGCCTTGATCGACACTCTTCCGAATTTCATCTAACAACAGAGTTGCTGCTAACTCCGTAGACAGTTTTGGCCTAAATCCGAACTGGAACTTTGAAAGTAGCTTATTCTTGTCAAGAAACTCCATAAGTTGATGCTGTACCAACTTTTCGAACATTTTTGATAATACGGGCAGAACTGATATTGCACGATAGTTATCAAAGCTTGACACAGAGCCCGATTTATGCACAGGAACTATTTTTGCAATTTTCATGTCTGTTGGAAAAGTTCCTGTCTCAAGTGAGAGATTAATTAGGTGAGCGAGAGGGGCAGATATGAGACAAGCAGCGTCCTTCAGTAAGCCTAGGGGCAAATTGTCGATGCCAGTTGATTTTTTGCGCTTGATCGATCTAAGCTCTCGCTCGACTTCTAACCTTGATATTGGGTGAAATTTGAATTGCTTGTCAGTTCTTTGAGGTATAGCTGCAGGGCTCCTCCATACAAAATCACGTAAAGGAATTGCACTTTCTCTCAGTTTTGATGTTACTGTTGCGAAGAATGAACAGAAAGCATTGGATATCCTGGCTGGGTCGTTCGTTTTCGTACCATCTATGTCAAATGAGTGCATTGATGGCCCTGTTGTAGACTTTGTGGGGTATATGGTCTTCAAAGATTTCCAAAACTTATTTGGGTTTCCAGAATTTTCTTTTAGCATGTTCCTGTGGTAGGAAGACCTGGCTTTTCTGATGGCAATATTCGAAGCAGCTTATCCCTATCATTCATAAGTTTCTTGACATCGCTGTTTAGCCAGGGAGCAGGCTGTCCCCTGATATTTTTGCAGATTTTTGGAGCTTGACGATCAAAGATATTAGACAAGATACTCCTCATAATAGACCAAGCCTCGTTCACATGTCGACAGCTGTAAAAATGTGACCAATCAACCGCCTCAAGATCTTTGTTCATAGCTTCAGGTTGGTAGCTTCTGTAATCACGGCAGATAATTTGCCTCGGTTTGAAACGAAAGTGATTTATTTTCCTCGCACAACCCACCATATCATGGTCCCCAATGCCGGTGGGGATTACTTCGGTTTTTGCAAAATTTGATGGTTTGTTTGTCAAAATAACATCGATGAGAGTTTCTGAGGCTTCTGCTATTCTCGTGGGTTTTTGGATCATCTGCTTATAACCAAATATGTTTAAAATAGACTTGAGATCTTTAATAATTTCTTGTGATATTTCAGATGCTTTAGCGAGCATTTCATATAGGTGGACGTTAAAGTCTTTGCTCAGATGTTTAGAACTCTTAGGGGGCGATACATGATACACAATAGGAAGCTGCTCGAGTGACCGGGCCTAATTTCAAGCCAAATTGCTTCAACATTTACATTTTCCAGGTCATCTCGTCGATCCCAACTGATTCCATCCAAAATGTATGCTCCAACCCCACCGCTTTTGCCAGATTTTCTTGGGCGGCTTATGAAGGAATACCCAGAAATATCATATACCCCATCCTCCTGGTTACTTCTCGCCTCAATATGTGAAATTATATTAGGGATATCTATATAATTATAATTATTATGAAATATAATTATATATGAAATATAATTATATATATGAATTCTATATAATTATATATGAAATTGTATTAGGAATAAGGGATATCAGACTCAGAGACTTTGTGAACAGGATTCTTTGGAAAGCTCTGACTATTCATATACGTCAAACCTGAAATATAGCTTCTAAGAAAGTAATTTCAGTAAATTAACACAAGTCAAGTCTTTTGAGCTTGAAACAAAGAAAACAAATTAATCTTGATCTAGATTTTGGGGTTAGTAGTAAAGAGAAGCGAAGTTTTTGATTTTTAAGCCCCTTTGAAAGAAGCAAGGGTTGATTTGTTGAATTCACAGAGTGAACATCATTGAATGGACCAAGTTTTCTTTAAAGATCCCGAAATTGTGTATCATAGGTTTTTTTATTAAAATACGAAAATTTTAATTTTAAATAGTTAAAGCAATTCGAAAGTCAAAATTCCAATGGTTTCGGGATTTTCATATTGTTTTTCAAAAAACCTCTGTTGGACGCAACGTGATTGGCCAATGCTACCCGCCCTTGCTGTGTACCATATGTAACAAAGAAGCTAATTGGACAGAATGCGTGTGACAGGCTGAAAGGAAAAGCAAGGTGATGCCAAGTGAATTTGCCAGCCAACTGAAGAAAATGAAATCCTTACAAGCTCAATATGACAACAGAAGCTTTTGATAGCAAGTGAGTTTTCTTTCCTTAAATTATTAGCTATTATTCGAAAGCATTTTCGTGAATTATAACTGTCTTGATAAGTTGAAAAGTATTGTGACTATGTACAACTGAGAAGAAAGATAACCCATAGTCTAGCGATTTTTACGTGGATGTTTAGATATAAGCAATTGCAAGCCATCGAAAGTTATATTTGACTTTGCAAACACGCAAGACTTGCTTCCCAAGCAATGCTTGCCTTCTTAAAAAAAATCAGTTTTTCAGGTATATTCTCAAAGCATAACTGCACAGAATATGATTTCAGCCTGATTTCGTAGGAAAATTTCAACTAACCTGTTCACAAATTTTTTCGTTTATGTTGCGACCGACAAAAAGCGGCTGAAAAGGTGGGTCTGGTAAGCAGGCTTTTGTATTAAATCAACTAAGGAACCGTTCATTATTTATGCAGGGGCTGGTACCGAAGCAAGTAGAAATTTATATAAAAAAAAATAATAACCCAACCGGTTCGATTTTCAAAAAAAAATATTACCCCACCCAAAAAGAGGAGTAATATTCTTTTACCCAACCGTTAATCAATATCTTTAACAAAAGTAACAAAGCTTCATGAATTCATCGTTTGTATCAAAAAATAATAAATAATCAAATAAGAAATAAAAATTCTGATGAAACAAAGAGTGACCTTTAAAGAAAGAATGGGAGCTGAAGAAGAAAATGGGACTGAAGATGAAGAATAGTTCTTGGACAACCTTTCTTTGCCAAGTTCAGAAAATGAACTATCATCTGATGATGAAAGTGACTGACTTCTTCAAATTAAACATTTTATTATTATTTTGGACCCGCTCGTTTAGTTTCAGATTTTTTTACCCAACCAAATTCCAGGCTCAATTTTTTTTTGTACCCAACCATTTTGATGTGTAAAATTTTGCTTACCCAACCCATTTCGCTTCAGTACCAACCTCTGTATAAATAATGAACCGTCCCTAAAGGAGACTTTATATCATTTTTTATTTCAATATATCATTTTGTACTCCATATTTATCGTTCCTGTGCTTCGTTTTTTCAAGGTCAGATTCTCAAGACTGCAGAAAATGAAATAAGGTGAACAAGAGAAGGAAGAGAAGGAGATGCGTTCAATCAACTTTATCATATAAATGAGAAGAAGAGAAGGAACGCGAGGAAACACAAGATGCAGTTTGAGATGACAACAGCTAAAGAAAAACAAAATGGACCAAGAAAAGAAAAAGTATAAAGACGATGTAAAGAAGAAGAAAGAAGTCAAGGAAACTCGCACTGAAGTTTAGGGACAAGTGCATAACTTAATTTAAACATGTTACTACTAAAAAATGTTAATCAATATTTTTCATTCGCAATTCGTTGTTATGAGTTATTTGGTATGAACTACAAAGTCGTACTCCGACCTGCATTCTCTTTTTCAAAATTGAGAAGTTTGAAAATTGTTCAGGAGTTGATAAATTCAAATTTCTACAACGGTTAATTTTATAAAAGAAAAGTAAGTTACGTAATATATGTTTACAACAATTGAAGAGGGGAAATAATGTTAATTGATATTATGGGTGTGGTCAAAAGAAAAAGGTTACAATGCTAAGATAATAATAAATTAGAATGATACAACTGCCTATTCAAAGTAGGCTTTTCCCAGTAGATGTGCAAAGCATTCTCTTTAATCTTCAATTTAAAAGAAGTTTGGGCGGTGTCCAGGACAGAGATTTAATCATCTATGCAAGCCTGATGACAAATTTCCGATTCCTGGTAAATAGTTTAATCATAGTCAATAGAAGCGAGGATTGGTCTGGAAAAATATTGTCATAATTTCTTTTGTTCTATTGAATTCGGCCGCATAACTTGAACGTGCAGATTATTTTGGTCATATGATCAAACTGAGGGGACATCGTTCTGGAATCGACTGCAGAAGACACCAAGAAAGATCAGGAACGACGAGAAATGTTCAGTTTACCATTCAAATTCTTGGATGAAGATAAGTGCAATGTCACGTATGTTAAGCAGTTCAACTCGGCTGCAGATATAAGCTAATTTCTCCTGAATGGGATCGTTCTTCTTGTACTAAAGACGTCTCTCCCGATACCAAGAAATAAGAATCAAGGCAAAATTTCCGCTCGGAGAGTTCCGCTATTTCTTTTTAAGCAGAAAAATGTCAGTCATACAAGCTCTATTGTTGCTATAATTAATAACTTGAATAAAAAAAAGCAGCAAAGCCATCCAAAACTAACTTAAGACTTTATAGAGGAAGAACCACTCAGTTCTGAATGTTCGCAAATCGTTTACTTGTTCCTATTTTTCGCCCGCTTTTCTCTCTTCGAAAGCCCTCTACCCGATTCGATCACCACACCCTTCAAAAACTCATGAAAATTTATTAAAAAATCTTCAGAGCTTCCTGCTTGAAAAAATAAAAGAATTCAAAGATTCTTCATGGGAAGAAAACACGGCTAGGAAGAAGAAAGGGGAGAAAGAATTACTCTCAATTGACAAAGAAAAGGAGAAACTGCTGGCTGAAATTCCGCATGTTAGTTTCTCCCACATCGAGAAAAACTTTACCTGCTTGCAGTCTCAAGCGAGGGAAATTTTACTCTTCGGAAAGATCTACGCGATTCAAGGGAGTGAACGGCCCCTGGCTGGAGCTCAAAGTTTGGGGCTCAACTCAAACGCCTCAGATTCTTCTCACAGAATCTTCCCACTTCTGTAATCTCTACTCTTTCGGCTGCACACAGGAAAGAAAAAGCTTTCCGGCTGAAAATATTCAATCGATAGAAATACCTAGAAATTCTTTAACGAGAGAGTGACGTCCGCCGATGCGAGAACCTTCTGGAAATATTAGCGAAATTCTCCCGATCTGAAATAAATTACTTAAGTCTATTTTTTTCCAAACCAAGATTTATTTCCACATTTCTCTGTACGAAAAATAACGGTGAATTTGGAAAGACAAATTTGAAATGTTCACATTTTTAGTATATTCGAGAGAAATAAAATTGCTCAATACTAGTCACCGCGGACTTTCCCGAAAGCCAGCAATCTAAACCATCATGTATTAAGTTATGTACAGTGAATAAACTAAAGCAAAGTTGAATGGGCATAATATTTAAATCAAGGACGCCAAGTTTCGCAGAGAAATCAAGGATAGTGCAGTACATAACGCAAATAGACAAACCACGCACTCGCGTCCCTGTCCCCTCGGTTTGGTCACGTGGCTCATTAAAATCGAGACAAAGAGTTGAGACAATAGGCTTCCAGACCAGTCCTCATTACTATTGACTATGGTTAAATATCAATGTTGAGTATCCACTAACGTGTTTCATTGCTGTTTTCTTGGATCGATATTTTCATAGAGGAGAAATAGTCGAATCGGTCGTGTTTGCTATTACTCAGGCCTCGATACTTAAGGATCCATGACATGGTGCTGTGACACCGGAATTTGTTGGAGGCATATTATTGTTTATGTTATTCTGGAATCATTTTTGTAAGAATGGCAACTTTGAAGAAAAAGACAAATGTCAGAGCTGGAGTTCGCGCGACTGTTGTGAAGCTTGCTGAAACTGTCGAAGCCCTGATTGAGAATTACACTGAATCTGTCAAAGATGAGCTTTTAGTAATATGAAACATGTATACATGTATACTAAGCATTCAAATCTTTAATCTATGAATATTAAAACGATCGCATAAGATCGTACCAGGAGAGTAACGAAGAGGAAATTCTTTCAAGCAAAGTGATGAGGATGATGCTTTCAAGTTTGGTAGATCTGGATCTCGTTGTTAAGCTATAGAGAGTTCTGTAAAAGCCACTTGTGATGCTTGTGGAATTGAGTTGATGTGCATACGTTAAAGTGCATCAGCCACGACGTTATCTTTGCCATGAATATGACGGATGTCGGACGTAAATTGGGATATGAAATCCGGATGTCGAATTTCTCTCGGAGAGTGAAAAGGAGAAGATGACCAAGCATGCGTTAGAGGCTTATGATCTATTAGAACGTAGAATTCGCGAACTTCCAGACAAAAGCGAAAGTGACGAATGGCAAGATAAATAGCGAGAAACTTGCGACCAATTGTGCTGTATTTGACTTCTGCAGGCTGTAATCTCTTGGAGGAGAATGAAATAGGTTGCCACGTGCCCTTAATGTTTTGCTGTAGAACAGCACCTACTGCAGTATTAGAAGCATCTACCATAAGGCAGTATGCAGAATCTGGTGATGGATGAGCAAGTAGTGTAACTTGAGCGATTGCAGATTTGATAATCTGTGAGCTTGAAGGTAGCTTTATTGGGTTTAGTTGACAGTAGATCTGTGAGTGATTGTATGATTGAGGCACATTGAGGAATCCAACGGCAGTAGAGATGCACAAGGCCAAGAAATTCTCGAAGTTTGCAAATAGAATTGGGCGGTGGGAGTTCTTGAATAGCTTGAACTTTGCTTGGAAGAGGAGAAATTCCAGCAGCTGAAATTTGGTGGCCAAGAAATTCAAGTAAAGATGAACCAAATGTGCATTTTCAGGGCTTGATGACTATGCCATATTCAGTAAGATCATTGAAAAGCAGTTCTAGATGTTGAAGGTGTTCGGTTTCTGAAGAACTGGCGATGAGTAAGTCGTCAATGTAAGCATAGACGAAATCAATGGAGTAGTGATGGCAGTTTTTGGAATGTCACTGGGTTCGAATGGAATCTGATGATAAGCTCTTACCAAATCGATTTTCGAAAAGATGGTTTTACCATGCAGTGAGGCAGTGAAATCCTGAATGTGAGGGATAGGGTATTGATCAGGAATTGTGACATTGTTAAGTGCACGATAATCACCAGAAGGCATCCAGTCACTTGGGGTTGGCTTGAGTACCATGTGAAGTGGAGATGACCGACTGCTTTTTGAGTGTCTTATGATGCCTAATTGAAGCATGTGATGGAATTCCTTTTTTGTGATTGCTAATTGATCAGGAACGAAACGGCGAGGGAGACTGAAAACAGGATGACCAATGCACGTATGTGATGTGTTATGGTGCGTTCGACAGAAGATTTATCATAACATGGTTGAGATATGGTCGGAATTTTTGTAGAAGAGCCTTGTAAGGTGAGGAGAAATCTGGAATGGCAAATATGGGGCTTGGTGATTTGTCAGAACAGTGTATTCCTTGGATATTTAAACTGGTTGTTGTGTCAGTGATTTGGCGATTACGTATATCAACTTTGACTGAAAAATATAATAAGAAATCTGCCCCAAGGATAGGCATCGGAATGTCAGCGATTATAAAAATCCATCGAAAATTACGGCGAAGTCCGATATCAATAATTTTTCCCCATAAGTCGAAATGGTAGATTTATTTACAGCTTGAAGTGGGAGATATGAAGTGTTGTGTGAACGTTTATCAGCAGGTTTGCAAGTTAGAACACTGACATCAGCGCCTGTATCAACCAAAAATCTTGTACCGGAGTAGCGATTGGTTACATAAAATAGGCGACTTTTTGAAGCTATGGCAGCGTGTTATGTTTCCTGAGTGTGCTTTGAGCTATAAGCGTTGGCGAAATTACATGGCGAAATGCATTTGCGAGCTTGAGATCTGAATTTTTCGTGATACCAACAACAGTTTGAGTTTCTTTGAGAATTAGGTTGTTCTAATGATTCATTGCGCTGTTTATTTTGTATGTGTGATTTCAACGTGTTGACGATACCAGCAAGACTGTTTATCTGTGATCGCAAAGTTTGAATTTCAGCTTCTGATGGCGATGACCAAGTTGAAAAAGACTCAGTGTTTGAAATCGAATCATTCATGTATTGATACGTATGACGTTGAAGTGCAAGATATATAACAGTGTGATGATGAATAAATCAGCGATGAAATTAACGAGCAACAAATAAACTTGGTCACCAATTTAGTAATATAAAACATGTATACTAAGCATTTAAATCTTGAATCTATGAATATTAAAACAATCTCACCAAACTCTTGCGCTGCATAGGATATCAATTGAGAAAACTCAGTTTTTGTGTGTGCACCATAATATTTCAAAATTCCAACTAACTAAAAAATTCTATTTACAAAATCTATAAACAAAACGGCTTTAAAGAGAAAGAAAAGCGAACAAAGAGTGAAGTGTCAACGAGGAGGAAACGTAAAGAAATGTGAAATAAAAGAGAATAGCGTGCATAGTAACAATGTTACCATCCCTACAAGCTAATCGCTCATGGATTCTTTGTCGAGGAGAATCTCAATGAATTGAAGACACAAGATGACGAAATATTGGGATATACAGGATGGCCCAAAAAGGGACCTCCTAGCTAAATAATTTATAAATAATTTATTCTTAAGTTGGAATTTCATGAAATTAATACTACATGATATTCAACTCAAGTAGGATATTTCATGCAAATATCATGATAATATGGGTTAGTATCTCTGAATAAATTGACTTTAAAACTTTACAATCCAAAAACCTACTGTAACAAAATATGCAACTTTATACCCTTACAAATCCTTACGCAACAAAACAGAAAAATCAATAACTCATACTTTCAGTCAAATGATATTCAAAATGTCCTCAATCCTGCTCAATACACTTCTCTAATATGACTGACCATACATTAATGATCGTGACAATTTTACTCTTGGATAATCATTCTCCTTCACGCACGATCGCAGTACAGTACGCAATGATGGAATATAAACAGCTGGTTTTTTGGATATCATGAATTTAATGTCCCATTGCGCCGAGATGGAAGCTCTTATTACCAACATATTTCTACACGATAGCGCACTTGACTTGAATATTACCTGGTATAAATTTTATAAAATTCCTCCTTGAGAAAAATAATTCAGACATTATTTACCTAAGGAGGTCCCTATTTTTGGGCCACCCTGTATAAACGCCGAAATGTTTTTGGCTAGCTCAGGCTCTTACATGCAGCTTGTGTCTGTGCACATAACTGAGTGTTCAAGGAAAAATTACTTTACTCGCAAGTGAAAGACATTTGCATTCGGATGTAGCTATTCATAATTGACATTTTCATGTTTTATAAGCAAGCTAGCAACTTTAAATAGTGTGATAAAATATACATATGCAAGATTTGAATTACGAAGCCGTAACTCATGAACAGATCAGCCATAACTCATGAATAAATTGATGATACTCTCCCAGTTCCAATGTTTTTATGTAAATCTCCTTTTCCCAAAACCTAGGCTTTCTATGCAACTTCGTCCTTACTTTCCTTTTTCTACAATTTCCCCGCAATACTATCGAGAATTATAAGCAGAAGCAACTTTTTAATATCTATAATAATAGTTTTCCCATCTTGAGTAAAGAAAAGCACGCCAAAATAATAGCAAAACGCGTCAAATGAAAGAAATGAACCTGAAATGCGTATAAGTTAAGTTTTAGTGTGAATGAGTGCAATGACTTTTAGCTTTTCTCGATACGTTTTAAACGCATTCTCTTATCGCATTTCTTTCTCGTTTTTAACGCACTTTTTATTTAGTGGAAACCAAGCTTTACTGATCACAGAGCACATCGAGATATTCTAAAGCGAAAAGGAAAATGTTTTATTTGCATGAGGAGCGGTCACCTTGCGTGCACATGTTCGTCAACGTACGACAGTTTTAAATGCCATGGAAAACATCACTCTGCAATTTCTGATTCGTACAAAAGCGTCAAGAATTAACAGCACATGTCGCTATAAGCTTCACTTTTGACTATGATATCCAAGGAACCAACTGCTCAAGTGCACTAAGAAACATGGTGAAATTAGACTGCCTAATGCTTTGAACCAAAAATAGAAGAGTCGCGTCAAGCTCTACGACTGTAAACCAATATTTGAACTGAACCGACGTCTCCAATTTAGCTGTCACCCACTGCTTTATTGGAAAATCAGATTCACTACGAAGAAAGGCATCTTGGTGCAATAAGTGTAAACCTGCACATGATACCTGATGGGCATATGGTGAGCGTTTCACTTGCTTTCCTGAAAGAAATTATTCTGCACGACCGGGTGTGTTCACTTGTGCTTTTACCAGCATTTCTTCCCATCCGCTTCTTATGAATAGTATAACCAGAAGCTTAAACATTATGATTAAAAACAAACAAGAGATGACAATTGTTTGTTTATTCACTGTATATTCGACTGTACTTTCCAACAGTCATCATCAGAGTAACGATTTACTTACTGCAACGGTTAAACATAAAATTCGAAATTTGAAATTACACAATTGTTGTCATAGAGACTTTACTGGATTACTAACAAAGGGGGGAAACCTGAATCAAAATGACTTAAATAACGGTATTAATTGAAAAGTTTCAGTGGTATTGATTTATCTTGCTTGTTCAATGACGGTTTGAATTTCTTTATTTCTAGAGCCTCTGATATTTCCTTTTATAATAATTGCGATGAGTTTTCGATAATACCGTAAAGTCTTCCAAATTAACAGTTATGTCCAGAATCCATTGAGTGTTTTAAAACGTGGGAATTACAATCTCTCGATTCATTAATAACATTCTCATCATTAGCATTTTCATCATTATTACTCTCTTGCCTTTCGATATTATTGCTACCTGTTTCAGACTCTTGTTCCTGTTCTTTCTCAAGCTGATTTTTAACTTGTGAAATAAGCCATTTGGGGTATCCGTTTATTTCACTAAATACCTTACTTAAGTGTTCGATTTCTTTGTTACGGTACTCTGTGTTGGAACATATTTTATAAGCTCTGTGAAAGAGGGTCTTTAGTGTACCTCTCTTCCATGCTGTTGGTGTAAATGATTGCCAATGTAAATAGACATCATTGTTTGTCGGTTTCCTATATACAGTAGTATCGATATTATTATTCGACCGGACAAGTAGAACATCTAAGAAGGAGATTTTTCCATTTTGTTCTTCCTCATTTGTGAATTTAATCTGGCTATGGAAATTGTTTAACTTCGAGGTAACTAATTGAATTGCATCTTTTGAATAACAGTGATCGTGTCATCAACATAACGTTCTAATTTGTAGTTTTCAGGGATCTTCATTGTCTTTGTGTATTTGATAAAGTCACTTGTAGAACTTACCGTGTATTCTGAGATGCTTAGTGGTGACAGAAGTTTCGCTAAATATTTCGCTGTATTGTAAGATGCAGTTCCAATATTTGAAATGATAGGTCGTATGGGGAGATTATCTACCGTGCATTTATGATGAACAAGAGATTAACACTGATATCGCTAAAGAAGATATGAAAAACTTGTTAATATTATGCACAAAAAATGTCCATTTTACATACAATGACATAATATATAGACAGACGGATGGTGTAGCGATGGGTTCCCCACTTGGGCCAGTGCTTGCTGGAATTTTCATGGTAGAGTTAGAAAGATCTGTAATGCCCCAACTATCAGAATATATGGTACCTTGGAAACGTTATGTTGATGACACGATCACTGTTATTCAAAAGATGCAATTCAATTAGTTACCTCGAAGTTAAACAATTTCCATAGCCAGATTAAATTCACAAATGAGGAAGAACAAAATGGAAAAATCTCCTTCTTAGATGTTCTACTTGTCCGGTCGAATAATAATATCGATACTACTGTATATAGGAAACCGACAAACAATGATGTCTATTTACATTGGCAATCATTTACACCAACAGCATGGAAGAGAGGTACACTAAAGACCCTCTTTCACAGAGCTTATAAAATATGTTCCAACACAGAGTACCGTAACAAAGAAATCGAACACTTAAGTAAGGTATTTAGTGAAATAAACGGATACCCCAAATGGCTTATTTCACAAGTTAAAAATCAGCTTGAGAAAGAACAGGAACAAGAGTCTGAAACAGGTAGCAATAATATCGAAAGGCAAGAGAGTAATAATGATGAAAATGCTAATGATGAGAATGTTATTAATGAATCGAGAGAAAGCATGCTTATTTTACCTTATCAGGGAAAAGAGGGAGATAAAGTGATTAGATCATTAAAACGAACCATACAGAAATCGATACCAAATAACGGAAAATTTAAAGTTGTATTTACAGGGACAAAACTGGGGTCTTGTCTAAGCATCAAAGATAAAACTAACATAGAGCATCAACATAATCTCGTCTACAAAGTAGAATGCCCGAATCCAAATTGCAATGAGTCATATGTTGGAGAAATGGGAAGACGGTTGATTGAAAGAGTTAAAGATCACAGTGGCAGAGATTGTAATTCCCACGTTTTAAAACACTCAATTGATTCTGGACATAACACTGTTAATTTGGAAGACTTTACGGTGTTATCGAAAACTCATCGCAATTATTATAAAAGGAAAATATCAGAGGCTCTGGAAATAAAGAAATTCAAACCCTCATTGAACAAGCAAGATAAATCAATACCACTGAAACTTTTCAATTAATACCGTTATTTACGTCATTTTTGATTCAGGTTGCCCCCTTTTGTTAGTAATCCAGTAAAGTCTCTATGACAACAATTGTGTAATTTCAAATTTCGAATTTTTATGTTTAACCGTTGCAGTAAGTAAATCGTTACTCTGATGATGACTGTTGGAAAGTACAGTCGAATATACAGTGAATAAACAAACAATTGTCATCTCTCGTTTGTTTTCTAATCAAAATGTTTAAGCTTCTGGTTATACTATTCATAATGCTTACAATTCCTTTATTTCGTGTTTTTGAATGCACCACGAGGCCAAGATAGAGTGGAAAGGGCGCCTCCTAATCTCGCAAATGTCGAACATTTTCAATTACATTTTGCTTTGATCGCCTTGTTTTAATAAACCATATTGTATCGGATCAACTGAGCTATAACAAGCGTAGCTTTACTAGAATTGTGAGGCTCTGCATCCCCAACACTTGTTCCTTCAATAATCATATTGAACAAATTCAGCAGTGATAAAGAAATATAATCTTCCTGGCAGCCATAGCTGAAAATGTGTGGATTTTTAGGCTTTTTGTGTGAGAATACTCGATTTCTGATAATTCTAGCGGCTTTCGACAAGCAATTCCCATCTTCTTCGTTGTTTTGATAGTAGACAGGGCATATGCTCTAACAATCTAACAAAATGGGTAATATTTAGCTCCTTCCTATGCTTTGGTAGAACAAAGTGCGCTCTTTTAGAAAATGCCAAGCTCCACTTCAGAAATCGTCCAGAAATCACGTGATCGGTGACGTCGGAACTGCGACAAAATGTTTTTCTATGGTTTCTAATTCGTCTTCTACAGCACCTACAGTCTTGAATCTTGCATATTTATACTCGGCATAAAAAGATCTTTCGATTGATGTATCAATTTTATGATTTGCTGACATCAGCAATTTTGATTGATGACATAACAATTTGATGAAAATATCAAAAATAATGACAACATGGAGGCGTGAAATCAAATGACAATGGTGAATGGGGATACAATAGCTGTTTAACATATCTTCTCAAATGACATGCTGTTAGAGAAAGCATGACACACAAATGCATTTCATCATATTTTGGACAAACTAAGTTTATTCTGAAGCTCGTTGCCGAGGGAGCTATTAAATTTTTAATATGTCTTTATTCGTTTTCTCATGATGTACCCACATGGAAACATTTTCTTTTTTGCGATGTGCCAACTCGGATGACTCTCAGATCTGTTTACTGTGCAAAAGGACATTGTAGAAAAGCTTGCCTTCGATTCAAATTCTTGGCCCAAAAGCCTGCAGGATAGATACTCAAAACTGAGTTCAAACGAAACGAATCCTAGGTTCGGATCAAACGACAAAATCAAAGAGGACTGTATAATGTTCGAATAAAACAACAACGAACTTCTAAATACTAAAACAACACAGAATAGAGTACGCAATTGTAACCCAATCTAATTACAAACAAACGACAACGAAAACGAAGACTATAAACATCAACGATTCATTACGATTTCAAACACGATAAGGAATTTTGTCACCTGGTGGTATTCATCAATACTTCCTTTCCATTTGCGGTTCCATATTCAGCAGAGTAATGTTTATATCCTTTCAATTCTAGTGTTTTAGTCAAAATTCAAATTCCCTTCAGCGATAAACTCCTTTCAATAAAGTTCAGTTATAAAATCCAGCGAGTATATATCAAACAACTATTTCCAAGAGTAGCTTATATCACAAGAGTGTATCCAAATCTAAGAGTATATTCAACGAGTGTATCCATAAACAAGAGTATATCAAATAAGTTTACGTGTTTCATCAAAGTTAGTTCATAGTTTCAAAGTTCATAGTTTCAAAGTTCAACGTTCGATAAATCCAACGATTTCAATGTCTACTTCACGATTCAAGACTCAAAATTCAAGACATAAAACAAACAACCTCGGAATCCATCAAAAAACAAGGCAATAAAAATTTATCAACATTCATACTTCAAAAGAACCAATCAACAACCCATCAGGGTTTACGCACGTAACTAATTCGATTTATTGTACACTCCCCCCTTGACCAGTTCAGTATGACCTAGAACTCTTCTTCATTCTCGAACTGGTCAATAATCTTAAATGACTCTTCTGCAACAGCAGCAGCTGCACGCTTTGTTCTTCGGGTGGTCATTTCAGTTTCATCTTCTTCATTTACAATTTGATTTTCTTGACCTTGACCGATTTAAGTTTCCAGCGGATATAATTTCTGCAACGGTCTCTCTATCTTTTGTCCATTTGCAAGCAATAATCTCGCACCTCTTACAACATCGTCCTTTCATTTCATAAGCCTTGTAATTCGTCCTAACTTCCAGAATGAGCGATTTGTGTGTCTCTCTCCTTCTACAAGTACGACATCTCCTTCCTTGACTGGTGACGTTGTCTCCTTTCTTGTAGATATTCGGTGCTGCTCACGCAAGTTGATTAAATATTCGAGCTTCCAGCGTCTTCGATAATGATCTAGTAATTTTGACAAATGTGTAGCGCGACTTCTTAATTTTTCACTGTTATTGGTGAAGTCTGGATCTTCAGTAGAGTCATCGTGGTGTGTAGTAGGTAACTGCAGAAGTCTCTTTCCTATTATTAAGTGCGACGGTGTCAATGCTTGTTCGAGACTTTCAGGATAAATGTACGTCAAAGCGCGAGAATTCAATACACCTTCAATTTCAATCAGGACTGTCTGAAGTTCGTCGGATGTCAAGTTAGCTTTGCCGATGCATTTTTTCAAACTTATCTTCACAGATTTAATTAATCTCTCGTAGACGCCACCCCACCAGGGGGCCTTAGTAAGATTGAATTTCCAGATTATACCCTTTTCGGCAAGTAAGCCTCGTAGTTCTGATGATTGAATAATTCTTCTTAAGGTTTTCGAGAATGCCTTAAATGTCTTTGCATTATGTGTAACGATGATACTCGGGATTCCTCTACGGCTGATGAATCTTCGAAAGCATAATGCAAATGACTGCGCACTAAGATCTTGTACCAGATCCAAATGTACAGCCCTAGTAGAACCGCATGTAAAGAGAGCTATATACACTTTCTTACTTTCTCTTGAAGAACTCTTTATGAACAACGGCCCAGCAAAATCGATGCCTACAGATGCAAATGCACTGTCAAGTTTGACTCTGAATTCTGGTAATTGACTTTGTTTCGGTGTACCCTACGATAAACCTTCTAATTTCTTGCACAGTTTGCATTTATGAATTGTTTTCTTCACAACCTGACGACCTCGGATGATCCAGTATTTCGTTCCGAGTTCCAGTAAAGTATCTTTAGTTCCACTGTGTAAGACGTTGTTATGACATTCGCATATGATAAGTGTAGTAACATAATGATCTCTAGGAATGAATATCGGGTATCTCGTTTCGTAGGTAAGATCTGCATGTTCGAGTCGTCCGTGACAGCGAATAATTCCGTCATCATCTATAAATTGTTCTTAATTGTTTTACAATTTGTTTTTGCGTAATATTGATCATCTTCAGCAGTGACGTCCTTGTTTTTCTCTTCTATTATCGTTTCGGATTATCTCGTAAGAATATGTGACGTCACTTCTTGAAAGTTTGACAGCCATTTTCGCAAGTTAATGTTTTCCTTTCTCATTATCATTTTTGACGCATAATAGAATTTCAATACTTCGTTGACAGTATAACCTCCTGTGCTTACGTCATCTCCGAAAAGACTATTAAGAAGCTTCGTGCATACTTCGGGATTTTCTTTCATGTTACGCTCCAAGCGTTCCTTCAATGTTGCATTGAGCAAGAATGGGCTGCACGAAACCCCAAAAACTACTCTTTTAAATCGGTAGGTGATTATTTCAGGAGCAGGCAAGTTAATATCATGGAACCATAGAAAACGAAGAGCTCCCTACTAATGCTTCTTGGGTTGAGGGTTATTCGATAATGCCTTTCTGTTCTTGCTACACAGACTGTTCTTCCTTAAGTACTCCAATGGGCTCAAGTTTCCAAAATTTAGAAACTTGTTCTTCAAGTGTTGTTTGATCTTCCTGGGTTAGGGTAAGGGTTAGGGTTATGGATATTGTTATGTTTAAAGTTAGTGTTAATGTTAGGGTTAGGGTTATGGTTAGTTTTAGGGTTAGGGTTAGGGTTAGGGTTAGGGTTAGGGTTAGGGTTAGGGTTAAGGTTAGGTTCTGTGTTAGGTTAGGGTTAGGGTTAGGGTTAGGGTTAGGGTTAGGGTTAGGGTTAGGGTTAGGGTTAGGATTAGGTATAGGGTTAGGATTAGGAGTAGTGTTAGGGTTAGGGTTAAGGTTGTTGTTATGTTTAAAGTTAGGGTTAGGGT
>JACTAT010000010.1:8364814-8461720 GCA_014526335.1 Chrysaora quinquecirrha
AAAGAAGATGGAAGCAGGTCCAATACATGGCTGAAATATTCTGGAAAAGGTGGACCAAAGAGTATCTGCCAACTCTACAAGTCAGGCAAAATGGAATTCAATCGAACGTAATTTAAAGGAAAATGACTTGGTACTTGTTGTCGAACAAACACAGCACAGAAATCAGTGGCCTTTGCGGAGAGTAGTAGAAGTATATACGGGTAGAGATGGTCTTGTCTGTTGAATATGTTTATTACTATTGAATTGAATTGTTGTTGTTGTAGTTAGATTGATCTTTGGACTTTGAAATTGGACTTGATTTGTGAAGCAGTTGAATAACTTTTGGACTTTGACCTTGCTGCAAGTAAGATTGTGTTTTGTGTACCCTGTTTACCCTTGGGACTCGAAGCTATAAAGCATTAGGCGTGTTTCTTTTTGGGTGGTTGTGCTCAGTTCATCAAGCTTCAAGTCAGAACAGGATGCTGATAAGCTTCGAATGCTGAATTATTGGTTAGGCCCTTAGGCCCACACAAAAGAAGCATGCGACGTTAGTAGCTACGAGGACTAATAGATAGTAAGTCTTGTAGATTAATTTTGTACTCATGTGTTTCTATGTATACTTATCTATTCGTTATGTTTATTTCAGAGTTTATTTAGTAATTATTTTCACGTATTTTCTCAGGTTTTGGAATCGTTTTTTGCACGTTTCGTAGGCTTAATCGTATTTAGATTTACAGTAATTAACACATCTTCGTTTCTGTTTATAGCGAACAATCAATCATTGTGAATGCCAGTACTGTGTTTTTTGCTTTGTGTCTGCTGGGTTCTTTGTTCGATTCGTTCATTCACCTCTATAGTGAAGTTTTGCTGTGAAGCTACAGACTTAAAAAAGTAAAAAAAGTGAAATAAGTGAAAAAGTGAAAAAGTGAAAAAGTGAAAAAGTGAAAAAAGTGAAAAAGTGAAAAAGTGAAAAAGTGAAAAAAAAAAGTGAAAAAGTGAAAAAGTGAAAAAGTGAAAAAGTGAAAAAGTGAAAAAGTGAAAAAAAGTGAAAAAGTGAAAAAAGTAAAAAAGTGAAAAAGTGAAAAAGTGAAAAAAAGAAAAAAAAAAAAAAGTGAAAAAGTGAAAAAAGTGAAAAAGTGAAAAAGTGAAAAGTGAAAAAGTGAAAAAGTGAAAAAAAGAAAAAGTGAAAAAGTGAAAAAGTGAAAAAAAAAAGTGAGAAAAGTGAAAAAGTGAAAAAGTGAAAAAAATGCAAAAAGTGTTTGAAAAAAGTGAGAGAAGTGAAAAAAGTGAAAAAAGTGAAAAAAGTGAAAAAGTGAAAAAGTGAAAAAGTGAAAAAAAAAAAAAAAAGTGAAAAAGTGAAAAAAGTGAAAAAAGTGAAAAAGTGAAAAAGTGAAAAAGTGAAAAAGTGAAAAAGTGAAAAAGTGAAAAGTGAAAAAGTGAAAAAGGAAAAAAGTGAAAAAGTGAAAAAAAAAAGTGAAAAAAAGTGAAAAAGTGAAAAAAGTGAAAAAGTGAAAAAGTGAAAAAGTGAAAAAGAAAAAGTGAAAAAGTGAAAAAAGTGAAAAAAGTGAAAAAGTGAAAAAAGTGAAAAAAGTGAAAAAAAGTGAAAAAGTGAAAAAGTGAAAAGTGAAAAAGTGAAAAAGTGAAAAAGTGAAAAAGTGAAAAAGTGAAAAAAGTGAAAAAAGTGAAAAAGTGAAAAAGTGAAAAAGTGAAAAAGTGAAAAAAGTGAAAAAGTGAAAAAGTGAAAAAGTGAAAAAGTGAAAAAGTGAAAAAGTGAAAAAGTGAAAAAGTGAAAAAGTGAAAAAGTGAAAAAGTGAAAAAGTGAAAAAGTGAAAAAGTGAAAAAGTGAAAAAGTGAAAAAAAAAAAGAAAAAGTGAAAAAGTAAAAAGTGAAAAAGTGAAAAAAGTGAAAAGTGAAAAAAAGTGAAAAAAAAGTGAAAAAGTGAAAAAGTGAAAAAAAAGTGAAAAAGTGAAAAAGTGAAAAAGTGAAAAAGTGAAAAAGTGAAAAGTGAAAAAAGTGAAAAAGTGAAAAAGTGAAAAAGTGAAAAAAGAAAAAAGTGAAAAAGTGAAAAAAGTGAAAAAGTGAAAAAGTGAAAAAGTGAAAAAGTGAAAAAGTGAAAAAAAAAGTGAAAAAGTGAAAAAGTGAAAAAGTGAAAAAGTGAAAAAGTGAAAAAAGTGAAAAAGTGAAAAGTGAAAAAAAAGTGAAAAAGTGAAAAAGTGAAAAGTGAAAAAGTGAAAAAGTGAAAAAAAAAAAAAAGTGAAAAAGAAAAAATGTGAAAAAGTGAAAAAGTGAAAAAGTGAAAAAGTGAAAAAGTGAAAAAGTGAAAAAGTGAAAAAAAAGTGAAAAAGTGAAAAAAAGTGAAAAAGTGAAAAAGTGAAAAGTGAAAAAAGAAAAAAAAGTGAAAAAGTGAAAAAAAAAAAAAGAAAAAAAGTGAAAAAGTGAAAAAGTGAAAAAGTGAAAAAGTGAAAAAGTGAAAAAGTGAAAAAGTGAAAAAAAAAGTGAAAAAGTGAAAAGTGAAAAAGTGAAAAAGTGAAAAAGTGAAAAAGTGAAAAAGTGAAAAAGTGAAAAAAGTGAAAAAAAGTGAAAAAGTGAAAAGTGAAAAAAAAAGTGAAAAAAGTGAAAAAGTGAAAAAGTGAAAAAAAAAAAAGTGAAAAAGTGAAAAAGTGAAAAAAAAAAAAGTGAAAAAGTGAAAAAGTGAAAAAAAAAAAAAAGTGAAAAAGTGAAAAAGTGAAAAAGTGAAAAAGTGAAAAAGTGAAAAAAGTGAAAAAAAAAGTGAAAAAGTGAAAAAAGTGAAAAAGTGAAAAAGTGAAAAAAAAAGTGAAAAAGTGAAAAAGTGAAAAAGTGAAAAAAGTGAAAAAGTGAAAAAGTGAAAAAAAGTGAAAAAGTGAAAAGTGAAAAAGTGAAAAAAGTGAAAAAGTGAAAAAGTGAAAAAAGTGAAAAAGTGAAAAAAAAAAGTGAAAAAGTGAAAAAAGTGAAAAAGTGAAAAAAGTGAAAAGTGAAAAGTGAAAAAAAGTGAAAAAGTGAAAAAAGTGAAAAAGTGAAAAAAAAAGTGAAAAAAGTAAAAAAGTGAAAAAGAAAAAAAAAAGTGAAAAAGTGAAAAAAAAAAGTGAAAAAAGTGAAAAAGTGAAAAAAGTGAAAAAGTGAAAAAACTGAAAAAAGTGAAAAAGGTGAAAAAGTGAAAAAGTGAAAAAGTGAAAAAAAAGAAAAAGTGAAAAAGAGTGAAAAAAGTGAAAAAGTGAAAAAATTAAAAAAAGTGAAAAAAGTGAAAAAGTGAAAAAAGTGAAAAAGTGAAAAAGTGTGAAAAAGTGAAAAAGTTGAAAAAGTGAAAAGTGAAAAAAGTGAAAAAAAAGTGAAAAAGTGAAAAAGTGAAAAAGTGCAAAAAAAAAGTGGAAAAAGTGGAAAAAGTGAAAAAAGTGATAAAAAAAGGAAAAAGTGAAAAAAGTGAAAAAGTGTTTGAAAAAAGTGAAAAAATGAAAAAAAAAAAGTGAAAAAAGTGAAAAAAGTGAAAAAGTGAAAAAAGTGAAAAAAGTGAAAAAGTGAAAAAGTGAAAAAGTGAAAAGTGAAAAAGTGAAAAAGTGAAAAAGTGAAAAGAAAAGAAAAAAAGTGAAAAAGTGAAAAAAAAGAAAAGTGAAAAAAGTGAAAAAAGGTGTGAAAAAGTGAAAAGTGAAAAAAGTGAAAAAAATGAAAAAGTGAAAAAGTGAAAAAGTGAAAAAGTGAAAAAGTGAAAAAGTGAAAAAGTGAAAAAGTGAAAAAGTGAAAAAAGTGAAAAGTGAAAAAGTGAAAAAAGAAAAAAGTGAAAAAGTGAAAAAGTGAAAAAGTGAAAAGTGAAAAAGTGAAAAGTGAAAAAGTGAAAAAGTGAAAAAAGTGAAAAAGTGAAAAAGTGAAAAAGTGAAAAAGTGAAAAGTGAAAAAGTGAAAAAAGTGAAAAATAAAAAGTTGAAAAAAGTGAAAAAGTGAAATAAGTGAAAAAAAAGGAAAAAGTGAAAAAGTGAAAGAAGTGAAAAAAGTGAAAAAGTGAAAAAGTGAAAAAAAAAGGAAAAAGTGAAAAGGTGAAAAAGTTAAAAGTGAAAAAGTGAAAAAGTGAAAAAAAAGAAAAAAGTTAAAAAAGTGAAAAAATTGAAAAAATTGAAAAAGTGAAAAAGTGAAAAAGTGTAAAAAGTGAAAAAGTGAAAAAGTGAAAAAGTGAAAAAAGTGAAAAAGTGAAAAAGTGAAAAAAGTGAAAAAAGAAAAAAAGTGAAAAAGTGAAAAGTGAAAAAGTGAAAAAAGTGAAAAAAGTGAATAAAGTGAAAAATTGAAAAAAAAAAAGTGAAAAAAAAGTGAAAAAAAGTGAAAAAGTGAAAAAGTGAAAAGAGTTCAAAAGAGTGAAAAATTGAAAAAGTGAAAAAAGTGAAAAAGTGAAAAAGTGAAAAAAAAAGTGAAAAAGTGAAAAAAAGTGAAAAAAGTGAAAAAAGTGAAAAAAGTGAAAAAGTGAAAAAGTGAAAAAGTGAAAAAAGTGAAAAAAAAAAGTGTAAAGTGTGAAAAAAGTGAAAAAAGTGAAAAAAAAGTGAAAAGTGAAAAAGTGAAAAAGTGAAAAGAGAAAAAAGTGAAAAAGTGAAAAAGTGAAAAGAGAAAAAAAATGAAAAAGTGAAAAAGTGAAAAGAAAAGAAAAAAAAAGTGAAAAAAAGAAAAAAGGAAAAGTGAAAAAAAGTGAAAAAATGAAAAAAAGAAAAAGTGAAAAAGTGAAAAAGTGAAAAAAGTGAAAAAGTGAAAAAGTGAAAAAGTGAAAAAAGTGAAAAAAGTGAAAAAAAAATGAAAAAAAGTGAAAAAAGAGAAAATGTGAAAAAAACGAAAAAAAGTGAAAAAGTGAAAAAGTAAAAAAAGTGAAAAGAGTGAAAAAGTGAAAAAAAAAAGTGAAAAAGTGAAAAAGTGAAAAAAAAAAGTGAAAAAGTGAAAAAAAAGTGAAAAAAGTGAAAAAGTGAAAAAGTGAAAAAGTGAAAAAGTGAAAAAAGTGAAAAAGTGAAAAAGTGAAAAAGTGAAAAAAGTGAAAAAGTGAAAAAAAAAAAGTGAAAAAGTGAAAAAGAAAAAAAAAAGAAAAAGTGAAAAAAGTGAAAAAAAAGAAAAAAGTGAAAGTGGAAAGTGAAAAAGTGAAAAAAAAAGTGAAAAAGTGAAAAAGTGAAAAAAAAAAAGTGAAAAAAAAAGTGAAAAAGTGAAAAAGTGAAAAAGTGAAAAAGTGAAAAAGTAGTGAAAAAGTGAAAAAAGTGAAAAAAGTGAAAAAATTGTAAAAAAGAAAAAGTGAAAAAGAGAAAAAAGTGAAAAAGTGAAAAAAGTGAAAAAAGTGAAAAAATTAAAAAAGTGAAAAAGTGAAAAAAGTGAAAAAAATGAAAAAAGTGAAAAAGAGAAAAAAAGTTTTATTTAAAATTAAAGTAAATAGAGGTGTAAAATAAGAGAAAATTTGAAAAAACTGAAAAAAAAAAATTGAAAAAAGGGAAAAAAGAAAAAAAAGTGAAAAAGTGAAAATGCAAAAAGTGAAAAAGCGAAAAAAAAAAAGTGAAAAAGTAAAAAAGGGAAAAAGCAGAAAAGTGAAAAGGAGAATAAAGTGAAATAAAAGATAAAATTAAAAAAAGGAGACAATGTGAAAAAACAAAAAAGTGGAAAAAGTGAAAAAGTTGAAAAAAGTGAAAAAAGTGAAAAAAAAGTGAAAAAGTGAAAAAGTGAAAAAGTGAAAAATTAAAAAAGTGAAAAAGTGAAAAGGTAAAAAATGAAAAAGTGAAAAAGTGAAAAAAGTGAAAAAAGGAAAAAAAGTGAAAAAATTGAAAAAAGCGAAAAAGTGAAAAAAGTAAAAAAAGTGAAAAAGTGAAAAAGTGAAAAATGTGAAAAAGGTGAAAAAGTGAAAAGGTGAAAAGAGTGAAAAGAGTGAAAAGAGTGAAAAGAGTGAAAAAAAAAAAAAGTGAAAAAGTGAAAAAGTGAAAAAAGTGAAAAAGTGAACAAAATGAAAAAAGTGAAAAGAGAAAAAGTGAAAAAAAGTAAAAAGTGAAAGTGAATAGAGCTGAAAAAAGAGAAAATGTGAAAAAACAAAAAAAATTGAAAAAGTGAAAAAAAGAAAAAAAAAAAGTGAAAAAAAATGAAAAAAGCAAAAAAGTGAAAAAGTAAAAAAGTGAAAAGTGAAAAAGAAAAGTGGAAAGGAGAATAAAGTGAAATAAAAGATAAAATTAAAAAAAAAGTGTAAAAAAAGAGAAAATGTGAAAAAACGAAAAAGTGGAAAAAGTGAAAAAAGTGAATAGAGTGAAAAAAGTGAAAAAGTGAAAAAGTGAAAAAAGTGAAAAAAGTGAAAAAGTGAAAAAGTGAAAAGTGACAAAAGTAAAAGAAAAAGTGAAAAAGTGAAAAGGTAAAAAAATGAAAAAGTGAAAAAAGTGAAAAAGGAGAAAAATGAGAAAAGGGAAAAACGAAAAAAGTAAAAAAAGGAAAAAGGGAAAAAAATGAAAAAAGTAAAAAATAAACAAAGTGAAAAAAGTGACAAAAGTCAAAAAATTGAAAAAGTGAAAAAAGTGAACAAGTGAAAAAAGTAAAAAAGGGAAAAAATGAAAAGGAAAAGTAAAAAAGTGAAAGAGGTAAAAAAGTTGAAAGAAGTTAAAAAAGTTAAAAAAGAGAAAAAATTATTAAAGCAGAAAAAATTGAAAAAATTGAAAAGAGTTAAAAAAGTGAACAAAATGAAAAAAGTGAAAAAGAGAAAAAAGTTTTATTTAAAATTAAACTAAATAGAGGTGTAAAATAAGAGAAAATTTGAAAAAACAAAAAAAAATGAAAAAGGGAAAAAAGAAAAAAAAGTGAAAAAGTGAAAAATGCAAAAAAGCAAAAAGCGAAAAAAGTGAAAAAAGTAAAAAAGGGAAAAAGCAGAAAAGTGGAAAGGAGAACAAAGTGAAATAAAAGATAAAATTAAAAAAAAAAGTAAAAAAGAGACAATGAAAAAACAAAAAGTGGAAAAAGTGAAAAAGTTGAAAAAAGAAAAAGTGAAAAGTGAAAGAAGTGAAAAAGTGAAAAATTGAAAAATTGAAAAAGTAAAAAATTGAAAAAGTGAAAAAAGTGAAGAAAAAGGAAAAATTGAAAAATTGAAAAAGTGAAAAAGTGAAGAAAGTGAAAAAATTTAAAAACGTGAAAAAAGTGAAAGTGAAAAATATGAAAAAGTTTAAACAAGTTAAGAAGGGAAAAATGAAAAAGCGATAAAAGAGAGTAATATAAGTTATTAAAAAATTTGAATAAAAAAGTGAAAAGAGTAAAAAGTGAAAAAGTGAAAAAGTGAAAAAGTGAATAAAGTGAAAAAGTGAAAAAGTAAAAACTGAAAAAGTGAAAAAGTGAAAAGTGAAAAAGCAAAAAAGTGAAAAAAGTGAAAAAGTAAAAAAGAAAAGCAGAAAAGTGGAAAGGAGAATAAAGTGAAATAAAAGATAAAATTAAAAAAGTGTAAAAAAGAGACAATGTGAAAAAACAAAAAAGTGGAAAAAGTGAAAAAAGTTGAAAAGAGAAAAAGAGAAAAAAGTGAAAAAAGTAAAAAAGTGAAATAAGTGAAAAACGTGAAAAAATTGAAAAAGTGACAAAAGTAAAAGAAGTGAAAAAAGTGAAAAAGGTAAAAAAAAATGAAAAAAGTGAAAAAGTGAAAAAGAGAAAATGAGAAAAGGGAAAAATGAAAAAAGTAAAAAAAGGAAAAAGGGAAAAAAATGAAAAAAGTAAAAAAAGTGAAAAAGTAAAAAAGTGACAAAAGTCAAAAAAATTTAAAAAAGTGAAAAAAGTGAACAAGTGAAGAAAGTAAAAAAGGGAAAAAATGAAAAAGGGAAAAAAGTGAAAAAAGTGAAAGAAGTAAAAAAGTTGAATGAAGTATAAAAAGTAAAAAAAGAGAAAAGTATTAAAACAGAAAAAATTGAAAAAATTGAAAAGAGTTAAAAAAGTGAACAAAATGAAAAAAGTGAAAAAGAGAAAAAGTTTTATTTAAAATAAAAGTAAATAGAGGTGTAAAAAAAGAGAAAATGTGAAAAAACAAAAATATTGAAAAAGTGAAAAAGAAAAAAGTGAAAAAGTGAAAAACCAAGAAAGCAATAAATCGAAAAAAGTGAAAAAAGTAACAAAGTGAAAGAAGCAAAAAGAGTGAAAAAAGTGAAAAAATTGAAAAAAGTGAAAAAAATTTATAAAAAGTGAAAAAAAGTTAAAAATGCAAAATAGTGAAAAAAGTTGAAAATGTGAAAAAGGTGAAAAAAGTAAAAAAAGGAATAGAAATAAATAAAGGAAAAATGTGAAAAAGTGAAAAAATAAAAAAATTGTGAAAAAAGTAAAAAAAAGTTAAAAAGTTAAAAAAAGGTAAAAAAGGGAAGAAGTGAGCAAAGAAGGTGACAGAAGTGATGAAAGGTGACAGAATGACAGAGTCAAGTGGGCCAAGCTGCTCCACTCCAGTTAGTATTTCTTATAGTTCATCAAATAAAACCATTTATGAATTTATAATTGGGAACAAAAAGCTAGGTTCTGAGGAATTGGTTGCAAAATATAAAGAATTGTTTGGACACTCGAACCAAACTGACAGTGAAACATCAACAATTTATGATAAATTAATGAGTCTCAAGAAGAAGGTAACATACAAATAAAGGGGTAAAAATCTTTGTCAAAACCTTTTGAAAAGCCTAAGTCAAAGGCACAATATTTGTCTGATGTACTTCAAGATTCGCAAATAAAGAGAGGAATGAGAGTGGAAATTCCAAAACAAAAGAAAGAAAAGACAGGCCTGAAAAGGAAGCTTGATGAGTGTTTTGAAAATCTTGATGACCTGGAGAAAGAAAAATCAATCCTTATGAACAATTATGAAAATAAGATTAATATGATGGCCGCAATGGAAAAAGAGTATGGTTCTGTTGTAGAACAGTTAGTCAACAAGAACGTTTGGCATGAAAATGTTTCTGAAAAATTATTAAACCTTCAAAAAAAAATATGATGACAGAACTGAACACTGCAAGCGAGAAAGTGAAATGAAACAAAGTAAAAAGTTTAAACAGAGAAATAAAGAAAAAGGAGGATATGCTCCAAAAGAAAAGTGTCAAAATTCAAGAGATAGAAAAAGAGAAAAAGTTTCACATTGCAACTTTAACAAAGAATAGAAAAATTCTAACTGATACTGAAAATAAGTTGAAGAAAAAAGAGGAAGATATCAAATTATTGAAAAAAGATAAACAGAATTTGCAATCAAGGATTTGTTATTTTAAGAGAAGAGCCACAGATATTCAGGAGTCCATTTTATCAACAAAGAATTCTTTTGAAGAGGACAAGCTGCAACTGGAACTGGAGGTAAAAAGTTAGAGATGAAAGAAAAAGAGTTAGAATACTTTGAACTTATTCTGCAAGATGATCTTACTGAAACATTCCAAGATAGAAAATACTATGATTACATTAGATCAACAATTATGGAGCTCCTTAGTATGAATGTATCAATAAACAATGTGAATGATGTAATTAGAACAGTGTTAAAAAATTTTGTTCATAAAGAAATTGATAGACTGCCATCCAAAGGTCTGTTGAGCAAGTTTGTAATTGAAGCACACCATATAGCAGATATTCAAATTCGGGAAACTATGCTAAATAATTTGGACATCAATTTAGTATTAGGTAACACGTTGCATGGTGATGGCACTACAAAATATAATCGCCACTATCAAAGTTTTCAAGTAACGACAAAAGATGGTACTGAGATGTCACTAGGTCTTATGGAAACAGTGGGACAAGATGAAGAAACTATTTCAAAATGTTGGAAAGAAAGATTTGCAGATACTGCGAATGCTATTGCTGGTACAAGAGCAGACTCTGATGTCAGTGGCGTAGCCAGGGTCTTGGCTTTGGGGGGGGCAAAAAAAATTATGGGGGTCCGGGGGGGGCTTGCCCCCGGAAAAATTTTTGGTACCATGCCCTTCTAAAAGTCGTAAAACGACCCTTTATAAAAGATATTTAGCAAGCTTTGAAACGGAGAAAGATACCGGATAATTCTTGCTTTTCACAATAATTTCATGACAACAGACCTTCAATCTTCGTGCAGCGTCTATTGCTATGCCAGGGAAAAAATTGTTCTTAGATCATTGGAATTCATGAAAGCTACCAAATATCTACGTTGCAAACGTTGCAAACACAAAATTTGTTACGAAGCGCTTTTTAGTATGAAAACATGGAAATATCTCAAACTAATTATTCGGAGACACACAAGACTAGGGGGGTCCGGGGGTATGCTCCCCCGGGGAAAAAATTCATTTTTTAACCTCTAGAATTGCATAGATTGCATAATTTTTTTGCTTGCCTGGCATACATACTGGATGTAACATACATGCTGGATGTAACATACTGGATATCCGAAGACATCTCATCTCACCTGTTTGTTGGAACCACTTGCTTTCTTGTTGATGTAGAACATTCCAGCCAAGAATACTTATTATAAACGATGAAAATTTTCATTCTACGTTTATCTACTAGAAACATGCCTTGCGTTGTCTGATCTTTCGCTTACTCTACTAATTTTCTCGTGTTTTTGCCTTTTCGTTCTATTTTGTTTTATTTCAAGAAGGAGAGAAAAGAGATTGACGTTTAGACTTTTCACTACAGCAACAACACGCAAGGGAGGTCTTTTGAATAAACATTATATCTGTCCGACGGGATTGTAAAAACACAAGAAAGTTCCGTACTTTAAGAACCCTCCACACATCGAGACCTATTGCAACAAGAGGGGCGTGTGGGTTGAACAATAGCAAACACGTGGCATTAATTGCCGCATATTAATAGTAGTAGAACACTTTCCTGGAACCGAGCAGGTGAGGTGGGATGATATCTCTAGCTACGTACTCTATTTCGAAAATGAAAATATTTATTGCCCAACGGTTGTTAGAATTTCTCTTCCCCCCCCCACTGATTTTATTGCAGAAATGGACTTTTCTAAAACACCATCTTTTCATCGATTGGGGGGGCCGTCGCCCCCCCTTGCCCCCCCTTGGCTACGCTACTGTCTGATGTTGAAACTGTAATAAATCAATTGTTAGCTTCAATAAAAAATACAATGAGTGATCAGGTGGCTACAAGTGGAGTTTTCAATACATTGTTAAAAGATAGATTTAAGGAGGGAAGTGATTCCTAACATTGTTGATAAATAGACATTGTTCAATGACAAGGAGAACAACAGTTTAATTGAAATGGGAAACTTTTTCTGCAAAATTCACCCACTTATTACATTTGCAGAGGAATGCAACAAAAGTCTTTTGGAGTTTGAAAATGCTTGCCTTGAAAATTACAAATGCAAATTTGCATTGCCATCTTCTAGTGAATCTGGTGCAGTTCGTCTGATAAGAACAACATGTCTTGCCTTTCAGAAAGAGGTTACCAAGCTGCAAATCAATCTACTGATTTTTTGGCTTATCTTGGTGAGATCGAAAAGGAGTGGCACTTGGTACAAATAGAAGGAAATAGGTTCAATGTCATCTTTCACAATTGCGATGCAGTATTCTATCATTTACCTCATATTAAAAGCTTCATAGATGGGAAGCTTCAAAAGAACCGATTGTTGTCTGCTGTTCTTGAAGATTTAAAGAATGATGTATTTGTTGCTGGTTTACGTGCCCTGGGACTGATATCAAAATTTATTACTGGACCATATTTCCGGCTTGTAAGCCAGACAGATGGAATTCTGAATTTAAATCCTCATCTTGAGCATCTCCAAATTAAATTAAAAGAATCGAGTCAAGATGCATCACCAATTCTTGCAGATGTACCAGTTTTAATGAAGAGGTGGTTAAACTTAATAAGGATTGTATGCTGACAGAGCTTCTGAAACAATATCATGATTGTGAGACAGAAATTTTGACACAGCAGGCATTGGAGCTTTTATGTGGATCAATTTTACTTGTGCTAGAGAGGCAATGTAAAGATCAATTGCCTGGTAGAAAATATTATGAACCAACAGATGCTATGAAATTGCAATCTAAATCAGTGCCCACATGTAATATAATTTCACAACGTGATTTTGCAATCTTCTGAAGACAAAACCTAATGCTTCTGTTACAGCCCTTGAATCTCTTATAATGTGGTCAAATAATAAACCTTCCAGTTGGCTTGCAAGTATGGAAGAAAATGAGAGGGCAAAAATGCATGAAAGTGCAAGATAAATGTGCCAATAATTAGAGAACAAATGAGGAAAAGGAGATTGGATATTATCAATGAGAGAAGGGAAAGGCTAGAGGAAAGTAGAAGAAAGCTTGAGGAAAAGAAAATTGAAACGAGGTGAAAGAAAATTATTTTAACAAAGAATATTAAAAAAATTGGTGGTTTGTGGAAAAGTAAAGATGATATCAAGAATGCATTATCTAAGATAAGGGCTGAGAAGAACAAAATTAATGCCATACACTTGCAGGTGCAATTTCATCTTCATGTTTTGAGCTCTTCATCGCCAAAAACCTTAAATTTTCAAAAGTCTCATTCAGAAAAGGGCAGAAAAATTGATTATACTTCATCAGAAATGACTGAGCATTTTTTAGAAATAACTGACATAAATCTGGGAGGATGTGAATAAAATTGGAACAATATAGGCATGGAATTTTATGTAAATTCAGAAAAATCTGATTTTGTCATAAAGCTGAGTTCTAACAAGGATGTTGAATTAAAGAAACAAAAGGACAAATTATTTCAGAGACTAATAGCTGCTTCAATGAAACCCAGTGCTGACAGCAGCAAGAGATGCCTCAATGACTACCTGAAAGATGCAGATTTGCTTGTAGGAAAAAGAGTAAAGCATAAGGTTCAAGAAACATATGACGAGATACCAGAATGGTTTGGTGCTACTGTCCTTAAAATTGATGAATGCTGCAATCATGATACTCTAAAGACAAAATATGATCTATACTACAATGTTGATGGCAAGGATATTCTTTATACTTTTCCATTACTTGCAGATTTAAAGAAAGGAAATTTAATTATAGTTGATTGAACAATTAGTGTTGAGAGTTGATTGACAATTTATAAGCTGTTGTTTAGCTTACAGAAATAAGAGTTTCTACAAATGCCTTATGATGCAACATGATTTAAATCATTTGCCCCAATTATGTTACCATAGAAATGGTCCCCATTAAAAATTTTGAGAACATAGTATCCTTGTGTAATACAGGGTAATGTTAAATATCTTGTTTTTAGAATCTGAGCCTCCCCAAATATGCAATATACCATGAAAAATGATTACCCAACCTTTGTGCCCCCCTCGGTTTCTTAGCAACAACCCCTACAAAAAGTTTTCTACAACACACATCCTCTTATCTATTTACATTTATTAAATGTGCTATTTTTATTAATTCAATGGAGAGCCCTGTCCCAAATGTTTGACTTTGTATACAATCTCCAACTTGTGTCCCCCCAATCCGGCCACAAATGTTGTTACCATGGTCACAAATTTTACCCTGAACCTTTCTGAAGTAAAGTGAATGTCAAAATCTATTAACAGTGAAAATTTTGTTTCATTATCTTCATTAAATGAAAAGTTATAGATAAATAACTGCTATATAGAACCCATTTTTATTGATTTGGTGACCAATTTTGTACATATTATGCACACCGTTTTCTTCAATACTTTGAGAAAATTACAGAGCTTCAAATGCTCATATTTCTGCAAGATAGAACAATTAATAAAATCATTTGTAACAGGTTGCAAAATCACCTGAACTCCCTCCTATAACTGTCCTGGAGTTCTGCAATCTGTTCGAGTACAAGCGTGACTGTGAGCCAGAATCTAATAGATGGAATGTAATTGATAATCTCATTTGTGATGTTCAATTGTTCATTGCTGCAGTTGCAAATAATGAGTTTGAAGGTACCACTTTGTCGGATCCTCTTTTCCTGCCGACTGGACTGGACAGAATTCCTCCATTTGGTCTCCACAAAAGCATTGAAGTATCCTTTAGTGATGATGAGAAATTTGCAAAGATATCTACATGCTCATATAAACTTATTTTGCCAACTAAAGATGTAGATGATGTGATGAAGATATGCCTAAAATTTAGAGGAGGCTTAGGCTCTGTTTGAACGTGAACACTGTTATATTTCAGGCCATTTACAGCCATTTAAAAATTTGCTTTTGTTACTTGTTTCATTTTTGTCTGGTTGTTTCTGCTTAATATAATTATTTCTGTGCATTTGTTTTGTTGCATTTTGTTGCATGATATTGTTTTGTTTTTATATACACTATATTAAAAGAGAAACACTAGAATCTTCTATTGTCATTCTATTGTGCTAAAATATGAAACTTTTATTCCACCTAATAATTTTTACTGAGAAAAGTAGTTTTCACAAAGAAAACTGAGACTATTTTGTGGACAACAATTTCAGGTGAGTGACTTTTGTTTAGGCCAAGAGAGGTTATTTTTGTCAATTTGCAAATTCTTCTCTATGAACCCAAAAATTTGCTTCAAAATTGATTTGCAATATTTTAGGATATCCATATTTTAGGAGATTTTAGGATAAACAATATGTCAATCATATTGCCCATAAAAATTTCTGAAGACTCCATCAAGTGCAAAATTTATTTCCGCATCAAAACAGCAACTTCCAAAATTACTCACTTTAAATCTTTATCATTATTTCAACCTGTAAATTCTTCTCTAAGTGTACACTTTGAGCGGAAATTTAAATGATAATTTCAACCCTAATCTATTTCAACCCCCTCAACAATTACACACCTAAGAGTACTCAAGTACAGCTACAGTACTTTTTTGAATTTTGATTCACTTCTCTATTGCACATCAAAGCTAATGTCATGTAGCAGGGACAGTAACTTCACATATAGGTCTAATGCATCATATGTGTTGGAGGCCATATTCAAGTGGTGAGTTTCAACATAACATTTCAATAATTCATGCAATTCTTCTCTTCTGCATACTGGGCGATGCTGTATACCAATAATATCTTTGGCAAGGTTTATAGACTGTCTGTCAACTGGGACACATTGATCCTGGAACCCCACTGTCTCTGTAACCAGGCTTACCCCCAGGAGCAGCAACAGATTGTCTTACTGTTCTTCTGTTCCATGTTATCATGAATTCATTCAGCTCATTTTGCAATGCTTGCAAAAAGCAAAAAAAGAAAACTGCCTGCTGTAATTTCTGGTTGATAGAGTCATTTACGAAACTTGACCATAAAAGAAGATTTCCACCATTTCAATTGGTACTTTTTTAAACGCAACCGAAAAGCTTTGATTACGTGTGGATGAAGCATATCGAAAGCTATAAATGTTCTCTGTTCCTTTATCCTTAATAAATGTTCTCTGTTCCTTTATCCATTCTGAGCATTTTAGGAGCTTTCAAGTGAGCTTTGACACTCGACAGAAAATAATTGGCAATCACAAGGGGATCGTTATTGGTTGTGCATATTTTAATCCAAACGATTTTTCTGCAAAAACCGTCCACAGCAGCATGGATGCAAAGTCCCCGCATTTTCAATTTGTCATTTCCATCAATATGCCAGACTTTGTTAGGACCAGTGGTTTCATACTCTTCTTTTGATTACACCTCTACTTCGTTCTCGTACTTCTTCTAGATCCAATTCCTTTAAAACTTTACGAACCTTTTCTTTGGGTACGTGAGCCCCGTACTTCAGGCTAATAATTTTGCTCATTTGTCTATAGCCAACAGAGCAGTGTGAAGTTTTCTAGCTCATTTGCAACAACATCCTTCAGACCAGCATAATCAAGTTTATAATGCATGAGACCTTCTTTCTTGCAAATATATTTTATTTGACTAACAGTTGTTCAGGTATTGTGATGGTTATTTATGATCATAAATATTTCTTACAGTGTATATTGTGGCGTAAGTCCATAGTAATGAGCTACAAGTGCCTTCAAATCTGCCTGTGTTTCTGCACTGAGTACTGAGTCCATAACAGTCTTACCCAAAATTGTAGATATGTGTGAAAATATCTACACTTCTTTCAGGCCCCCCTGTTTTTCTTCACTTTTTCACTTTTTCACTTTTCTCACATTTTTCACATTTTTCACTTTTCTCACTTTTTTCACTTTTTTCACTTTTTCCACTTTTTCTACTTTTTCACTATTTTTGCATTTTTAATTTTTTGTAACTTTTTTCCCCTTTTTAACTTTTTTTCAAAGTTGTCACTTTTTCATCTTTTTCACTATCTCAATTTAATCACTTTTTTCACTTTTCACTCTTTTCACTTTTTCACTTTTTCGCTTTTTTCACATTATAAACTTTTTTCACTTCTTTCAACTTTTTTCATATTTTCACTTTTTTACTTTTTCACTTTTTTCACTTTTTTCACATTTTACACTTGTTTCAATTTCTTCACCTTTTTCACTTGTTGCACTTTTCAACTTTGTTTCACTTTTTAAATTTTTGTTATTCCTTGCTTTTTTCACTTTTTTATGTCTTCTCACCTTTTTCATTATTTCATTTTTTTCACTTGTTTCACTTTTTTCACTCTTTTCACTTTTTTCACTTCTTTAACTTTTCTAACTTTTTTCACTCTTTTCATTTTTTTCACATTTTCGCTTTATTTATTTCTATACTTTTTTCACTTTTTTTCACATTTTCACTTTTCTCACATTTTTCACATTGTTTTACTTTTTTCACTCTTATCATTTTTCTCACTTTTTCACTTTTTTCACATTTTTCACTTTTTTCACTTTTTTCACTTTTTTCACTTTTTACTTTTTTCACTTTTTTCACTTTTTTCACTTTTTCCAACTTTTTCACTATTTTTGCATTTTAAATTTTTTGTAACTTTTTTCCCCTTTTTTTAACTTTTTTTTCAAAGTTGTCACTTTTTCATCTTTTTCACTATCTCAATTTTATCACTTTTTTCACTTTTCACTCTTTTCACTCTTTTCACTTTTTCGCTTTTTTCACATTTTACACTTTTTTCACTTCTTTCAACTTTTTTCATATTTTTCACTTTTTTCACTTCTTTCACATTTTTCACTTGTTTCACTTTCTTCACCTTTTTCACTTTTTGCACTTTTTCAACTTGTTTCACTTTTTAAATTTTTTATTCTTTGCTTTTTTCACTTCTTTCTCTCTTCTCACTTTTTTCATTATTTCATTTTTTTCACTTGTTTCAATTTTTTGCACTCTTTTCACTTTTTTAACTTTTTTCACTTTTTTCACATTTTCCTTTTTTTTATTTCTATACTTTTTTCACTTTTTTAACTTTTTTGCATTTTTCACTTTTTTCACTTTTTTCACCTTGCGTTGCCTTTACGCATCTTAAGATCTACTGAGTAACAAATAAACTACCTGTCGTTATCTATATTCCTCTTACGCTTATTTTACTGTTCATTCGCTAGTATAAAAGAAAGTATCCCTCTTCGTAAATTCAGTTGTGAAACTAACCAGTACCAAAGTGCTTGCAAAAGACCATGTTGTCGTAGTACTGTAACTACTTGCGAATGTAAAGTTATAGTTACTTTGATTATCAAGCTTTGTGGTTTTAAGAAACATTTCTTGGTGTATTCTCTGTTTTATTGGCCTACCGCTCAAGGGAAATCCTGCCTAAAAGGAACAACGCCTAACACTTTTTCACTTGTTTCACTTTTTTCCCTTTTTTACAGACTTTTTTCACTCTCTTTCATCACTTCTGTCACCTTCTTCACTCACTTCTGCACTTTTTTCAGTTTTTTTTCAATTTTTTTCAAAGCTGTTACTCTCAATTTTTTCACTTTTTAAATTTTTCACTTTTTTTAATTTTTTTAACTTTTTTCACTTCTTTCATATTTTTTGCTTTTTTAACTTTTTTCACTTTCTTCAGCGTTTTCCCTTTTTCACTTTTCTCACATTTTTCACATTTTTCACTTTTTTGACTCTTATCACTTTTTTCACTCACTTTTTTCGCATTTTTCACTTTTTTCACTTTTTTAAACTTTTTTAATGTTTGTCACTTTTTTCACTTTATTTACCTTTTTCACTTTTTTAACTTTCTTCACTTTTTTCACTTTTCTCACCTTTTTTACATTTTCCCTTATTTTTAATTCTACATCTTTTGTAATAGCACTAGTCCTCAGCACGCACAGCCTCCCTTGCATGCGTACATTTCTACTCCTTTTTCTCTCATTCATTTTAACATTTCTTTGTTTCACGCATTTAGCCTTCAGTATCTATTGTCAGCATTGTTTGTTTTACATTTACAAAAGGAATTAATCGCTGTCGTTAAGTATGAGTAACTGTAATTGCAGAGATTAAGTAATAAGATATCTCTTAGTGTAACATCTGTAGCATACTAGGTGCACCGGCAGCATTTTGGCAACATTACCTTGCGTTGCCTTTACGCATCTTAAGATCTATCGTAGTGACAAATAAACTACCTGTCGTTATCTATATTCCTCTTACGCTTATTTTACTGTTCATTCGCTAGTATAAAAGAAAGCATCCATCTTCGTAAATTCAGTTGTGAAACTAACCAGTACCAAAGTGCTTGCAAAAGACCATGTTGTCGTAGTACTGTAACTACTTGCGAATGTAAAGTTATAGTTACTTTGATTATCAAGATTTGTGGTTTTAAGAAACATTTCTTGGTGTATTCTCTGTTTTATTGGCTCACGCTCAAGGGAAATCCTGCCTAAAAGGAACAACGCCACTTTTTCACTCTTTTCACTTTTTTCAGTTTTTCAATTTTTTCATGTTTTTCAATTATTTCACTTTTTTACTTTTTTCACTTTTTTCACGTTTTTCACTTTTTTCATTTCTTCACTTTTTTCACTTTGTTCATTTTTTCTCTTTTTTCACGCACTTTGTTCACATTTTTCACTATTTTCTCCTTTTTTTACTGTATGGTGATTTCACTTCCTTTACTCACTTTTTCCCTCACTTTCTTCACTCTTTTTTATCACTTTTTTCACTTTCTCAATTCATTTTTTCCTCTTTTTTCTGCTCACTTTTTTCTTTTTTGTTCACGTTATTCTTTTTTTTCACTCACTTATTCAATTTTTCCACTCACTTTTTTCACTCTTTTCACTTTTTCACTTTCTCACTTTTTTCACTTTTGTCACTTTTTCTCTTTTAACTTGACGTGGTTTCAATGACAGACAAATAACACACACATATGTTGACAGTAGATAGGATTGTATGAGGTAAATACAATAAGCAGTACAGGAACTGCGTTTAAAACATTTGCATTGTATACATATATCTGTCTGCCACCAGATTACATCTTGTTCTAAGGATAAGAATTTGATATCAGAGGATTGCAATTGATTCTTGAAATCCCTTCAAGTTCAAATTGACTTCATGTTTAGGAAGCTGCTGTTTGTCTCAGGATATTTTCCAATATTGAATCATATTGCTGTGACATTTTTAGACAGTTGATCAAAGCTGTTTCAGGCAGCATCTACTTCTGGTTAATTTGGGCAACATAGGATTGGGACACAGTTTCTTTTTTGATAGGAACTTCAATGTCTAATTCTTCTTGGTCTCGACAACATCTAATTCTGATAACTGTTTTCAAGGATTAACAATAAGACACAATCTTCTGAGTATTAAATTTCCAAAGATGTTCTTTGACTTTATTGCTACCTGGCTTCATTGGCCAGTGCATTGAATTCACACAAAAAAGGAAAAATACATTTATTACCAAGCTGCCATGTAAATGCAAGAATATCCCAATTCAAACATTTTTTTGCATTGTTCATATTTCTACACATAATTGATTAAATGCATATGTTTATTGTATTGTCTATGCTGATTGGCCTTCCTTTGAATCTTCTTTGGTTGCAGTGATGAAAGGGTCGATATTCGTATAATTTCTTATTTATTCTTGAACCGGTGGGCCCTCCCTTGCAATTTCTTTGGGTTACAGTGGGAAGGGGTCAGTTTAACTACAACTTCTTATTCATTCTAATACCGGTAGGCCTTCAGTTGCAACTTACTTTGGTTGCAGTAGAGAAGTGGTCGGTATTACTACAACCTTTTTTTATTCTTATGCAGGTGGGCATTAATTTGCAACTTTTTTTTGTTGCAGTAGGGAAAGGGTCAGCTTAATTACCAATTTACTTTTCATGTTTATGCCCATGGGCCTTCAGTTTCAACTTCCTTTAGTTGCAGTGTGAAAGGGGCCGCTGAAATCTGGGGGTTCATTTATTATACTTTTTCATGTTTTTTTGTTTGTATTAGTATTTTCATGTTTTTTTTGTTTGTTTCATTGTTTTACTTTTGTTCAGTTTATTATGTTAACCAACCTGTGGAGAAAAGAAAGTTTGGTTATCCAGTGGAGGAAATGCTTAATTAGGAATACATTCGTGATAGGTTCAGTGGAAAGCCAAAAGGCAACAGACAAACAGGGGGCAAATAGGAGGGCGGCATGGTCATGTGGGGTTGGAAACCTCTCTACTATTGACTCAATCAGATATACTGTATTCTTGAACATTTCAAAGTTGAAGAGTTGGTCCATTGACTAATATTTATCATTTCCCTTATCACTGAGATAAAGGCTGCAGTCTTTTATTCTTCATAGATATGAGTTAGCAGAATCTGTTTGCTCCTCCTGGTTTTTAGGAGAAATCAAACACCTTGAATAGGTTATTAACCTGTTCAAAGGGGAATTATTGACCTGCAGAAGAAGCAATTGTTCTGTTGAAGGAAAGTATTATTTGTTACGGTATTTAATGGAGTAAAAATAATAGGGTCAGTCCCTTAAGTGGGCAACCTTATAACAACAATCAAACCTTCTTAGAATAACTCAATTGCTTTGGTTTTGATCAGCATAAGAAGCAGTTATAGCTATCTGCTGTCTTTGGTAGGTGAAGAAATCCATTTGAGGAAATTTTTGTCCCCTTGATTGGAACCAGTAGAATAACTTAGGAACCATTACAATAACTGAAGGTTATTCAAAAAAACCCTGCTGGGATAACCCCTGTAAGGAGAAGTCCTTACTGATACAATGAGGTTTCTTTGACAATAAAAAATGACAATGATAGATGCCCTTTTGAGCCAATGGAATCAGGAACCCAGGGAAGAGAGATTGCCATCCTGTGGAAAGAAATTGTTATTCAGAAACAACTGCAAGTGAGAAAAGAAATTACAGGCTTCAGACTTATATCATGATGGGTGGGGTAGGCTTTGATTCCAATGATAAAGAATGAATTATAATAGTTGGATTGGCTGGGTGAGAAATGAAACACCATATTTGCAATTGAGACGGATTTCCAGTCTGTAATTAACAGTGAACATGGAAGACCACAGCATACCTGCTAAAGCAAGAATGCGAGCACATGGCAAAGAGGAATTATCCACGAGCCCTTGCGCGTTAATCTTCATTTACAAATGGCAGGTAAATGGACCATTAACTCGCAGTGGTCTCAACAACAGACAATAACACACAAATATGTTGGCAGTACTTGGGATGTATTAGGTAAATTTAATATACAGTATAATTACTGAGTACAAAACATTTGCATTGTGTACATATATCTGTTTGCCATCAGAATCTTGGTGGCCAATCCGCCAAAGTACCTGCTAAATACTAGCCAACGCTTGAGTGAGGTCAGTTATAATGCAGCAATTGCAGCAGTTTTTACATAATGCAGCAATTTCTGCAGAATGCCTCGTTATAACTTTGTTTTTCCTAGCCATATGGAAAATCACATTACATTCTTCCTTCCAAACTCGCATACTCATGAACACCTGGACAATTATTGTTTACACTATATTTTGTTTTTGTTCTTGTTGCTGCTTATGCTGTTGTTGTTGTTGCTATTGCTTCTGTTGTTTATTTGTATCACACACAACTGTCTCTCTCTGTATCACACACAACTTATGCGTACAAAGTTATGATCTATGTTATAAAGTCAGTTGATAATGACAATCAATAAATGTGCCTAAGTCTCGCAAATCTGAAGACAATCTTGGACATAAATTATGAGACAAATTGGAATGTTACGCTGTCTGATCCCCTCTTCCCTTTAGTCAATGTTGTAGGTTTTATATTTCAAAGCATCACAACCATCAGACACGGACGAAAAATTGATAGAAGGGGAGAGGGGTTACAACCACATCTCATTCTTTATTTTTGTCTCAATATATTTTGACCAAGACTGTCTTCATGGAAAAACAAACAGAATTGACTCTTCTACGTGTGTACAATTTACAATTCAACTCCTACAGCATTTACATAGTAAATAGTTAATACTAGAACATATGAAGGTTGATTAAAATTAATGTACGAATAACAAGGAGGCTATTATCGGGGGCTTTGGGGTACTGAAGGGGGCTGATGCCTAAAACTCTATGAATGAGGATTTTTTTACCTATATAAATTTTTGTCAGTAATTTGTTAACAATTCATTAATGGAGGGAAAGTAATCGAATACAAGCAGTCTAGCAGTGTAGGGAGTGTAGGCAGTGTCTTAATGGTAGAGGCCTTGTTTTGATATTTGGCCAGAAAAACATGGTCTTTTGATACTCTTGCAGGAACCTGAGACAGAAAGAAGTTTGTGAAAAATTAGCTATCAAGAAAATGTCGGAACTTTCTGGTACACGCTCAGGCAGAAGACAACGATTAGTTACAAACTCGCAGGTTTATTCTAAGAATTTTCCCACTAGAGAAAGATTTGCTCACATGTGAGAGGAAGAATTTAATTCAGGAACGTCTGTGGTCAAGGTGAAGCATTGGGCATGTTGCCGGTAGTCTCATGAAAAAGGTGGTTTCAATTACCATTGCTCCATTAAGTTGAGTGGTTTCTGTTAAAAAGAGAATAATGAGAAAATATGGAATAGATGTTAACTTCAGTGTTCGATCACTATGTTAGTGCATACCGGTATGTTTGCAAGGAGGACAACAACGTAGTTAAGCATCCAGACCTCCCGAAATTAGCTAATGCAGCATCACCAAAAACAAAATTCTCTATTGCGGCAAACCAAACAGCGGGCAAGAAAAGAAAATCAGAGGCATTAGCAAACAACGAAGATCCTGAAGAAAGGTGAAGAGAAAGCGCCTTGCATCCATCTCTAAAATAAACTTTTGAAAAGGAGCAAAACAGCTGTTTGCCGTTTCTTGAAGTTTTTGTTGAAAACACTGTTACTGGATTTCTGACCAGTATATATAGGAAACCAAACTTAGCGCACTCTATACACAGTGGGATTCCTATAGTTCAAAACAGAGGAAAATTAACCTTATCAACATGCTAGTTCATCTGGCACTTATGATTCACTCTAAATCTCGGCTGGATTGGGAATTTGATAAAATTCTGTCTATTCTCATGAGAAACAGTTACCCTCAGGATGTTATTTCCACTTGTTTTCACAAGAGGATTGCAAATTTTTCGGCTGATAAAAATTATGGTCCACAAAAGTGCCCTGTTTACCTAAAAGTGCCTGTGATAGAATGCGTCTCATTGCGATTTGAAAGTCAAATTAAAAAGGCACTTACAAAGTGCTTTGCTGCTGCCAACCCTCAGTTAGTTATTGGCACTCGGAAAGTTCTACCAAACACTCAAAATGATTTGGCCATTTATGAATTCTCGTGCTTGTGTGATGCCAGGTACGTTTGTCGTACTTCCCAGAGATTAGGTGATAGGATAAAGCAGCATGTCCCTACTAAAATGAGTCTCCACAATTTTCAGCAAAGAGAGCAACCACCCCGTGGATCTAAACAGCAACATTGTAGCAAAGATGATGCGGCCATAGGACAACATCTACTCAACAACCCAATTCATGCAGAAAATTACAGCGAGGATTGTTTCAAAATCATTGGCAAAGCAAGATATTTGTTTCACTTAGGTGTTTTGGAATCTGTCTACAACAAAACCAAAAGGCTGGTTCTGTGTAGACAGAAAGAATTCGTTTTCTCACTTGGACTCTTCAAATGATTTTATTGGTATTCCCCCTGTATTCGACCAGCTGATTGGTGTTCAAAACACCATGCCTATTCAGCTTTTCTTCTCTCTGATTGGTACATTTTGAGCCGCATCTGGGTATAAATTCCGCCTTAGTCTATTGTTTTGGTCTGCATCAGACGTTCATACTCTGAGGAGTGTCAGATGGAAAAGGCTTTTAAGTATGCCCGAAAATGATTTCGCTGTTTATCATAATTTTGAAGTTTTGTACAACTCAGAGACTTTTTCAATTTTTTCACTTTTTCACTTTTTTCACCTTTTTCACTTTTCACTCACTTTTTCACTTTACTTTCATAAAATTTGTCACTATTTCACTTTTTTAACTCTCGACTTTTTCATTTTTATCACTTTTTTCCCCTTTTTTCATTTTTCACTCACTTGTTCACAGTTTTCATTTTTTTCACTCAAATTTGTCACTATTTCAATTTTTTCACTTTCCTTTTTTTCTTTTTCACTTTTTCACTCACTTTTTTCACTTTCTTCACTCACTTTTCACTTTTCCACTTTTTTCCTCTTTTTCACTAAATTTTTTTAATCTGTTCACATTTTTGCTAACTTTTTTCACTTTTTTAACTTTTTAACTTTCACTTTTTTCACTTTTCACTTTCTTCACTTTTTCACTTTTTTTACTTTTTTTACTTTTCAATTTTTTCAATTTTTTTTCACTTGTTCACTTGTTTTTACATTTTTTACTTTTTTCAGTTCTTTCACATCTTTCACTTTTCTCACTTTTTCAGTTTTTAAATTGTTCAGTTTTGAACTTCCGTCACTTCTTTCAATGTTTTACTTATTTTCATTTTTCACTTTCTTCACATTTTTTACTTATTAGACTTTTGATCTTTCCACTTTACTAACTTTTTTCACTTTTACACTCAGTTAACTTGTTTCACTCTTTTCACTTTTGCACTTTCTTTGCTTTTTCACTTTTTCTTTTTTCATTTCTTTAGCTTTTCTCACTTTTTCACTTTTTTCTCTTTTTTGATTTTTATCATCTTTTTAACTTTCTTTCACACTTTCACGTTTTTCACTTGTTTAACTTTTTTACTTTTTTCACTTACTTTTTTCACTCTTTTCACTGTCATCACTTTTTTCACTCACTGTTTTCACTCTTTTAAATTTTATCACTTTATCCACTCACTTTTTCACTTGTTTTGCTCTTTTTGCCTTTTCACCTTTCACTTTTCAGTTTTTTCACTTGTTTTACCCTTTTCACCCTTTTCGCTTCTCAATTTTTTGACTGTTTTGACTTTATAAAATTTTTCACTTTTTTCCCTATTTTAACTTTTTTACTTTTTACACTTTGTTAACTTTTTTGACATTTTTAAATTTTCACTTTTTAACTTTTTTCACTCACTTTTTTGTTCACTTATTTTTCACTTTCACTTTTTTACTTGTTTCAATGCTTGGTGACGTGCTATTAAAAGTAATAAATGGTTGCCGGACATTGGTTTGTGATGAATTCATTTCTGGAATTTCAAGTTGCAAGGATGTTGTGTATGTTGCTCCTTTAGATTTTCTTGACAACTACTGCCCTCTTGTCTTCAGTATCTATTCAGTCGAGTTTGAAAATAACTACCCTGCTGAGTATTTTGACTCTCATGTCGTTGTTGGGTGATGTATATGATTTGTATGTCCTAAGAATGAAAACATTATGTAGGGGTTTTTGGCAAACCGGGTGAAACATAGATAGATAGGAATCAGGAATGTTGTAACAAAAGATAGGAATTTTCTATTCTGTATGCATAAGCTCGAAACAGTCAATGGGTTGAGTAATATATTCCAATGGCAATTCAAAGGCACGCAGTCAAAACAATTGAAGAGGTTGTTCTAAATCAAGAACATTTGGCACGAGTTCGAACAACAAACTCTTTAGGAACCCATTATACAGAATGCGCTAAAATCTGGAACAAAAATAAAGCTGGGAGCTTGTGGAATGAGTGGAATTAATGTAAATTGAGGGAACCAACTTGAAATCGGAGGGAACAAATGGGAATGAAGTAAGAATCGGTGGGAATAAGTTGGAACTTTCTTTCAAAGTCAATTATAATGGTCAATTTATGCTACTGTTATGAAACAAGCTAACTGGCAACACAACAGAAGGAAGAATTTAAATTGGACGTTCCTTTGCAGAAAGCATTTTTCCTCACTGCTGATGTCTTTCATTACCAAGCATGGGCAGATATGGTGGAAAGGTGAGCAAACCAGGAAAAATTAGCAAATAAGTGTAAACCTATATCTTGTGAAACTCATATGTTGTGTTGTATTGAAGAACAACAACTTCAGGTGTTACCATGTGTCACAGTGTTTGCTGGAGTGCTGTAACCTACCACTGCTTCATTGACCTCCTTACCCAGGATTCAGTGCTCTGTCCTGCAATATGCTTATCATGGCTCTATGGGTCCAAATGACAGAAATTTATGTGTCACTTCACCAAAACTGCTAGGACCTTCAATTATTGTGGAGGACTCCCAGTTAGGCTAATCTCTTGAATTATGCCAGCTGGCTCAGCTTGACAGTATCCCACATATCAGTTAAACGAGTTTGTGTCCATATGTCCAATTCCCCTTTATTTTTGATGATAGAAGGTCTGCGAATAAGTTGCTTGAAACAGGAAAAAATGTGACAGAACTTCCCGTGCCGTTTTGGTTTGATATTCATCATGCAACTCTGTTCCTACTGGTAAACTAGCATTTCTAGCCGTATAATGCATATATAGCTTGGTACCTTTCATCTACATCAATGTATGTTGACCTCTTTTGGTTGTATTGGGTGATTTATATTTCTTCATAGTCATAGTAGTGTTGGACAGGTTAAAGAAAAAAGTCAGGTGACCAAAGCAGCTAACTGTCCCCTCAGAGGTCTTCAAAAATGGGTTCCACTGTGTCACAGGCTTTAGACAGGGACAGGGAGGTTGGCTATTTGGGCAAACTCTTAGGTGCAACATAAATGGGGGGTCCAAATAAACGGAAGGATGGGAAATGTTTCGAAAAATTACTAATTGGGGGGTCCTATTAAGGCCCAGGAGGTGGGGGAAATTTGATAAATGTAGCTAACTCATTTAAAAAGTAAATTTTTTTTCAAAAATAAATAAATGGGGCGTGGCCCAATAAGGTCTGGAGGGTGGTGAAAAAGTCTCAAAATGTTGGTGGGTTGGCTAGCAAAGAGTTGGTGGCTGGATTTAAATTGAGGTTTGCAGTTTTTCCTTTGTGGTTAATAAAGCACCCATTGGCCAAATACGATTCAAAATACTGCAACTTGGTGTATTATTGTGTCTTCTCTGTACCCTTATTGTGTGTACTCTATGTCATGGACGGCCAGGCATTAATGGGACCATTTAGGCCTATCCTATCTGAATGTTATCAGCCAGGTCTAGTTTCCAGTCTTCTCCTATAATGGGCTCGGCTTTTCCTCTATCTGGCAAGGAACTGCCATGCATTCAAAGGATCAACAGAATATTTGGTATTTCTGTGCCATATCAAATACAAAAAAATTCAACAACTCAGAAGGACCTCATTAATTATTCATATTTTTTATATCAATAACAAAGGAATGACAAGCAATAACAAGTAATTATAATAAAATAAAACAGTGAACAAAAAGCAAAGTTAATGAATGGAACAAGAATTTTCATATCAACATTGTCAGAGTTGGAGTTGTCGTTGTCAAAGCTAATATCTGTGCAGCGTTTACTTCCTTGCATCACTAGTCAGTTGAGGAAATGCAAATACGAGAGACAAAAAAGTTTTTACCCATCTTGGGCTGAAGCTTGCAGAAAAGCATGTAAAGCTGAGAAGAAATAGATGAAAAAAAATTTTTGCAACCTACAAAAAAATGAATTTCGCTATGCCAATTTTGTTTTTTTGTGTAAGACAAATGTTAATTATCAGGTTCTTGCTGCCATTATTTGCCAAAATAATCTTACTGGAAAGTGAGATGTCAAACTGTGGTGGACGCAAGGATTTGAATTAGAATTTCTTCCATCCAAGCACATGTTTGCAGCTAGGGACCATCCGCCAAATTATCCTTTTAGATGCATTTGTGAGGGTTATCCTGAATCACCTAACTCCACTCTTGATGCGAATTCTTTGTAAATAAACAAGAGGATCCAGAATCAGCATCAACAAGCAAGCCAGAGTAAATATCAGCAATAATTGACGAAACAGAAGATCAAGAAGCAGAACAGTTACTAGAGGGGACAACTGTGGACTTGTCATTAGCAAAGAAGGGTGAGGGTGCACTTGTAACAAGCTTCAGAATATAGGGGCGTTCTTCACAGGATAAAAATTTTAACATACCTGGTAAGAGATGGAGATGTCATGGCGCTGTTGCAAGAAAAAATTCTTGAAATATTTGAAGATTTGAAAGCAAATGTAGATAAAAACAATGGGATCATTCTTGAGGCAGATGCAGTTAACAAGAAAAAGAATTTGAACTGAAGATCCAGCAAATTCAAATTAAGGACAGTATTTCCCAAGTCACTTCATGCAGAAAAGCCAAACAAGCAAAGGAAAAGAAGATATGGGGCTGGATATGAAAAGGCAGTTGCCAGACAGACAGTTAATGTTGACTAGGGTAAGTATGAGTCAGGTTAGTAGCTATGACTTTCTTGTTCAGTTATTAATGTTTGACAAAAAACTGAGAAGACATTTTTTTCAGATGTTCAGTTCTGGTTCTAAAACTAGCTTGAATTGTTTTGGCAGGGTTTTTCCAATCAGATGCTGATGAAAGCTAGTATGCATATTCTATTCTGACCAGCTGCTTCTGAATCAGGCAAACCTGGAACAAGAAGAAAAGTTTATGCACTTATATCCAATGATATTAGTAAAAACTAAATATATTCATATCAATCATGTGTCCCAAAATAAGCAGAGTTGGCAAACTGGATGTAAAATGCTATTTAATACTATCTTATTTGCACGAAACAAAAAACCTGAAATAACTGTTGGTATTTTCTCTGACATGTAAAAAAATAAACATTGAAAGGAGCTAGAAAACGGAAACAAGGCACTGGATGTAATAAAAGAGTAAGCATCTAATTGTACTCTATACTAATAATTTTTAAATGAAAAGAAGCTGTCCACATGGTATAATCCTATAATCTCTGTTAATACCGAACAATGCAGGATTGTCCTAGAAATCAAGAAATGCTGACTTGGATGAAATGAGAAGACTCTTTTACCTTATATGCAAATTGTAAATCCAGCTAGTAAATGTTGGATTATCACAACTCGCCATGTTTCTTCTTTAACAGTTGAAACAAATACAAATGGCTACACCATAAATATCGAACAACAATAATGATTATCAATCTTTATCAATCTAGGATAATATTTCGGAAATCAGCAATGATGCATGGCTATGAATTGGTTCAACTGGTCAGTAGTATATAGTACGGTGGTTTATACGTAGGGGTGCTCATATTGAGGCTGGGATAAAAAGATGGGAGGAAGACATGAAAAAGAGGCTAAGCAAAAAGGGGAAGGAATTGTGATAAAAAATGGCGTGGAGTACAATATCTTTGTCAAACGTGTATTTTGCAAATATCATAGTACTTATGCATTAATACATGTATTTTTGTTCTTTTTTTTAAATAAATCTTCGATCAGAAACCATTGGTACTAAGCATACAGCATTATACTACCTAAAGAAGAAGCAAAACGAGCAGGTGCTCAAAATAATGAATTGGCCAGCACAGTCACCAGATCTTAACCCGATTGAGCTTTTGTGGGAGCATCTTGATCGTAAAGTGAGAGAAAAGACTCCTTCAAGTCAAACGAAATTATGGGAAGAGCTACAGAATGCTTGGCATGAGATTGACGGGCAGTACTTAGATAATCTGACTGCAAGAATGCCTAGGATTGTAAATGCTGTGATTTCGGCACGTGGTGGATTCTTTGATGAAAAAAAAGTCTAAAGTGACTGTGAATTCTAATTTCATTTAAAATATTAGTTACTAAACCGTAATGTCATATAAGGACGTAAAGTTATAATGGTTATAAAACATTTTTAGGTTATAATGATTCTTTTCTTGAAAGGAGCTTAGAAATTTGTCACTGATTCCAAACTTTTGAACGGCAGTGTATATTTGCATAAAAGTCTAATTATTTTTTGTACTCGTCAGACCAGAATAGCCAACCACTGCCGTGAGTGTTAGAAATGAATAATGATGTTCTTGACAAGAAAAAGGCAAAAGTAATATTCGACAATTAGCTTGAATTCATTCTATACATTTATACTTAACACAATAGTCCTGAAATCTGTAGTAATAATGAACTGTAATCAATTTGAACAACTAAGGGGTTATTTTAGTAGATAATGTTTTTTTTCAATATTACGTTCATTATGCCACAATTTCATCTAGTTCCTCGCTAGATGTATTCTTTATTTTGCTTTTCTTCCACTGATTCGCCTCATTCAGCTCTTCTTGTTTACCTCCATGGGTCTTTTCGTTATCATTCTCATTGCTGTCATCCCCATCATCTTCAACCTCAGATTCGATGATCATTTTAGTTTTTCTCTTCCTTCTTGGGTTCCAATTAAATCCTGGTGGTCTGTTTGGGATTTTGTTTAGAGCTTTTGTCTGGGAATTTTCCAGAGATGGCAGAGGTTTCACGGGTTTGTAAGCAGTGTCTGTAATGTGAGCAATGTGGAGCTCATTTGAAGTTTGTTTCTCCAAAGCATTGACTTGATTCATCATGTTAGAAATGTTATTTCTTGCGTTGCTCGCAAATCTTGTTTCATTGTTAATTCTTCTTGCATTGATGGCAAACCAGAGCCAATCTTCAAAGTCTTCACTGATTCCCCATTTGCTTTCGTTTCTCACAAGAAATACCGCGTATTCATTGTTTTCCATCTTTTTGTTGGTGGGATTTGTAAATGAAACGAGTTGGTTCATGTATACCAGCTTGTCCTTAAGATCTTTCTTGCTACTGGTGTTCTTGAGGATTTTCTTGGCCTGCTCAATGTCTTTGTGTTCGATGGGAACAGAAAAACCAATTTTCCACCTTTGGGTCTCTTGCAAGTATTTGTCGATATTAGTCAAGAAGATCTTCTTCTTTTCTTCAAAACTGAGATTTGCATTTGAACCCTAGCGAGTGAGATCAAAGATCCTGACAATAGAATCCTGCAGAGTTTCATAGCATTTTCGCAAAGCCTCCATTATTTTTTTTTAAATTTGCCGGTGAAAATTTGCATTCTTTGCTCATTTTGGATTGGATTGGTCTATCATTGTGGTCAGTTACCTTGTCGTAAAGACAAAGGTGAATGCTTTTCTTCCATTTGCTCTCCTCTTCTGAATCAATTCTAAATTGGCGCACTTCTATCTTGTAATCAGTCAAATAATTCTAAAAAGAAAAATAAAGTATACATAAGACAACAGTTTATTTTAACATAAGGAAACATTTCGATTTTGATTAAACTAAAGAGGCTTTGCAAGTAGCTGAGTGCTAATTGACTTACCTGATTATGAGGAGACTCCAGGCTGTTACACTGCATTGTAATCATGAATACATCTGAATCCAAGGTTTTATATTTACCATTAACATTATCTTTTTTGCTATCATTAGCAGAGTTTGATGATGACATGGTTCTTTTCTCAGTAGTTCTAGTAGCAGGAGCACATACAACACCAAGAGATGGTATTCACGAACTGAATGAATTTCCAGAGTAGCTTTTGCTCTATTTATTGTTAGAGCCATTGATCCTGTTATGACTGTTTTGACCTTTTAAAAAACGAAATCCTAGATTTGAACTTGTGAATCACGAAATCATAGATCTGACCTAGTGAATAACGAAATCCTAAATTCTTAAGAAATAATCCTATTATGGCTGTTTTGGGCTTGTGAATAACGAAATCCTAAATTCTTAAGAAATAATCCTATTATGGCTGTTTTGACCTTGTGAATAACGAATTCCTTGATTTTGTAAGAAATAATCCTATTATTGCTGTTTTGGGCTTGTGAATAACGAAAGAAACCAAGACTGTCGTAAGCTTGTCTGTCAAATTCATAATCCTATTAAGATTCACTTTTCTTATGAATAGCCAGAAAACCCATACTATCAAAAAGCCAGACTGTAAAAAATGTGAACTAAGACAACAAGATGCTTAAAAGAAAAACGCCAATCAGTATTGATCAACATGATTTAATTGTAAAAAAAAACGAAAATTGCAAATGGTAACAAGCAAACAAAGTTAGATTTGAACACCAAAGTCTTTAATGTAAGTGTCTTGAAATATTTGTTGCTAGATACATTGAAAAAGAAGCCAAACAGATGATGATAGAATTTGAGGACAGACTATCCTCGCAGGTTGTCTTGTACGATTTGCTAGAAGAAATCATGAGTGACAGGGGTGATGGTTGTCTTCCAGTAGTTGATACTGAAGTGTTTGGTACAATTTTGATCGGGACAAAACAACTCCTCAAGTACAGGGTTCAAGGTATTTCAAGAAAAGATAACTATTTCTGGTTCGAAGACGACGTCGCTGACTAAAAAAAGATTGTTGACAGGACACAAAAAGAGCTTTCTCAAAAAATAAGAGCGGTAAAAACAGTATTAAACATTATGTCACCAGACTTCATTGTACCACTAAAATGGAAGGAACCAAACGGATGAGAGTTCATGGTGGATTGAATCATTAATAAATATTATAGTGATTTGAACAACTGGTTTCGATTGTTAAAAGATGATCTCTTTGAACTGATGTTGGAAAAGACTATTGCTGATGAAACAAAGTGTTCTTTTGTAGGAAAACGACATTGGTGAAGCTTAAATGGTCTAATGCAAGACAGGCTGAGGCTACTTAATGATGTAGAGACAATGCTAAACAATGATACACTAAGACCATATGACCATAGAGATAGTAATAAAGACTAGAGGGCTAACTCCAGTCTCACTTGCCTGTGATCAGTGAAGCCGTGCATGGGCAGTCGTCACCATCTTGTTTGCATGGCAAGAAACTTACAGTGGCGTATGGAATGGTATGCAGCTAGAACTGCGAAATGAGAATATATTGTCGAAAAAAAGATTTATCAACCCTGTAAAAGATATTTGTTTACACAAAAAATCCTTCTTCTTCATATTTAGAGTTCAAATAGGCAAGATAACAAACTGAGGAGGCGATATGATGACCATTTGCAGCGACACATGCAGACCCATGTAGGCCTGCTGTACAAAACTTCCAATGGAATTCAAGTTGTTTTTCAATGTTTGCTATTTTACTGAAAAGGTAAGTCAAGATTTGCGCCTTTTCCAACAATTTTGTTCAGATTATGTTTAAATTATACAATTTGTTAGTAATTTGAAAAGATAAACCGTTAAGTTACACATTTTTCACTCTGATGCTGATATTGCTGCTGTCTGCTGTGAAATCCCTACATTACTATCTAATCTAACAACTATCTGCAAATTCATGTAAATTCATTTTATCTAACTTTAATTGGGTAGAATTCTTATTTTGCAAGTTTTACTGTAGTATCATGTATTAATTGTGTGAAACTCAAGTTAAATCAGAATTTTTTCCTTTCTAGAAAACATCCGTCTGGAAGATCCATAATATCATTACAAAAGACTGATTCAAGGAATGAAATGGATCAATCAGTATGACTCATCTCTCTCTAACTAACAACACTGCAAGTTATTATTTAAGACAATTTTAATTCAATTCAGACTTTGAAATGTTTTTCATGGAATTGGGTAAAATGTTCATCAGGCTTAAAACTATCTCCATTTTCATGTATGACATTTCTTTTATGAAATGGATGCATGCGAGGAAATTTCTTCTATGAAAGGAAATTTCTGGAAGGGTACACTGCCTCAAAGATAGTTGATATGAATTTTATTACTACAACCCTTGTGGCTGAAAGTTGAAGCTAAATGTGGTTGTAAGAAAACATTTTGACTTTGCGAGACTTTGGAAGGGGTTCTCATCTTGTTGATGAAGTGATTCAGTCATTTGAAAAAACCAAGCATAAAAATTTTCATAAACTATGGAATAATTGTCAGTTTTCATATTCTTTGAGTCAGGGAATGCACTTGGATTAATAACATTTGAATATTCACCTTTAAGATGTCTTGAATATAACATCATAAACAATCCATCACATTGAACTAAGACAAGATTACAGTGTTTGTCAAAAAAGCTGGGACACTTCATTTGTCCAAAATTACCGTTTTAAAGACACAAAGCCTCTTCCCAAAGAATTGAGTAATGAGAGCTTCAGCTGCACTATAATTGAATAACAACAGAAAAATGAAAAAATTTGACAATTTGAGGCAAGGAAGGATTTGCCCCTATAGAAGAGACAGGGGTTGTTGCCCCCATGACCCCCTGCATCCAGCCGAGGAGTGTTTCACATGCTCAAATTGAGTACAAGATTTTTTTGGGAATTTTTAAAAACCCCTATAAATCAGGCCTGATTTTCTGGTTTTCCTAGAAAATCATGGGATTGGTGGGAAATTTTTGGGTTTCCAATTTAAGTTAAACTTGACAAGAAAGCTATATGTGAGTGCCATGTGGACACTGAATATAAAAGAATTGATTATGGGAAGGATAATGATCTCTGACAAGGATTTTAGATCTTTCTTGAACAATTATAATAAAAACAGGTATATAATATGATTATGTATTCATTGTATCTTTGATACCTAAAACTTTGTGTCTTGTTATCACGCCTAATCTTCTGTTGTCGGATCAATAAATGCTTCTTCTGGTTATATTTGGTCACCATTTCTCTCTAGTGTCAAAGTACCTTTTTCACATCCAAAAACCTTTTTCTAATTCAACTGTCTTATTCAAAAGAAACTTTTTCTGGAGAAACTTTTGCTGCTTGAGAAAACAAGAGATCCGAGAACAAAACTTTTGGCAAATCTCTTGTTTGACAAATGTGCAACAATAAAACTTTGCGAATTTGGTCACTTGGATATATACTTTTGCGGGTTTAAACTTTGATAAACTTTTGCGAGTTAGGTAAACAATGCGAAAAGCGCGAGTTTCTTATTCTTGAAATATTTACGTTTTACTTTTCGATTCCTATTCCAATGTTTTTTTTAAATAATGTTTGGCTTTTCTTGGCAAATATATACAGAACATTAAAAACTTTATTTGTTTTTTAATAAAAGGAGACTTTAAACCATCTCATACAAGCAGTTAACTCCTGTAACATTGTTGACATCTCAGTGCGTATGTACACAGCTCTGACTCTTTCGCCGTACAAACAAGATGGCCACCCCTCCCCAGGAAAACTTCAACCTCGTTTTGGAAGTTAGCCCTCTAGTCTTTATTTACTATCTCTATACACATGACCAACAGCTGGAGACCTTGAGGTCTACATCAGACGACCATGATCGATGACAGCAGTTGACTTAGGACTTCATGATTAAGTGCTTAATTGGTTGTGGTGCTAAAAAATTGTATCAGTTTTATAAAAAAGAAAGTAGAGACAATGACGACAACCAGAACAACAAAGTTAATTGGAAAAATTTGGAACAGGAATGGAAAGCTAAAGTTGAAAAAAACGAAAAACTCTTGATTTTTGATGTTAATGTTCGTAGACTGTATGGTGTACAGTTTAGACAATCAATTTTAAAGGAGACTTTTCAGATAGATAAAGCAGAGGATAACAGAGATATTTTTGTAGACGACAGCACAGATTGTTGGCACGATTTGGCAATGACTGATTTTTCTCCAAAAGTAGTCTATGCTTAGGTAGACGAAATAACTAAGAACATCTTTTTTCTGTCATTGTATGCACATAAAACATAGCTCTCAATAAACGTAGCAATATTTTTTAAATAAGAGTTATAGATATGTTTGGGAATATTACAACCTATCAAATACTGTTGTGTATCTTTGTTAAAGAAATGACGATTAATTACAATTGTAGAAAGTTTTTGCAAAGTCTTCATTTTGAATATCAAAGCTTGTTTCATATTCAGTTTAACAATTCCTGGACAACAGTTGATCTTGCATTTTTCCTTGTGTAGTGATTTTGACACGAAAAGTCGAAACAGCCTCTGCATTTTCTTCAAACTCGTCTTGGCTAGTACTGTTTTGGTGGTGGTGGTGGTGGTTGGACATCAGGGTGGGCAAAATGGTTTGACGTTGCAGCAAATGTAGGGAGGAACTGCTTTTCTATTGGCGAAAAATGTACAAAAATCGAGTACATCTTTGCATGTATGATATACATTGTTATACTTTGCAGAACAGTACATATCTAAATTGTTCATCATCAAAGTTTGACTTGCTAAATGATATGTGCGGATTTTGATGGGAAATTTTCCACAATCTCTTTCTATCTTTCTTGCCTCTATGTCCAAATCGAGTGCATCAATGTTGAAAAGATAGCCATCGGCATAAAAGCTAATAAAAAGTTCATCACTAGACAGATAAACAAAGGAGGTGAACGTGTTTTTTCCAGAATGCTGAAGAGATTTTGCAGCCCACTGTACGGCAACGAAGTGCGACTTTGCAAAATCGTCATTGTTTAGTTTTAGACAATGCCATCAATTCATTATGAGACCTTCTTCAATGAGTTTTTCAATAATTCTGTCCATGTTTAACCCTATCTGGACCGGGCTTTTTTGAGCATCCTCAGACCGAGGGGGGGGCTAAATTAGCCCCCCCCTTATAGCTCGCATCTGGGAAGAGCGAGAAAGATGAAATTTGGCCAAAATATCAATGTAATCATATTATTTGGAACTGTAAGGTTTTGTTGAAATCCAATGCATTATGACGTCATAATGACGTAATAATCACTTTTCCACTTTTTGACATTTCTACCTTTACCTTGAATTATATGACTGATAATCACTACTAAACTATTGGAAAACCCATTTTGACTGTTATAATCCTACTTAAACACATTTTGCTACATTTTTGAAAAATTTCTTACTTTTCTGTAGAAATGCTGCGCATGCGCAGTAGAAAACTGTCATTATTTTTGTTCATATGGGTTTCTTGAAGTAGCTTCTGATGGAAAAGTAGAACTGAGTCACCAATACACTGATATTTGCGAGGTGAAATTTAATTAGCATCGTTAGAGCGTCGGAAATGATAAATAATGCTGATGTCAGCAATATTCTAAAAATAAATTCAAAATGCATTTCACAAAAACAGGGTTTATTATCTGGTGTCATCTGATATTGGATTGCCATTGCCCAAGTTTCATGAAGATATCAATTTCATCAAAGAAATTAGACCGAATTTCGTTGATCCTAAAGTGACAATTTTCAACATGGTTGCTATGGTAAAGGTTCATTAGTAATCATGGAAACTACCACATCACAAGGTCCGCAGATAATTTTTAGGGAAAGTCAAGAACATTCACCCAACTTTGTTTCGTGCATTTTGAGTTTTGTAAAGAATTGTAGGAGGGGGGGCTATTTTAGCCCCCCCCCGGTCCAGATAGGGTTAAGTAATAGCTTTCAATTCGACCTTCAAAGTCCTTGTTTATGTTCTGGTACTCAAAGAACCTTTCATGAATGCTGAAATTCGAATCCATGTTTTAGTTATAATTAGAAAGAAACAATGCACTTCAATAAGCAAGTCTTTTCTAGACTACATACATATAGCTATAGACCATTCTTTTAAAATAAGCTATTTTTATCTCTCGCTCCAAAAAATAACATGTAATCTGGCAAGCTTATGGTTATCAAGATTATAATCTTAATCTTACAAAATCGCAAAAGATAGCCAGATCTTTATGAATTTCCAAATTTTAATCCTCTTGTCAAAAAAGTTGACATGATAGAAGAATCTCTAGAAAAACATAAATTGTAGAACCAGTACGGCAACCACAAACATTGTAGAATAGAAAAATAAAAGACAACGTCTTTAACGACATAGGAGCATATTCAGTTATAAATTCAAATAATGGTGACAAATCCAAGATATTTCATGAAATTAAATAAATGGCTAGGCCATAAATTAAAGAAAGAAAACGACTTAAAACATGTTAACAACGTTTCGCTAATGAACACTTAGCATCATCAGGTGAAATTAAAGTTACAATCATGGTTAATTTATACTAATCAATAACAATGGATTACTAAAGATTGAATTAATTAAAGGCAAAGCAAGAGAATGTTACAGCATCGTGACAAAATTAAAACAAAAACAAAGGAATACTCGAGGTTTGATTATTAAGGGACGGTTTATCACGTAAAATAAGAAGACTTTCAAATATTAAGAGATCAAAATCATTGGGGGCTTTCTTTAAAATGGAGAAGTCATCAAAAGAAGCATTGTGTCTAGAAGAAAATTTGTGTTCGAAGATAGCAGAGGAACCGACTTTAACAGGATTACCCGTTTTTCCTATTCCCAAATGTTCACGGCAGCGAGTTTACAAATGTCGGGAAGTTTTCCCATAGTAACAAGCATTGCAGCTTGCGCACTTAAATTTGTAAACTACTCTAGAACATGTGGGAGTAGGAATACTGTCTTTAAATGGAAAAAAACGAAGAAATACGCCTAGAGGATTTAGAAATTAATCTAAGCTCAGCAAAAGGAAAAGCAACAGAGATAATTTGTCTAAGTTTTTTACGAACTTGTAAACTATGAAAACCCTGAAAAGGCAAGGAAAGAAAAATTATTTGTTTAGAAGCGCCAAGTTTAGTAATTTTAGGTTGAAATTGTTTTTCGAGAAATTTATAAATAACAGAATTAACAAAACCCAGCGGATAATTATTAAGAGCAAGGAATTTCTTCACATGAGACAACTCAGCATGAAAAATAGCATAGGAAGAACAGATACGAAATGCTCTCATGACTAAAACAGAAATAAGGTTAAATTTAAATTGACGAGGTACAAGACTCCCAAAGGCAGAAAAAGTCCGGTGAAGGTCTTTTTTCTGTACAATCCAGTTTGTACAAACCAAGGTTGTCATGCGAAAAAGCAACATCAAGAAAAGAGAGGGCACCCCTTCCTAAATATCAACCGTAAACTTTATGTTGGGGTGTTGACTGTTAAGATAATCATGGAACAAACGAACCTGTTCTTCAGATTCAAATAGGCAAAAAGTATCATCCATGTAACGATGATAGAGTAAAGGCTTGAACCAGGCCTTATTTTAAGGCTCAGTGATAACCAATTTGTGCAGTGATAAAACGAAAATGTGCAGTGATAAATGCAAAAATGTGCAGTAATAAATTGACCTTGCAAATAAATTAAGCCATTACACTATACAAGAACAAATTTCAGAAAGAAACTGATCAAGCTAATCCAAAAGAAGAATGCAATGAGAGTGATTTGCGACTTACTGTATAAAAAGCATTCTTAGCTGTTCTTTTGCATTCTTTTTTCTGGCTTTCTCTTATTAAAATTGGCCGACAAAGCTGTTCTTGCAATCTCGATTTTCAACATTTTCCAGGGGCTAATTTCCCTGGAAACCCCTAGAATAGTGCAGCATTACCTTACTTGTAAGTTACATTGTCGTTATCTTGCTATTGTCATTACAATAATGCGCAATGTCCGAAACTTGCAGTCAATTTGTCTGTCTGCCTTTCGAAACAAGCAAAAAGTCGGTTCTTTGAATTGCTGAATGTAAATGAGTCTGCATGGAGTGCTACAGTTACCCAAAATTCATCAACTGCATCAAACTTGAAGCTCCATATCAAATGTGTAGAAAAACAATTTATCTTGATATGCAGTCTTTAATAATTCAATTAGGGCCGTTGCTATGGGGGTGCGGCACCCCCTTGCCTCAAGCCTGTTGGCAACTTGTCTCTAATGTAGGCGTTGTTGGCAGCTGAGAGAATTTAGGTCCCAAATATTTCTATCGCAAGCAATAACCTCATTGGAACTTCCTTGCATCGTATCATATTATTACTAAACGATAACAAAATGATGTTGTATATTACCACGAAACATTTGAAAGTTAGTTAAAGGAACAGTTTTCTATGCAAAAATGACGGATCAAGAAAGATAGATCGCTTAGAACTACGATGTCTTCTTTGTAACCTGTGTATGAAGTTTGACGACGTCTTTGGGTCTTTACAATAATTAGCACTATTGAGTATCATACATTTACCCCAGCCCTTACTTAATGACTGATTATTAACGACTGTCTACTGTATGTAAACCTCCAAATCGCCATTTCTTAATGGTCCAGTGGCTCTAAAGCTTATGGGGCTGCAACATCCCGCAATCATTCTAATCAGTCATAGTCATCCTTAGCATCGATCTCTATTGGATTGGCAAACTGGATAACGGCTCAGAAAATTGTAATTTATAGGTTCCGAAATGGTCATTAGAGCGATTCTAGATCAATATTTCTCAAAATTTTTCCGGGGAGCATGCCCCGGACCCCCTAGTCGAGTGAGCCTTTTGTGAATATTTTTATTTCAAAGTTTCCCTTTTTTGTGCCCCTCCACTTTTAAAAGTGTTCCGATGTCGGGCCCATCGTAGCACGCAGATCACACCATTTTTTGTCGGCAAATTTAAATTCGGCAACTCCTCCTGCTTGAAAGTTCTAGCGACGGCCCTGCGTACAATTCACTGCATTTTGATTCAAACTCATTTTTGATTCTGTACCTAATTTGTGCACAATGTGCAGTGATAAAATTTTCTTAAAATAAGGCCTGGCTTGAACTCAGAAGGGCAGCTATCCGATAATGTTTTCTCTAAAGTACACATAAACAAATTGGCAAATGTATGTCCAAGGGGCAAGCCCATGGCAACACCATCGATCTGATCATATAATTGCCCCTTATAAAGAAAGTGACAATCTTTAGCGGAGAACTGTAAAAGTTTACGAAAGTTAGTACGGGAGAAAGAGCAACCTTGATAGTTAAAATTATCAGTGGAAGAAAAATACAAGACAAACACATTTCAATAGTTTCATCTAGAGGAATGTTAGTAAAGAGACTCGAAACATCAAAGCTAGCCATGACAGTAGCATTGTTAAATCGAGTGGAAGTAATTTCATTAACAAAAGAGAAAGAGTCATTAATCGTGTATTCATTACTAGTATATGGCCTAAGAATTGAGACAAGGAATTTTGCTAGCTTGTAATTATACATGCCTATGGCAGATAGGATAGGACGAGTAGGACAATTGTCTTTATGAATTTTAGGAAGACCATACAGGATACCAGGATTACTACCAGTGGTAAATGTCCTTTGAGATGACTTTATCCTTAAGTAGTTTATCCCTGAGAAAGCGGATCAGTTTATTTTCATGCTTAATAGTTGGGTCGAAATCTATGGTCTCGTGACAACTTTTAGTAGACCTTGTTTTGAAAGTTGATTTTGGTATTTTAAAGTATGCTCTACAAAATGAGCCTGGGTACATTTTGATTTTCGATGGGCGTTGGCCGGAAATGACGTCATAAAATTGGCACCTGGAAAATCTTTTTTATGGTCATAACTTGAGACAGACGAGTCGAATTCATCAAAGTAATACACCATTCGACTCCTCGTGAGAAAAGCTTTCGACTGATGTACATTACATCACATTTTGATGATGTCAGCAAATTGTGTTATGATGTCACCGATAATGAGCATACCGTTCTGATATAACTGAGATCCAAACCATATTACGTGCTGAAGTCACAGTCTTAACAGAAATAACTAATTATCATTGCAGCAGATGTTTGTGAAATGTATCAAATGGGTTCCATATTTAGTTATCAAAAATGTCAATTGTACCATCTTCCTCTGAGTCGCTGTCAGAAAGAAAGTCAGACTCTGATTCGGATTCATAGTCGATGTTTCCAACATCTTGTTCGTTGGAACGATTAACTCGTAGAGCTATCACGTCATCGGGGATTGCTTGCAATGTTGACAAAACTGGTTCTAACAGCCCTGCTGAACTGAACTTCCATCCATGCAATAAAGGAGATGGAGCAGGCTCTGCTTCGCGAAAATGTCTCCAAATGTAGCATTGATAATTTGCTCTTCGGCAATGTTGTGCAAATGAATCTTCATCGGGAGGAAGTCTCTCTGTGCTCTTCCTTTTCATTGAAAGCCATTTTGAGGATCTTGCGTCTGCAAGGGATTGGCTTGATACATCGCGATAGATACATTTGATGGTCAATTTCGTTAACTTTTCCATAACGTCTGGACATAGCTCAACTTGCAATCCAAGATCAGAAATCAAACTGGCAAACTCAGGAGTCTTCTTCGCATTCTCCAACACTGAAACTTTTCCATGACCAAAGAAACTACTAATTGCATCTGCACCTGTGAAGGCATGTAGCTGTACAAGGACTGAAGCTAGCTCTGGAGAACACATTTGGTGACAATCAAACAGATGGCCTTTCCGGTACAAGAGCATTTGGCCAAGAAGCTCATGGGCAGCTTGTGCAGCAATTGCAACAACATCCGTGTCTTCACTGTCAATAACGATTGGTTTTTGGTATTGCACGAGCACTTTAGAGGCATGAAAGAACAGCCTTGTATCAGCTTCGTGATGATGGCATTCCAATTCTGGGCTCACAGCTGAGGTTTTCAAGTTGACACATTTCTCCCTCGTTGTGTAGAAAAACTCTTGATTTTTATCCAACGCTAATGACTTGAACTCTTTCCAAAGAAATTCTTGAAGACGCAGTTTATTTCCTTTGTTGGCATAGAAGCTGTTGAAGGATTTGGCTTTTGGTACAGCTTGGTCGCGTTCGATGTAAACGTTGCAACTTCCAGAACTGAACGCTGAACTCATTGATCTTCTCTGATGCTCCATATCTTTAATCGAATTGGGGACATCATATCGGTCGTTTATGAAATGAAATATCGATGCATGCTTGTGTCGTGATAGCGCTATTCCAAATATCTTTGCAGCATAATCAGCCCAAGTGAAAGGTTCACCATCCTCTTTGTCTCTGTCCTCTTGAGTTGGAGTTGCTAAGCGCCAATATAAACCCATGTCGAGAAGAGCTATCTGTGTGTCAGACAATGTTTCTTGTTTGACGTCTTCAAGGATGAGCACATCAACTAACTTTGCCTTGACGGTTTTGCGTAGCGTACTGTTCACATTGAAAAGCGCTAATGGTACGTCTGTCAAGCGATATTGCATGATTCTTGTGAGATCTAATTGAGCCTGCTGTGCCAACATGACCAATTCAACCATTGCTTTGTTTTCCATGGCACTTGCTTTCATTTGGTTTACAGAGGCTGTGCCTTTTGGTTTCTCTTGGGTGATGAAGTTGCAACGACCAATTTTCTTGATTTTGTCTAATATTGGTCTCTCTGATGAGAAAACTCTTTCTTTTAAAAAAGACTGGACCTGTTTTTCGCCCTCTTTGTATGCACTTGAGAAATCTTCAACGAGGTTTGGGGATGCAAGCAATCCAGATTCAAGTGATTGAAGTACCTTGTGTTGCTCGTCAAAAGGATCACAGTCCCACTCTTGTATGCAGCAGCTTAGATCTTGTACATGCTTCTCATCAAGCCTTAAATTTGCTGGAGAGTTTTCAGAATGGCTACAATGCTTTCTTTTGATGTTTGCAGCAGCATGGAGAGCTTGACGTGTTGATTCTATCTTGCTTATCGTTTTCGTGTGCGTGTACAACATGCTCTCGTTTTTAGTAAACCCAACCCAACCAGATTTCATCTTAGAGCCTTTGTTCATGGTCATCTCTATTCATTGATCAAAAGGCAATGCGCTGAAGGGACGTCCACTGATTGATGCACAGAACATCCCATTCTTCATGAACCCTCTTTGCTCATCTGTCAGACTCATCATATCTGCCCAATACAAGGTCATGTATCGAGTGTAATTTATTCGATCATACACTGCCATCCATGGAAGCATCAAGCGAAGAGACAAAAGGTACTCTTCCCATTGTTGAGACCTTAGTGCATGGTAATTCATGAAGAGAGCTTCAACCATTTCCAGGTACGAGAGCCAATACTTTGCCATTTCAGACTCAGATGATCGTATTTGTTCACAGAGAACGTGAACAAATTCCCTCCATTCGCTATTCGCTAGAATATCATCGTGGGCATCCTTTCTCTGGCCTCTATCGTTGTTAGCATCTCGCAAGGTTTGAAATTTTTCTTCCAGTCTTGGGGACATTGTGATGGCTTTCTGAATGAGACGCCGCACAAGGCATTCATACACAAGCTTGTGCATGCGCATGCCTCTCTTAAAGTAGTTTCCTTTCAGTGCTTGCTCAACTGAGCCCGCTGAAATTATCCCAGATGCTACAGCGAGTGCTGCCAAGCCTGATCCATTGAATCTTGAAAATATTGTGCGAAGGAAAGTCATCTGAATATGAAAACCTCCCAGGATTGGAAGAACAAGTTTGAATTCTTCTGTTTTCTCGCTCTTTACTTCTTTGGTAAGTGCATACACAGGCTGGTCTCCTGTTAACTGTATAAATGGCATTTTCTTGTCTTCGGCTGCTCTAACACATCTTTTCATGACTTCATTTACAACCGACTTGTTTGGTGGCTTTGGCAATGTTAAGTGAAAGTATGCCTTACTCTTGCTAATTGGATCAAGGATGGATGCATAAAAACCAGAGTAGGCACCATTCTTTTGTTCTTTTGGCGTCACAGCTTCCTGATTGGGGCTAAGACGAACCAAAGCGTGGGTAAATCCTCGTAACTTCTGGCACATAGTACCTTCCTTCAGTGATATATCGAACTGTGCGACTGGCGGAGGATTGCCCTTCTCTTTTGTTTTGTACCCAGATATCGCATTTTGTCCCTTTGGAAGCAGCCTAATGGCTTCTTTCGAAGGTATTGGTAACTTCAGGCCTTGGTGAGCAATGCTGTTTTCCAAGTACTCTTGCTGAACAAACATGAAGTTAGTCCTGTCGGAAGTACCATCTCCTAAGAAGAAGAAAGGAAATTACAGCAAAGAAAACAAACAAGAATTTCAAAAAGTATGTTCATAAGCAATTCTCTTTCTGAAAAAAATAGAATTGACCTTGAAGACCTTAATTTGCAGATCAATTTCGTAAACTATTTCATTACAATTAGTTGGTGCAAAATTGACCTGTTAAGTATTTTCAGCAAGTTGCTCTGCATTTTTAGATTAAATCTGCGAGCGGATGATTTCTTACCATCTCTGGTATCCTCCTTGAAATCATCATTGTCAAATGCGGCAACACCAGGAACTCCTGACGCCAATTTTTCTGGACAAACTGGATTCTAGAATGAAAGCAATGCCAAAATTACCACACCATCGCAACGCAGCTCAATGAAATATGTCAGACTTTCACTTCACTTCAAAACGCATTATGGTGATACAGGAAGTTGAACAATGTAACTACTAATTAACTTACCTTCTCTTCCTCATAAACGGCCCAAGTCTTGTAAAGGTTGAGCACATCATCGTACGAGATGCTGAGGCCAAATTTTTTCAAAAGCATAATTAGCTCCTTGTTCCTTGTTAGTCCGTGAACTGTTACAGCTAGCTGAATCTGTAAAATAACAGAATCAATTTTAAGTACAGGCATAAATACAAACATCAGATTTCCTTTTTCATAGCAAACTATCTGCAAGTAAATAACTGAATAACAACAAAAGACTGATTACCTGAAAGAGAGATCTTTGTTTTGTAATATATGCCAGCAAAATGTCACTCAAAGCTGTAATAATTGGATCTTCACAATGATCAGCAAAATCCTTTGTGGATGGATTACGCAACAATGTAAGGAAGCGTCTCAGTTCTTCTGGAGGCTGCTTTTCTTCTTCGAGTCTGTCTGAATGTGGTGGCCATTCTTGCATGGGATGGTTTTTGAACGTGTCTCGTAGGTGACGCGCGACATTATTCATCAAAAGTTCCTTGTCGATTCCCCATGAATTTATTGCTGCCTCTATGTAAGTTCCTCCGCTCTTGCTATCATACGAAATAGTGCTTTCATTTTTTGAAATCTGTTGTGGAAACCTAGTTCATCACCAAAGGTATCTTCTAAAATCTTCTTGATGTATGAAGTTCTTTCACATTCCGGATAGTTGAAATTATCAAGAAGTTTGTTGTAGTCGTTCATTAGGCCCTTCAGTGTTCTTGGCTCCTGATCTTTAATTACACATTCCCTTACATGTTCGAAAAACAATTGGTTGACTTCTTCTTTCCTAACGTGCTGAATATGTAATGTTCCTTCTTCTTGTCTACCATACCTTATGTGCTGATTCCAGCAACTCTTATGATACCTCACTTCGCGTGCAAACGGGTCTTCGCACTCCCTGATAAAGTGGAGAATCCTTTCTCGTACTATCTCATCTTTCAGAAAAATAGTTGCGGATTTCAATTTCATCCATGTACTTTTTTGCTCCAACAGGCGCAAATTTGAGGTTTTCCTGCCACGATGCTTCGAATCTTCTCCTTTCATGCAAAATATGCACATGTTCTTATCATGCAAAGTCCCTGTCTGAGACCGTCTATGAACAGAAGATGTGTTTGCTGAAAATTGTGAATCCGGTGTGAATTCATTCGACTGTGTACTCTCTGGGAGTTCTTCTTCTTGTCTTACTCGTGACAAGGCACTTTTGAGTCTTTTGGAATCTCCAAGCTTTAATCTACATGTCTTGTGAATAAAATTACCATCTGGACCGCTTTCCCAGTCAGTCTCTTGGTAAATACTTCCATATGGATCTAATCCCACCCATTTCTCAGCGATAGCCTTGAGATATTTCCAAGTTTGGATGTCTTTTCTCTCTTCTTTTGAATCAAAACAGTCTTCCTTGCAAGCAAGACATATCCCAAGTGACACCTTACGCCTTTTTGCAGCGCTTTCTGGCTTTGCTTTCAGGATAGGCTCCGACATTTCCAGTGGAGTTTCATCTCGTAGTGATCAAAGGACTGGTCTCACACAATTGGGAGTGAATATTCTCAACCGAGGGATCATATTATCATGAACAAAGTATTGTTTACATTTAATGCAGCTGTGAGAATAAAAACAATGCTCTTGAAACAGATTTTCTCAACCACAGGTGACATAGAAATTGCTGAGTATCAATTTCATACGGAAATTTGGAAATCTCCGTAATTACTTGATATGATAATATCCTTGATATCTTATGACTTGGAGCAAGTTTATTGATCTGACGAATTGATGGAAATTTTAAAGATACAGTTGGAATAATAAATCATAGCCAAGGTGTATAGCCATAATAGATTTTGAAACGTTCTTGGTAATATCAAAACCAGGGATACTGATCAAACTGTATTTTCAGTTTCCTATCTGCGACTTCATCGACCTTCGGTGACGTCATAACACAATTTGCTGACATCATCAAAATGTGATTTAATGTACATCAGTCGAAAGCTTTTCTCACGAGGAGTCGAATGGTGTATTACTGTGATGAATTCGACTCGTCTGTCTCAAGTTATGACCATAAAAAAGATTTTCCAGGTGCCAATTTTATGACGTCATTTCCGGCCAACGCCCATCGAAAATCAAAATGTACCCAGGCTCATTTTGTAGAGCATACTTTAAAATACCAAAATCAACTTTCAAAACAAGGTCTACTAAAAGTTGTCACGGGACCATAGATTTCGACCCAACTATAATGCAAAGATCTAAAGTATCTAAGTGAAGCTTTTTGAATTTACTACAGTCAGAGAGAATGGAATCAAATTTGCTAATATAATCAGATTTGTTAACAATGACCACTCCATTCCCCTTATCAGGCTTGCAAATGACAATATTGGGTACCTTGGATAAGTTTTGAAGGCAACGAAACTCAGAGCAGGTCAAATTACTACAACCACTCCCATTATTGCGAGCATGATAAGAGGAAAGTGTGATATCCTTAACTTTAGCTTTTATAATTTCCGGTGTAAGTTTACTGTGAGACGATATGGGAAGATCTTTAATTTCACGATAAAATTTTTCAGAGGGTGTAAGAAAGGGCAATAGTCTAATTTATTGGAATCAACTGAAAACTGAAGACCTAGTTCTAGTTCTAGAGTAGTTTACAAATTTAAGTGTACAAGCTGCAATGCTAGTTACTATGGGAAAACTTCCCGACATTTAGATACTTGCTGCCGTGAACATTTTGGTTTAGGAGAAACGGGTAATCCTGTTAAAGTCTGTTCCTCTTCTATTTTTGAACATAAATCTTCTTCTGGTCACAATGCTTCTTTTGATGACTTTTCCATTTTAAAGAAAGCCCCCAATGATTTTGATCTCTTAATTTTTGAAAGTCTTCTTATTTTATGTGATAAACAGTCCCTTAATATTCAAACCTCGAGTATTCCTTTGTCTTTGTTTTATTTTTGTCACGATGCTGTAAAATTCTCTTGCTTTGCCTTTAATTAATTCAATCTTTAGTAATCCATTGTTATTGATTAGTATAAATTAACCATGATTGTAACTTTAATTTCACCTTATGATGCAAAATGTTCATTAGCGAAACGTTGTTAACATGTCGTTTTCTTTCTTTAATTCATGGGCTAGCTATTTATTTAATTTCATTAAATATCTTGGATTCGTCGCCATGATTTGAATTTATTACTGATTATATTGCTCTGTCGTTAAAGACGCTGTCTTTTATTTTTCTACAATGTTTGTGGTCGCCATACTGGTTCTACAATGGGAAGAACGTAGAGCAAGTTATGAAAGAGAGAGATCCCGAAATATTGATTTATATGAAAGCACGCTCAAAGCCTTGGCAAAAAGCCAGGAAGATTGTTCTTGTCCACCTGTGAAACACTACATTGGAAGAGCCGACTTTGAGTGTTTGAAAGCAAAAAATTACATGTGGGTGAGTCAGTTTAGCTGAGATGAAAATAAACTACCATCGTATATCTACTTCATGGAGCAAAAGTATTTTATTAATGACATCAATGTCGAAGAGTTGAATTTTGAAGTTTTGACTCCTGTGAGAATAGTAGACAGTAGTGGGAGTGTCATCAGTGCTGCAATGACAGCCAAAGCAGCATGTGAATGGGAAACCTTTATAAGACGGATTGCTAAAACACAACTTGATTCAAGAAGATGCTTACTGATAAGATGTTGTCTGGTGACAAGAAGTTACACATGCACACAAATATACAAACGTAGTTATACAAGAACAATCGTAATGGATAATGCAAGCTACTATACGTGTTCACTTTGTACTTTAAATCTCTTGCCTATCGCAAATGAGAAAACACTAGAGGAACATGAATCAAGGTTCCATCCTTGGTGCATTTCATTTTTCATTTTCATTTTCACTTTTTTAGGCATGGTAGCCCCGTCAGTTAAAAAAAACTGATTTACAGGGGGGCCATGCTTTATAGGATAAAATTTACATTATTAAAATATACAAATATAATATACCAATTAAATCTAAAAGTAATAATGAAGAAAGCAAAATTAAATGAGGAATGATAAAGGAGACCATCTTACACCCTGCACAATTTCTCCAGCCCTTTTTTGAATTTTTGGAGCGTGGGTGCTTCTTTTCATTCATTATCTAGTCCATTCCATAGATTTGCCCCTCTGCATGAAAAGCTACTCTGACCAGCCAATGTCATAAACATTGGAGCTCTAAGGTTTACGTTGGAATTCCCCAGTGTGCGGGAGGTGGTCTCACTTGGTCTCACTCTAGTAAACATGTTGCTCATATAGGACGGCGCCTCTGGGTTTCAGGAATTAAAAGCCATTTTGAGTGTCTCAAACTCAATTAATTCCCTAACGGTGGGCCATCCCAGGGCACAAATGAGTGGTGTGGCTGACTGATCATATCGACTACCTGTGACAGCTCTGGCAGCAAGATTCTGTAGTTTTTGCAATTTGCCAAACAGGGCAACAATATCTGAAGTAGGGTTCCACAAGGCTTTTATTCATCTGTTTAACGGTAGATGCAGGCACATAATTCTTAGAATATCGTAATATGCCAATACTTTTGGAAATCTTACACCTTAATGAGGCTAGATGAGAGGACCATTTTAACTGTGGATCAACATTAACTCCTAGATACTTAGTATTCTGAACCATTTTGACTTCATCATTCTCAATTTTAAACTGAGGTTTAACTGATTCAGTAGAAGTCAAACTTTTTAGTTTACTTTGCGTGCCGATAATCATGCCTTCAGTTTTGGCCACATTTAATGATAGTTTGTTTCCTTGCAACCACGATTTTAAAGCTGCTAAATCAGCATTAACAGCTGCATTGATTTCAGAAACGGAGCTGGATGCAAAATATATACTAGTATCGTCCACATACATAGAAACACGAGAGTGCTGTAAGCATTTAGGTAAATCGTTGATGTAGACCAAGAAAAGAAGGGATCCGAGACAGGATCCTTGGGGGACTCCACAGCTTATGGTTTCGTTACTTGATGATTGCCCATTTACTCCACAAAATTGCCTTCTGTTGGCGAGGTAGGAAACGAACCATCGAAACTCCTTACCTTTGACGCCATAGTAGTCCATTTTACTCAATAGAATATCATGGTCTACTGTGTCAAAGGCTTTTTTGAGGTCAATAAAGACCGAAGCTGTATATTGACCTTTATCAATGTTAAGGTACCAGCCATTCGTGCACCTGAGCAGACTTGTAAGCATTGAATGGAGTAAAGGAAAACCTGACTGATCCGAGAATATCAGATTATTGTCATTAAAGTAGGAGTACAACTGGTCAATGACTAGCTTTTCAAGCAAACGAGAGACGACAGAAAGTACTGAAATAGGTCTATAGTTAGACTTGTCATCAGTGGACCCCATTTTGAAGATTGGTGCAACCCGTGCAGTCTTCCAGCTGTCCAGAAAGTGTCCCTCAGACAAGGACCAGTTGAACAGCTGTACAAGGGAAGGGATCATAATTTCAATGCCAATTTTCAGGAAAAAGCTAGAGATTTGATCAATGCCAAATCCGTAGGAAATTTTGACTTCAGAAAAAGCTTTAAGAACCTTTTTATTGTCGAGAGGAGAGAACGAAAACGAAGATGCAATGTTATTATCTCCGAATTCTCCATCTAGAAGTGGATTTTTCGTGGTCGGAATCGCATCACTAAGATCTTTACCAACATTGCAAAAAAAGTGATTCATGGTCTCCACTATATTCCGGGGATTAGAAATCACCTTTTCGTTTTCTTTAAAAGAGACAATGTTGGTTGTTTTAGATCTTTTATTTATCAGCTGGTTGACAGTTTTCCGAGTTTCTTTGATGTCCCCCTCACAGGAAACTAGCTTATTCGAAAAATATTCCTTTTTTGCTTTACAGTTCAAATTGTGAGCTTTACAACAAAGTTGCTTGTAAGCGTTCATTAGTATTTCTGACTTCATTTTGACAGCATTAACCTTAAGTTTAACTCTCGTTTTGAAAAGTTTTTTCAGGGATGGGGTAATCCAGGGACAAAAACGTTCGGTTACCCTTCGTTCTCTAATTGCAGCATGGTTTTCAATTATGAGAGAAACCAGCTCAGACCATTTATTGATTGCATCGTCAACATTAACAGAATTATCTATTATTCTTTGCCAGTCGCAAGACGCAAGATCTTGAAGAAATAGACCTTTGTTAAAATTTTTCATTTGCCTCGATCTGATCATCTTGTGTTTAGCCGTAACGGAACCAAGGAAATTTCGTGTCACATATACTAAATTGTGATCACTGATGGAGCACTTAATTACACCAGATTCCACTACATTACAAGGGTTGATGACGGCAATATGATCTATTATAGTAGAGCTATCTAACGTCTCTGGAGTAAGCTCAGTGATAAGCTGTTTTAGGCCAAACGAGTCATAAAACTCAAGGATACGTTTAGTAGGGTAAGGCAAATCTGAAGGCAGAGAAACAAGGGTAACATCACAGTTGGTGTCTCCAAAAGAAGAATCTCCTTGCCCTCGGACTCGAGGAATCGAAAAACTGCTTCTAACCTTTCAAATGAATCTACAGGATCTGAGGGTGGCCGGTACCAGATGACTACAAAGAAGGGCTTGGCTCGAATTGGCTTAACCTCGAGACACCTGAACTCCAAACTGGAGAGTGGAATATCTTCAGGCGAAGTAGCCACAAAGTTATCTTGTATGTAAAGTCCTACTCCATCTCCGTGTCGATTACGATCAAGCCCATCAAAGGGATATCCGTCAATATTTAGAAGTTCTCGAGAATATGTCAGGTCTATTTTTGTTTTGTTGAGGGCAAGCGGATGAATCCCTCTTTAATACAAAGCAGTTTGATATCCTCGTGGTGGGCAGGAAGACTGTTGACATTTAGCGATGCTATCACCATGCCCTTGCGAAATCCCAGCTTCCGACCTGCCGGTTGGGCTGTTTCAGAGATTGCATTTGGATTTATTTCTAATGAAAGGGGCCTGACAATGGCATCACTAGAAAATTGTTGTACTCTGGGGTTACTAAGTCAATGGGTAGTAGATTTTATAGCCCTAAGGAAGTTGTTTGCAAACATTTTTACGCCTGCGTTATTGAGATGTATCTTACTACAGTTTAAGTGCATGGACGGGTTAATATTAGCATGGTGGAAATCTTCAAATCCATGTTCTAAACATAGGTCTCTAAGGACAAGATTTACCTTAACTCTCTTTGGCTCGTATTTATTGTATCTAGGCACTAGACCGGAAATAACAACTTTTATGACTTTGCATATGCTTAGCTAGAGATGATGTCTTCAGCTATGTTAACGTCTGATTTCTCTATGTTAACTGTCCCAACGTGTAGAATGATTTGATTAGGATTTCTATCAATAACAGGCTGACACTAACTTTTCCTATCTTTAACAGTAGAGCCAGAGAATGGTTTTACATAGATCTTCTCGTCCTCGGGGCACGACTTCTTAAGTTCCAATCCTTTTACATCTTTCAGTAGCGAATCACCAACAATGTATGTTGATCGTTTACTTTGTTGTTTGTTTTCATCATTAATTCTAGTTGTCTGAGAATGTGATGCTGCAGTATTTACCCCAACAGGCTCAAGGCATTCAGGCGTCTTTGTCTCGCACTGCTTCGATGTCGGGTCAGAAATTATGGAGATGTTTTGAATCTCCTCTGTGTTCCAAATCTCTTGAGCAGAGCTGATTTTTCGATTTTTCCTTTTGTTGTGTCTTTTGCGATTGTTTTTCTGAGTTTTGCTTTGTTTGTGAATTCTATTGAAATTTTCCACGTCAATGTTTTCATAAACACCTGAAGGAGTTTCCCCTGAGTTTGGTGTATTGCAGCAATGAGACGATTTTCCTTTTTTGGTTTTGTCGTCTCCATCCTTCTTCAGCAGCGATTTAAATAAAAGTTTTCTTTTAATCGGTCGAGGCTTAATTCGATTCAGTAGTCGATTCAAGTCACTTACTGATCTCGCAAGCTCAGCTATCGTTTGAAAAATGTTGCTATCCCCAAATATCAACTCCTCTTTATCCTCAGTGGCCTTGGGAAATTCAGTTAACAGATGGGTAGGAGGCGAGTTTACTTTTGTTCTCTTCTGAAACTCTTCTTCCTCCATGACAAAATAAGATTTCCGACCGTCTTCGTATGTTTTGCAAACTATTTGTTGTAAATCCTCAAGTCTTCTTACCGTATTCCCAACGTCAGCTGGCCTAAGGCGATGTTTTGTGCAAACATGTCAAATGACAGTGTCGTAGTCTGGCCTGCTTTTTGCCTTTCTTATTGATTTAATCGCATCAAATACATTGGCGAATCTCACCTGATCTTCGTCTTTTGACTCTTGCTACTTGCCATTTAAATTCTGTTTCATAAAAACTAAATATTATGGAGCGTGAAAAAAACGTGCCTTCCAATCGACCACGTGACGTAGAACCATCCAAACGAATCAGGTGTAAACGTAAGTATTCACCAAGTCGTTTTGATGATCACGAATTGGCATATCATAATGAAATCTGTAGACACTGTCATATTCGTTTGGCGAATAAAAAACAACTCAATGCACATATCTGCCAGAAACATAACTTAAAATGCAATTTATGTCACATCGGTGAGAGTGATGTTGTATTTACCGATCAAAAATCCTGGCAAGATCATATAAAAACTTTAACCATCAACAGCAAATTCCAACACTAGAACAATGTAACAGACACATGGCCCAGCATTTTAGCAGACTTGGTGTTAGTGCAAGCAATGTACCGACAGTAAGACGACTACACAAATTTATCAATCACTTAAAGTTTGACAATAACAGTAAACCCTGGGAGTCAGATGCTACAATACTGTTGACAGGTAGTGGGGCAATCCAAAACAAAGTAAATAGTGAATATCGTCAAATGAAAAGGAATTTGCAATACCATGCAAATGAAGAAGACAGAACAAAAGATGACGAGAATACACGTAAAAGCACGACAGGGATGTTAAAAAAAGAATATATAGAACGACTGAAGCCTTTGTACCTGAACAATGCAAGAAATATGGTCACACATACTAAGAAAAATGAAGACGGCCATTTAGTTTCTATCAATGTACATTTACTCGACAATGATTACTTTTTCAACCAGGTCGAAAAAGCATTGCAAGATATTTTTCTAGCCGCAGCACCACAATTACCATATAAACTTGCCCTTGGCTTTGGGTTTATGCTATACAAGGAACAAGGTTATGAAATAAAATTTTTTTATGTTAATGAACATTTGCAAAGAGATGTTGATAATGTAAAAGTTATCCAACAATTACCTAATATATGGACGATTGGGAACGTAGATGACGAAAAACAAATAGTAGAAGATCTTCCTTGAAGCAATTTTTATGGATTTGGTAAGAGATCATTTTGGAAATGCCTATGATGTAATGATCATCAGACCTACAAATTTAAAGGAAGAAATATTTCCCGCACACGAAGACAAATGAAGTTCTGTTATCATCAGGAAATTACACTGGCAGAGGTCAGAAGGAAGACAGTGACAACAATGACAGTGTCAACGATGGTGATGATCATGATAATGGTAATGATGATGATGATGATGATGATAATGATGATGATGATGATGATGATGATGATGATGATGATGATGATGATGATGATGATGATGATTTCTATTATGATGATGTCGACAATGAAGATGAAAAAAGAAGGTCAAGAAATCCTTTTATAATTGAAGAAGCAGATTGCAATGATTATGATGATGACGAAAATTTGATTAACGAGGAAGAAGTCAAAGAAGAAGAATCTTTACAGGATTTTCCGAAAAAGAAAAAAAGAAACAAGGAGAGAAAGGAAACGAACGAAGAAATGATTGCAAACTACATCAAAGTCATCAATGATTTCAGAAAAAGTTGAAGAATTTTGTGCAAGGGACCTTTTAAATGTAAAAAGAATCTGCTAGAAAATGGAAACAAAATATGCTTCTTCCATTGTCTGGCGTATTTGCATTTAAAATGTAAAAGAAAAGAACTTACAGAACAAAATGTAATTGAAAGAGGAAAAGCATTTTTTCATGAATTCTGTATTCAGTATGGTATTGAAGAAAATGATGATGAATTTTGTGTGGAATATCTCATATGGAACCTTTTTTCAGAACGAGAATTAACATATTCACTATTTCGAAGATTGTTCAAGCAGAAAAAACAGAAACTGGAAGAGCTAAAGTCAAAGATGGGAAGCAGAGTTTATTAAACACGAAAATCCCAGAATTTCAATGCATGCATAGCTGTAGAAACGCAACCACATACAAAAACGACTATGAAACCCTTGACTTGCTACTGCATGACAATCACTATTATTTGATACTGGATAAAAATCGACTTTGGTTTAATAGATTTAAATGTTTTGCTTGTGGCACGGGGTTCAAAAAGTCGAGAGTGGATGTTATAAAGAAGCACATGGCAAATCATTGCATTAAAATAAAGCACAGGTACAAAAAAGGAATGGTAGAACAAACAAAGAATTTATGGGAAGATGCGAAGTATACCTTTGGTATACCTGAAAAATTATTACCCGAATTGAGAGAAAAGGAAAGAGAGGAGAGAAGTGAAGACAAAATGGAACAAGTGAAGAAACTATATTATACCCAAGAGATTATAAACTACGATTTTGAAGCTGTTCTACAGAAAGTTACAACTCAGATGTTAAGAGATGAAAGAAGATTACTCCTCGAGCAGCGTGTTCAGAATGTTGACCTACGTGAAAATGTCTTTGACGAAATTGATTCTATGCTAATTGATAATGAAGATAGCAATCCTGAAGAAATGGTTTACGATGACGATGGTAACAGCATAACTACAACAGAGTTCGTGGAGCGATATCCAGACAAAGATTACTACACGAAAAATGTAGCTGTATCTTACGCTCTTGCTTACAACTTTAATGCTGCTTCAGTTACAGATCCTGATGTGTTGAGAGACTTTATCATTGAAGAACAGATTGAAGAATATAATAGAAAAGACAACGAAGTATTTTCCGAAGAAGAAGGTTGCTTTGTTGAATATAAAGACAATGAAAATCCAAAAGAATTGGTGAAACATTTCATGATCAATTTAATTAAACTGGCAAGAGCATGTTGAGAAATTTTGAGAGAACGTTATCGAGAGATTTTATTATTCATCGAGGGCTGGTTTGAAGAAAGAGGATTAGAGTGTTTTTTATTGACAAACATTGGCTGTGATATTAAGCATATCGTAAATGCAAAAGAAAGAAGCAGCAGTATCAAAGACAGTCAAGATCGTGACACCGATCAAGATGATGATGATGATGATGATGATGATGAAAAGACGTCCAGCTCAGATATGCTGGAAATTTTGCAACACGAAATAACATAGAGCAGAAATGTTACTTATGCGCGCGCATTTTCTTCTGCACTTGCAAAAACGAAAATTGAGTTGAATTTTCTGCTGTTGAACAAAGGCACAAAGCTGTGAGGATTTTGCTTGTGTGTTTAATGTTTCGAATTTTGGTTAATTATTTGTGTTGAATAAAGCTTTGGAAACTCAGACAAAATGAATATAAAACAATGATATTTTCTGGGGAAATCAGTGATGATGGATTATTCACTTTTCCAAAGAGATGTGTTTATGCACACAACTCTTGGTTTAGGCCACACCATGATAAACTCTCTTTGTGGGGAAAAACAATAAATAACTTTTCATGAATAACTTTTTGAAGAACACTATGAAATGTTTAAAAAATGTGAAAAAAGTGAATAAAGTAAAGAAAGTAAGATAAAAAATTAGTTATTTTAGCTTCACCCAGAAATGACAAGTTAACAAATTCAACAAACTAAATTTTTGAAATTTGAAATTCATTGTCTATTCTAAACAAAAACAGAGATATCTCTAACAACATCCTTCTTCAGCATTAATTATCCTGTCAGCAACTGCCCAGCTTATCAGTTAAAGTACACATCTGCTCCACAGAATATATCACAAGACAGGCCAGTTTTGTTTACTATTATACATCATTTGTTGCTTGAAGTGTGGTTCACAAGTGAAATTCTATGAACAGTTGGAATGTTGGATTATTTTTGAGCCCTCATTCCCAAAAAGCTTTGTCCTGAACAGCAAAAACTTCAGGACCAAACTTTTTTGTGAATGATTGAATGAAGATGGCATTTATTTCCCCCATAAAAATTATTTTTAACAGCTTTGTACTGACTCTGGAATGCTCAACAATTTTCAGAACATTGCATAGGTGATCTGAAAGAAAAAAAACAGACACTAATTACCCTAGGATTACAAAACACATAATTGTTTGAAGAGGAAAGTCGCAGTGCCCTTTGAATATAACATTCACATGCTTTGCTAAAAGAATTTTAATCAATATTGTACATTACATAAAGCAGAACAGTACTTGAAAAATAGAATGGAATGGGCCTAGGCAACATGTCATTAAAAGCTTAAAATTATGAATACATTTGGAGAAAAATTTCAGTATGTTTGCCAATTTTCCCACGAGTGAGATATAGTGTTTTAAGGAGTTTGAGATATGCTCTTTCAGCTGAAAAAAAAATTGTGTTGTGGCAGGGTAGGGATTTTTCACAATTTGCAACTGAATCTACCCATATAAAGTTTTGCATTTTTATTACGAAAATGTACACTAATTTTTTGTTCCGCAGTAGAAAAGTAACGGCATGCTCGATCTCTAATGAGGTTTGAAAACTTGAGAATTTAAGCTTGGGCCTACGCCAGGTAACATAAAAAATTAATAAAAAGTTAGGTTTGTATCGAAATATTTGTGAGTGAAGAATTTAGATTGATAGGGGAAGTGTGTTCTCAATGTTCAACTGATGCCAGTTTGAGCTAAAATTTGAAATAGTTTGCCAATTTTCCGAGTATACAGACCTGTATCAGAATGTCATCCTCATCTTGGAGATCCATTTCGTGAAAAATTCATCTTGTGGCAGGGTACAGTTTTTGAGATATCTTTAATTTACATTTCCAGAAATTTCGCTGTAAAAACAGTCTTCCCTGCTGATGAAATATGAGCATCTATTTACCACTTAAACCCTACAGATCTCCATGAAACTTCACTTGACTGTAGCCACCTCCTCAGTCTACAGCATCATGGCCACCCTTTTCACTTCGCGCGTTCCAAGATGCCTGATCACGCTGTTGGGTTCCTGTGGTGAAAAAATTCTCTGCCCCTCCCTCCTCCCTCCATTTTGACCCTTCCTTCCAGGCGCAAGAGCCGTTTGGTCAGCGGCATAAACATTTCTGCTCTATGTTACACGAAATAGAGCTTGCTCATCGCATAAGAAGATTTATCGATGACATTCCAGTAATGGGATTTAATTCTTCAAGATACGATTTTCCACTAATCAAAAATTACGTCTATGAAATTATCACAGACTTTCTAGGCATTGATTTGTCGCAAGTTTTCTTCATAAAAAGAATTTGAGGTATGTTAGAGTATGCATTCACAATTTGATGAGATTTGGAGGGATCTTATTTTTGGACATTTTGCAATATCTTGCTCCTGGATTTTCACTGGATGACTTCATTCGATTGCTCGGGGGAGAAAATTCACTTCAAAAATCCTATTTTCCTTATGAATATCTAACAAACTATGATGTACTAAATGAGACAAGAATGCCACCGTATGAGGCATTTTGTAGTACAATAAGTCAGGAAAACAAACTTGCGTCAGAATTAAATAATTGGCTGATCAAGCAGCACTTGCTGAACTTATCAAAAGAAGAAGTTAAAGTATTAGAAAATCGCCCACAGACTGGACAAGAAAAATATACTGAACTTTGTTCATTATGGCAAGAAAAAAAAACTGAACGTGTATCAAAGATTATCTATGTTTTTAAAACACAAGAAATGTTGTTCCTTTTTGAAATCAGTAATGAATTACAGCAAGCAATTGCAAGAAAACCAGGTGGATTTATGTCGCAATGGAATCTCTTAACCAGGACTAGCAAAAGAGATTTTACTGTCACAAGTACACCCAAATACAATGTACCACATAAGCGATCCGTTTGTCTTCAACTCGATATGAGAAAGTGAAGTAGGTGGTCAGAGTATAATATTTACGAGAGAAAACTCTCCAGAGCACCCGTACATAAAAGGGTTTAATGCAAATTCTTTGTATTTGTATTGCTTAGGAGAAGGACAATTCATTCATCAGCCTGTTGTTTATGAGCATATTTAATGAATCAAACAACTAAGTTTAACAAAGGGAAACATATGTCATTCAATACTAGCATGGAGGTAAACATATTTTTGGATTATGTTGAAAAAGAAATTTGCAAAACCAAGAGATTTGGTTCTGCTTCGCGAATTCGTAATACATTTATCTCCGTTGGAACACAAACGTCTTTTGAAACAGTACCATAGTCTTAGGATCCCCAAAGAATTAGCTGCTCACAGATTTGTTTGCAATGGCTACTACGTCAAAAAGTTTCCACCAGATAGAGGTGAAAGGGAAAAAAGAATAGTTGCAGAATACAATGGTTGCAACTGACATGGTTGCAACACAACACCAAAATGCAACAATCTCACACGTAATAAACATTACTATACAAGAGGATATATGTTATCGGCAGAACAGATCCAAACAATGCAAGAAATTCGCAATCAAATACTAACAAAAAGAGGACTTGAGGTATTTAGAATGAGAGAATGTGTTTGGAAAGAGTATGTGATTCGTACGATCTCAAAATGAAGCACTTGTGTGTACTGCTCTACATCCAGACAAAGCTATCTTGATAAATGCACTTTGTAATAAGCAAGTGTTTGGCATTATAATATGCGACATTCACATTCCTGATAACTTGAGAATACTTTAAAGACTTTGCTCCGATAATAAAGCATGCAACAATAAATTTTGAGATATCAGAGAATACATGCAAAATGTTGCACAACGATCCGGAACATTCGTATAGGATAGAAGATGCGTTATTGATTCATATTACGGAGAAAGAATAGGATTAATCGATGAATATTTTGTGTGGCTGATAGAGAAAGGGTTGATTTGTACACAGATCTACTGCTTTATCAAATATGATAAAGCTCCGTTGTTCAAAGATTTTACGAATAACAACAGAATTGCGAATAAAAGGAGATGAAGATAAATCAAGTGAAATGCAAGCATTGACGGCTAACTTAAACGTAAATTCTGCATTTGGTTCTTGCATCAAAAGCAAAGACAAGTGCAGAACTGTTGCTTTAATGAAAATTAGTGATTTGAAAATATCATCGCACCCGATGAACTTTAGTGAATCAAATCTTACAAGAAAAGATATTGCCTCGTTAAATAGATTTATCAGGTAGGCAGAAGTGAATCCTTGCTTGATGGAGGTAGAAATGAAAAGATCTAAAAGTTTCTACGACCAGCTGCGCTATGTCAGAAAAGTAATCTTCCATAGGGCAAAACTTTCAGTGTTGAAATTCTACTATGATTTTCTAAAAGTAGTTTTGAGTTGCTATAGAGGGATACTGACAGTATTTACATTCCACTGAAAATGGAGAATTTTGAGGATAATATTGATTAAACAAGGCGAAAAGAGTATGAAAAATTGAAACATTACTACTTCCTAACCTCAAATTGCAAGTACGGAAAGAGACAACCAAATAGGTACAAAGTGGAGTGCGAAGGACCTTACATGGTACCGTTATGTTCGAAATTCTATTGTGTTTATAACACAGATTCCAAGGAGAACAGGTTTTCAAGTAAAGGAGTGCAAAAACGAGAACTAATTAGAACAACAAAAACCATGAATGACAGCAATGAATCAGCTGTCAGTCCAAATATTTTCAGTATGTACAAGGATGCACTGAATGTGACAAATACTTGCAAATCTGGAAAGGCTATAAACATACAAATTAAGCGCCAGAATAACTACATGACAACATATGCCCAAGAAAAGACAATGTTTAGTTCATTTTATTGTAAAACACAATTTCTGAATGATGGACGACATACCTTTCCTCAGGGACGCCGGAAGCAATAAAGGGCAAGGGGGGCAAGAATTAAGCAAGGGCACTTTCTATATGCAATGACCGGAGGTCATTGCCTAACACAGCTGGGGGTCTGGGGGCCCTGGAAGCCCCCCAGCGGGTCCAGGGCGGAGACCTGGTGGGGACCAGAGGGCGAAGCCCCCCTGGAAGCTCCTGATATCTTACCATTTCTGAGACCTTAAAATGACTTAGAAAGAGACTATGAAACGGATGCGGTCATTACAGGAAAGACTGAATCGAGTGTCCAATTATCTGATTTGAGATGAAACGAATCCTTGAGCGACACCGTCAGAGGATGCCCAAACATGTCGAAGGCATGAATTTAAAACAATTCATTGGAGAAGTGAAGAGTTTTAATTTGATACGTATGTTATAAAAAGCCAGATGTATAAATGGAAACAACGACAAGCTTTCTTCTTTTCTATCTAATGAAATATAAACAAGGAAAAGGGAGAGCTTCTTGAAACCAGAAGTCCTTTAACTCCGCCCCTGATTCGCACCTTAAGATTACCATTTGGGAATTCGGAAATATGCTTCCCCGGGTAGAACAAGCATCCAACTGAAACAACCAATGCTTGAAAAGTACTTTAATTTTCAACAGAAACAACAAAATGTATGTAGAACCAGGATAACAAAGTGAATGAGTGAATATTTGTCCATTTATTTTTCGTATTTTCCAAAGTAATGCAGTCTTGTTTCTGTCTTTTCTGCAAATTCCTTTGCAACAGATTTTATAACAACACGGTCCATATTTTCTTTCTGGATATTAGCAAACATGATGTGGTTTAGGTGATTTGCGCCAGTTGAAGCTCTTAGCCATGTTTTCAAACGCCGCATGGCACTGAACGTTCGCTCACACGATGCTGAATTAAGTGGAATTGTGAAATACAGTTGCATCATTTGTGTACTTCCGAACATTGAATTTTGGTGGATGGCATTGAGTTGAAGATCTCTGCTATGGTGGATATCCTTGTTACAGAGGTGATTTTCTTTTTTCTATCAGCATTGTAGAGACCAAGAATGGTGGGGAGGTCGTCTAGCTGCGTTCTCAGCAAATCTTTATTCAAAAGATCATTTTTTAGGTCGACTATGTTTCTTTCTTTCATTGAATTCAACAAGACGTCTTCAATTGTTTTGGCAAGTGAGAACTCTTCTTCATTAAATCTGTCTTTAAGACTGACAGTAACTGCATCAATAGCTCCATAAAATGATTTACGCATACGCGCCTCCCCTGTTTCATCTTGTCGTTCAGGTAAGCCGTCTGTTAGCATAACACTTTCATCATTGAACGGCTTTGGCACTTTTGCTGGAGGTGGTGCAGGCCCACTGTGAGCCTCCCGCACACTTGGAATAGCATTTGCTTCGTCAAGAATGCGGTTAAACTCGCTCACGCTTCTTAACTCTTCAAGCCGCTGTAAAACATGCTTGATTGAGTATACAGCGTAGTCTGCAGTTATGTCAATTGCTTGAAGCTCCCTCAACAGTTTTTCTAGCAAGCTAAGAATTTTCCTTGTTGCATTCAAATTAAATAGGACATCTAGGGAAGAGAATTGATGCTGGAGTATTCCTTTTATCTTGGCTGCAGTGTCTTTTGGAATTGAAGGATCTTTTTTCATATCCTCTAAAGTTTCTTGCAACTCAGGAAATTTATCAAAGACGATATTTGCAGCTTTGACTCTCGTTGTCCACCTTGAAGCTGATAGATTTTGAAGTCCGGGTGCCAGGTTAAGCTGAACGTATCGTTCGCAATGCCCACGTATCATTCCCTATTCTCGGTCTCTGATTGGTTAAAAACGAACGATACGCTACAGATTGAGTGATTTGATTGGCTCAGGCGAATGGTACGCTGGTGGCATTAAGTAGTCTGTCTTTTAGCCAAAGGGTCCTTTGTTACATTTGCATGTTCGTGAACGAATGGCGGCAATTTGCTCACAGCTCACTTCGTGAAGTCAGAGTATTTTTCTGTGTCTGGTGCTTCGAAGATCTCAAGGTTTTCATTTTTGGATAATCAAGCAAGTCTTGTTCTTCATCTGAGGTAAGTTTTATTTGTATATTTTAGCCATAGGAGCAGATAAATTTGTTGTTGGATAGAGCCTAACGCTAACTACATTCTTTGGTAGAACTTAGGCTGCTAGTAAGACACCCTTTGTCAGGGAAATATCAGACATATAGGCATGTAAATAACCGAAATATAGGCATGTAAATAACACCTTAGGCCACAACAGATCTGGGCAACAAATAAGTTAAAAAACCTTCAGATATCGAAGGCTTTCTGAAAGAAGGGCAATGGCCTAAGTTAGATTTCTTTGAGAAGGTTGGCGATCAGCAATATTGAGTTAATGGGTTTAGGAAATTGTGAAATTACAGAGATCACGAAATATGGATAATTAAATAAAGTACAGCACTTGTGTATTTCCTGTAATGAATCCTAATTAGCCTAGAGTTTTATTACATTTTATTTTGTTGTGAACTGTCTCCCAGTATTTTTAATTCAAACTAAGAAAACTCCATCTGTTAATACTCCCTTTTATTTATATTTCCCTCCTGTATTTCTCTTCAGCATAGGTTCTCAGCTTCTGAGTTTTTGTTTTTACCCCCTGCACACCTTTTTACCCCCAATATATATGCCCACTTTTTTGTTTTAACCCCCTGCCCATTGTTTTGCCCCTGATTTATATTTTCCCCCTATTCTTTACTGCATGGGTTTTTATTTTTGCTGTGTTTCTTTTTACCCCCTGCCCATCGTTTTGCCCCTCATCTATGTTCTCTCCAGCATTTTTATTTTCTTGGTTTATCTGTTTTTACATGTCCCCTGCCCTGCTATATTTAGTATATTAGAAATAGTATATATATTTATATGTAAATAAAATTATATATGTGTAAATAAAATGATGTGAAATTCTGCATTGTAATAATGAAATATTAATAAAGAGCAAGGTAGGGAAAAACAGAGATAAAATGCATTTCATCAAATTGTCAACTACTTTAAATTTCAAAAAAATTTATTGATAAACTTAGTCAGAGGTTATGGTTTAAGAAAGGTATCTATACACAAAATCAGAGGGTTATTTATGTTCCTGGCAAGCAATGATGTATGTGGGTTCTTAATTTTTTAAGGAAACCATGTCCTAATTAACCAAATGTAGAATAGAAATGTAAAGTTCTTCAATAAATAAGCAGTAATTTTCTGGTTGTAAACTAGTAAGGGGAAGCATGCCAGGCGACACTTGGCACATTCAGTAGTACTGTATATCAACTGTTCTGCCATATAAACAGTCTTATTATGATTTCATTAATGTATGTAGTTTTAATCAATAAACTTCTTTCCAGCATGATTAACCAACACTTGTGCATTATGATTTTGTGATGAATAGTTTTATATCTGTTCTCTGTTTGATAAAAATGACAGGAAAGCAGGAATAAGCTGTTAATTTAGGCCATGAGAAATATCCATTTAGGCCATGTATGTTTGTTGGCCTAAATCAACCAAGAACATTTCCTAAATAGTATCAATGTAGCCATAGCTGCCTCATATGTTTAACATTGTATATTGTATCCTTCCCTTAACTTCTGGTAAAGTTTGTAAGCTATTGAACAATATTTACAACTGACTTTGCTTAGCTCCTCCATCATTTCCTTTGCTTGTGTACAAATCTTATAGCTACTTCATGTAATGGCACTGAATTGATTCACTTCAATCTCACGTTTGCAGTGTCCCCCAGTGTCTGGGTATGTACGAAATAATCCCCATACCCAAAAATCCTTCTGGAATCTATGGAGTTTTCTCAAAAATAGTGTTTTCTTTATTTTTCAGTTTGATAATCCATAGATTTTTATCTTGGATTGTCATTCTACTGCTTCGTAGCACTTCTTTGGTTCCCTTAACTTGGGAGGTAGGTAGAAAGTACTTTATATACCTTTATCTAATGTGTCTATATGCTTACTCTCTAAAAAGTGTTTTGTTTTAAAAATTGTATGTATTGCTTTTTCCTAATTGGTGTCCTTTTCGTTATTTAGGTCGCTATCCGTGTTATCCGTTATATTTATTGGTATTCACTCGTTTGTTATAGACGGAAGGTAGGTGGAAAATCTAGATAATTGTGCAGTATATTCTTGCTCCCTCGAAAGAGTTATCTTTTATAAAAGTGTTTGTAAAGCTCTATCCTTAACAGTGTCCTTTTCATCATTTAGGTTCGCATTCGGTGTTATTCACCGTTAATCATAGTCACATTTTTGGTTCATTTTCGTGGGAAGGTACGTTGAAAATACTTCGGAACTACTCTATTCTCTCAAATACACCCACAGCCTCTCGAAAGAGTTATCTGCGGAGACTCTTTGATTTTTGAAGGGTTTAAACTTATAAATCTCTTTTTTTACTATTTAGGTTCGCATTTCCCAGTTGTAAATAGTTTCCTTACTTTTCTTTGTTCCATTGGATTTCTTGGTTCATTATCACCGCAAGGTATGTATAGCATAGTGCAGGTACATCTTATTCTCTTCGTTTCTTTTTCCTGTGAGACAGAAGGATTTTTTGTTTCTGTTTGTAAAATCTTCCATAAAAATGCGAGTCCGTAAAGCTTTAGCCTTACAAGTGTCTTTTCGCTTTTTAGGTTCGAATTCCGTGTTTATTCACAGCAATATTAGTCTGTTAAACTCAAGTTTCCATTATCACCGGAAGGTATGTATGGTATACAAAGTATTCCTCTTACTCTCTCCATTATTCCTGCTGTTTGAAAGGAGTTTTCTTTCGTAAAAATGCTTGCCTAAAAAGCCTTAAGAGTGTCTTTATTATTTTTTAGGTTTGCATTTCCGGGTTGTACATAGCAGTCAATCGTTGTTCGTTTCAATAAGTTTCCTTATCGCCGGAAGGTATGTATAGCACAGTAAAGATTCCACTTATTCCCTCCATTATTTCTGCATTGTCAAAGGAGGTTTCTTTCCAAAAGTGCGATTTTGCAAAAATATATCCTTAATACTTTTTTCTTGTTTTTTTAGGTTCACATTCCCGGCTTGTATATAGTTGTATTCCTCCTTGGTTTTGTTAGAGTTTCACGTGTCTTATAGGGTATGTGTTTTATAATAGTTGTTCCATTAATGCACTCTTGTTTTCTCACAACGCTCTGCTGCGTGTAGTTTGGAAAGATTGTTGTTTAGTTTATCAGCCTTCATTTTAGATGTGTTACCCTTCCTTTTTTGAGATTAAGAGTTAAATAAATTTAGCATCATATAATATGGGTCAATAATGTTTGCATCGATGTCTTAACAATGAGTGCAGTGTTCACAAGCACGGTCATCACATTTGGAATGTAATTTTGACGTATGGCATTCACGTTCAATGCTATGAAAACCTTTAATCAATAAGTTTATATGAGTCCCGCCTTCAACATATATACAGCATATAATGGTGGGTGGGGGCTGCCTTGGTCATACTGTTACAAATATTATTTTGTGCACAGAAATGAAGGATAGGTTTAAACTATTGTTCTCCCTCATTCCCTTATTTCTCAAATTGTCCTCCCCCTTCACAGATATATAATGGCATCACCAAGGCAAGTTACATTCCGTGTCACCAAAGACGGAGAGTTGGTAAGGAAAGCCTCACCAGAAGCCATCGCCTGCAAGAAGGCATATCAATATGTTGGTAGAAGAGAGAGTCTTCGTGTTCTGTCGCCGGTGAAGGTTCATGAGATGGCGAAGAGAAAGTTGCTTGCTGAATTTCCTGACGCTGATACCAGTGACATGAAAGCTGTTCTTGGCAGATTCGAGCTGCAACGCTACCAGTATCGTGGACAGACATTCAAATGGTTGCTGGAGAATGATGCTGCATATGCTTCATACCTGATACGTGGTGCTGCTGAGCCGTTATCGGACGACAGCGAAGAAGCCCATTGGAGGAAGAACGTGCAGTATCTCTCCAAGTATGCGAAGATGTTCCCACCGTTTGTTAAAATGCACAATGAGCTGGTAGAACAGAAAGCTGCTGAAGTCAAGACAGTGTCAAGTGGGGATCCTGGCGAAGCAAAGGTTGGTTTTGGGAAATTCCATGACATGACGCATTATCAGCTTGCCTCTTCTAGTGAGCCTAAGCACATTCGGTACATTGACGAATTCTTGCTTCCGAAGAAGAACATTCAGACAGGATCGGCAATGGATCGCCTTCGGGAGTATATCATTGGGTACCGTGCGAAAGGTCAAACCGGGAGGGCAAAGCCTGTGAGTGCTGATTCGATGGAGCCAACCCCAGAACGAAAGCCTTTTGTACAGCTGGTTTCTCTACCGCTGGTATCATCATCTGCAACATCATCTGCTGAAACAACGCCTCTTGTATCAACACCTGTGACATCTGTTGCACCTGTTTCTAGAGCTGCCGAATTTCTTGCGCCCATAGACACGAGGAGGAAGAAGTGGAATTGCAGCACTGCTCAAGCAGATTGGATGGAGTCTGAAATGAAGGAATTGGGGCTCTTTCCTGGCACCATCAACTACAACCAGCCAAGCTGCTGGGAAGGAAAGTCTTTGCTGAGGATACCTCCAACACCTGAGTTGAAGAAACGCCATCGGTCTGCTTTACCACAACCTGACCCATTCTACCTTCACCCTATGTTTGTTTGGGCGCCTGAATCTGTTTGTAAGCCGCTGTGTCCCTCGCTCCCTTGCATCAATAAGGACTGCCATGGTCATGCTAAACGAAGAGGTCTTGGCAAGCCTCGTGTTGTTGTTGCAGAAGCCGGGCAGTACTACATTTTTTCAACGGAGCTGATGTGTGACACATGTAAGAATCGACCATGGTCAGCTGATTCACCGAAATATATGCCTCTCCTGCCGGACTGCATTCGAAACATGTTTCCTGCCTACATGACATACAGGAAGGCAGTTGATATTGGTCTTGTCGACAGAATTCGTCGCAGTGGAAGAAGTCCTGCAGATGTAGCTAATGAGGTGAATGAGTTGGCCAGACAGAAATTTGAACGTCGCCACTTGCAGTACATGCTACTCCTCCAGAGTGTTAGAGAGCAAGCTCGCCGTGGCAATCTTGACACTTACCTGGGCTTAGGCGTGGACGCTCCCAGCATCGAATTTGGAGATTTTTCTGACACCAATGGGTATTGTGGGGTCACAGTTTCACCAGAGTTCATCACGAACTGCCTTGTGAGTGATTATGAAGAGCAGAAACCCACCCTGTACAGCCTGCTGAAGGGTTCCTTTGGTTCATACATTCGCTCTGACCACACAAGATCCTTGGCTAAGAAAGTCGAATTTCACAGCGGTGCAATGTGGAGCTACACTGTCATGAACGAGTTCTGGGAAGTTGTCAGTTGGGTCACGGTTGATGCAGAATCCGAAAAAGCATTGGAGTCTTGCTACACTGGCCTTGGGAGGATATATACGCTCGCTCAAGTGGAGAAGCCGAAATTCAGATGGGTCGACAAATGGTGCTGTGTTTCGCCGCCACTTCCTTCACCATCGCCGACTACAGGAGATCTTCTTTGGGATGATCTGGACAGAGCAGAAGACAGCATTCCGGATCAACAGCAGTTTGCTCGTCAGAGTGCGTGTAGGCAGCATTTGAGCGGTGAGATTACGGAACTTCTGGATGCCTTTCATTGCAATCGTCGACTTGGCCGCTGTTGTTCATCTGAAGCTCATTCAGCATACCCAAGGTTTATGGCGCTGCTATCAAATGCATTCTTTTTAGTTGATGGTAGTGATCTGCAAGCACTTCGTTCAGCTCGACACAGTTTGGGTTGGAATGCAGAACCAACAAAGGAAGAGATGCGACGTCATTGCAGAATGCAGATTCCTTCACCATACTTATTGGAGAAACGTGTCACAGCGGTCATGTTAGCGTTTCGCGATGTTAAGGACAACTGTGATTTACCTCTTTTCACCAATCAAATGCTGCCTGAGTGGACATTACAGCACGTCCACATTCGAAGGGGCTGTTTATTGGATCCATTGGAGGCTGGTGGTGTTGTGTATCGCTTCACTGGTTATTCCCATCTTGGTCATGGCAAGACTGATGAAACTAAGCTTCCCTGTTGGCAGAGTTTGCGTGGTTCGTCTCAGCTGGAGGGTCTGCATCCACATCAAGCAGACTGGGTCACCGGCTCTCAAGTCAGCTCAAGCCTCTTTCAAGCTCAGTCCATGTTTGGTGCAGCCAGGTGGAATATGAAGCGCTCTGCACAACATCGCAAGCTGAAGATGCCTCTGATTTTCAACCCCCTTTTAATTGCCAAGGTGAATTTGTTGTCACAACTGGAGTATGGCTCACCCAAGTACCCCGACTTTGTACTGAATGATGCTGAAACTGGGGAGAAGTTTGGCACGGAATACTTGTCAAATCTACCAGAAGAATTGGATGTACTCCTCGAAGGTGAAGATACAGCGGATCTCTCTGAGTTCCTTGCTTCTGGTCTTCAAGAGGAGGTAGTCCATCTGATGGAGAGGTGATCTGTTGCACGTGCTAGACGTGACACCCATGTAGAAGCAGACAGCGCATCGTTGGATGTACTTGGGGACACTGGTGTTGGAGTTGAAGAAATGGAAGAGCTTTCTGGACAGGAGTCAGATGATGGTGGGCCTTCTGAAGTACAAGTCAGCAGCGCTACAAGAGCAACGTCAGCCGGGGATAAGTGGAAAGGTGACCAGGACACGGTTGAGCGTGTCGAGTCGAAGCAAAGGCCTGCAGCTACACGTAGGATGACATTTGCTGGCATCGCCACTCTATGGGCACCGAACCGCTGGACCTCGGAGATGAAAGACATCATCAACAGGCTTCTGGTGTCAACCAAGCCGCCAAATAAATATCAGAAGGTTGCTGACGAATACAACACTATGGCCTATTCTCATTGTGATGATCCTGTTTCACCTCTGAAGTTTACTTCAACTCACTTCATTCAAATGTACGATAGACAGGTGAGCTATTTCTCTATGCCTTGTTATTTTGCTTATGTTGTTTTTGATTTTCACCGCAATTTGTGACGTTGAGACACTTTTCTACCCGCAGCGTTTTTGTCTTTAATGTACCTTGCAGTTATTCATTGGTCATGCTTTAAACTGATGCTCTATGTTGCAGGCAAGCAACTCTATTCTTTGCCTTAAAGGAGCAGGTAAACACAGACGCCTTGCTATTAAAAACAGGAAAATTTTTTACATTTCGAAGTCATTTCTTGTTTATTTATTCTTGGTTATCTTTCAGGTGAGTCGTAGACTGGAAGGACTGGCTGCTACCAATGTGGACGATGCCCATGTTCAGCAGATGAAAGATCTGATTGAGGAGCTGAATGTTCCTGCATCCGTCCCAGCTCAAGTTGTCAGCCCGACCTCTCAGCATCCACCTGTCATCACACAAGCACCCAACATTCCTGTCCTGCATCTTGGCAGGCTTGCAGCCCCACAACCTTGCCCGATAGCTCCAAAGCCTCAAGAAGCTGCTTCAACTGCATCAGCCAGAAAGACAAAGGCAAAAGTAGAAGCCGGTGCCCCTCAGCCTGCCGTTGGTCGTCTCTGCTCCTATTGCCATCAGCCAAAAGCAAAAGGCTCTGGAGTTGGCAATCGTCACGACAACGTCATACGGAAAGGGCAACCGTGCTTTTACTACTGCCCTGCCATGATGGCTGATAAATATGGGACTCCAAGAACCATGTCATCACAGGAGTTCATGCAGACGGAGCACTTCCAAGAGGCCTACGAAGCTATCATTCGCAGGCAAGAAGAAGAGAAACTCAAGAAAGCTGCCAGTGCGGCAAAGCGCCTGGAAAAAGGTTGGAAGAAGCCGGGTGGTCCACGGAAAAAGACTTGAACTGTAAATATTTGTATATACTTATTTTACCTTTTTTTACTCAATTTCCTTTAGCTCGTTAGACGTGTTCAGTTTCAGGGATAAATTTTCTTCACCAAAAGGTAGTTATGCATTGAAATGATGTTTCAATTGCTTTTGGCGGAGATAAAGAATCGCCATTTGAAGCATCTAAACTACATTTTCGCAACGTTATTGATAATGTGAAGTGTGTTTATCCCTGTTAAAGTGAACGCTTATTAATCATAGGGTAATTAGTAGTACGGTTCATATTAGTAGCTAGTTAGTAGTCCTGTTTGTTGTAGTATTCTGTACATATAAGTAGTTAGAAGTTGTTTCTTGTAGATAGCAGTAGTAGTACTTCGTAGCAATATTTAGCGATATTTAGCGACATTTCGGAAAGTCGACTACAGTTTTGACTACTGAGCAGGTTGTATCGAAGTTCATTTAAAAAGAGTTGCCTAAACTTGTTACATTTGTGCATGTTTCCATTTATTTCTTTATTCCCTAAAATACTTGCTTTCTGATACTCTTTTCATTTTCCCTTTTTTACTGTAATTGTTGTACGTTCCTCCACCTTTTCCTTTCTCCTCTAACTTGTTATTGCATTCAACTTACTTATTGTTAATAGTTTTGTTATGTGCATTCTTTGCAAGACCCCCTTGCATTGTTTAACTTGCATGACTTTGCATTCTTCCTCTTCTCTGGCCTGTCTGTGCTTCTGCCTTGAATGCTTTACTCTTTCATTTATTCCCATTAATTTCTTTTCACCAAAAAACTCCGCGATGTTTTGTGTTCATTTCGGTAGGGGTTGGGAAGGGGATGGGAATGGGTTTGGGCTATCGGATGGGTTAGTATAGTTTAGGGTAGGTAGTTTTCTGTAGTTCTTTGGTCAACACATGCCTAGATTAGGTAGTTGGTAATTAGTTCACTCCTATCCACAGTCTAGTCAGAGGCAGTTTAGGTAGTGTGGTAATAGTTTAATCTTGTACTAGTGTGAGTGGAAGTCCAGTTTCAGACGGCATGTGTTGACCTCTCTAGGCGTTTGGTTCCAGTTGGCGATAGTGGTAAGTATCGGTAAGCTTTTGTTCTGTTTAAGCAAGAGGCTGTTTACAATAATGCACAAAATAGTGAGTTTTACTGAATATTTTCGGCAAATTCACTTTCGGACGAGGTTCATCGAGCCACTGCTTTTGTACCTTATTCCTGAACAGCTTCTTGTTTACATCTGCGTAACTGTGTAAGCTTTACACGTTTTCTTTTCTATAAGAAACCAGTTGATAAGATATCTAGATTCACAGATTGAAGATATTATTGGACATTTCGACTCTTGCACCTCTCTTCCCTCGTTTCCTGTTTCAAGCTACATACTTAAAAAATACCAAGCTTTCAGCTAGGTTTCTTATAGAAAAAAGAACGTGTCATTGTAGACAAGTGATAAGTATTTATAGATTGTACTTTTATATAGAAAAGGACATTCATTTAAGTGCAAAGAGCAAAGAAAAGAACATTTATGACATTAGATAAAGTATACAAGTATTTAAAATACAAATGGACACTTATGAACAATATAGAAAGATTTTGCAAGTATGAACACTATGGTTTATAGTAGATATCTTATTTCGTAGATATGCTTTCATTTTGTGCCTTAAATTAGCGTTGAAATGTTTTTGAATCTCTCAGACGTATTTGAAGTAGTCACCCAGTTAGTGCTTTTATTAAGTTACTTATGTTATTACTTCTGTTTCGTTTTGTTTAGCTATAATATTTAGTTCATCAATTGACTTTCCGTTTGATTCCTTTCGTTTCCTCCTCATTCGCATCTGCAATGGTCCAGTCTTTAAAGACAAACTCTTTCTACAATAAGCTTCTATTGCCTATTGAAATTATATCAATGAGATACACTAGACGAGCAATGTCAATAAATCAATTACAAGTCACGCAACCTCTTGTGGATAAATTGAATAGGGACAGACACCAGAGACATGCCGCTTTTAAGGGAGCTGTCATTATTAATAACGGGGAGGGGGTGGAAGCATTTTGAAAATATGTGCAAAAAATTTTAGACCCCAGCATTCTAGCCATGAAAAATTTCAGACCCCATCTAATTTTCGCCAAAAAATTTCAGACCCCCGACAGCACAATATTTTACTGGATAAGTAACAAAACTACTTTAACACCAACTCATCGGACGTAACATCCCATGTAATCAATACGCATTCAAGTCCTTTGACCACATACAGCAAAAATCTAAAACTATGTTATCATTATTTCAGTCAACCAAGAAATGAGCAATTCGAAAATGGTAGATACAAAATATCAATGAAAATCGAGCAAAGACTCAAAAATAGCGTGTTAAAGTGTGAACATTCACAATATCCATAGAAATAAGAATTTTCAGGCTTTTTATTCCATGACTGTATATTTTCGCCTGAACCTCCCACGGTCCAATTTCATTGGCGAGAAGAGCTTATATTCTTGAGTTCTAATTTAACTATGGTGAATGTATGCGCTAGATACACTTGGTGAGCCAGAAAAAAGTTCCAACTTTTGAAAATTCACAGCACCAAGTGTACGTCACGGATTTGAATGATTCAAATTCTAGTTAAAAGCCGAAAGATTTAAGTATTTTTGTGATTTTTCTCGCTGTCTTACCAGCATTAGAAGTATCGATGAATTCAACTTTATTAAAATTTCATTGTTGCAAACTGACTGAAAAAGGGTCTAAAACGTTGAGCAAGTTGTAAGGACTCTTCGTACACAGAGCAATACTCAATGGGCGTTTTACCTCTCTCAAGAGTTATAAGACATCAATTTTCAAACAAATACTGAAGATTTTCAGTCCCATGGCAATACATGTGCAGTGGATATCTCTCACCCATGAACAATCGTATTTTCTTTATTGATCAGTGCGAGGAGTCTTTTATGATTTGATCAATGATTTTAGACCCCAGGCCCTTTTTCGGCGATTTGATCAAGGCCCTTTTTCGGTGATTTTTCAGCCATGAAATTTTTGTAAAGTTGAATTTACCTATATTTCTAGTGTTCGTGAGACAGTAAGAAAATCACTGGAATTTGAAGCATTCAAATCTGTCAAGCATTGTTGATGCTATGAATTTTCAAAAGTGGGAACTTTTTTCTGGCTCACCCGCTATAGGAGTCCTCCCTGGCGTGCTAAGATACTATGAAAATGCATCATCATTTATCCATGATAAAAGTTCGTTAACAAAAACAAAATATACAGTGCCTTACCCATTCAGATCATCTGTATTTGTGCAAATTTGGTCCACCACAAACCCTTCCACTCCTGGTGGTATGAAACAGTTTTCCATAGTCAAAATTTTCACTGTCACTTTCACTCAAAGTTTCATCTTCTTCAGAATGTACAGTTTCATCTATCACTTCATCATCATCACTGTCGTCGCTAACTGAATCACTTCCCAAATCAGAAACATTTTCGAAATCATGTGGTGGTGTGTGTCCTATTGGCTCTGCAGGCTTATTTATTGTGTCACCATCATTCTCGAGCATTAACGTTGAAAGGTGCTGTATAATGACATTGAGTTTCTGTTTTTTCTTAAATTTAAGTGCAGTCACCATGTCATTAGCGATTAAGTATTTATCTAAGAACTTGACTGTTTTTTTCCTTAAGCCTCCAGTCTCGAAAAGTTCCTTCCAATCAATTTCGTCGTATTTCAGTTCTATTTCTCTAGCTGATTCAGTCCTTTTATTCTCTGCCTTTTTATTTTTTCTGATCTCAGCTGCTTGCATTCTTTCCATGGCATCCCTCACATATCTTTCTTCAACAATAAACTTCGTTGAAAATTTCCTGACAGATTCATTATTGCCTAGAGAGACAGTCTTTTCTTTAAATGCCCTTTTGAGTTGCTCTCTTGGTTGATAGTCATCAGCGGGTCTTGGAATGCCATTATCGTGTGTTGGTGTGCGAGAAACGTTCAGATACTGGAACTTTGGAAGAACCTCAGTATTTGGAAACGGTCTTGGTGCTGCTCTGCATTCAGGGCCTATCCATGGGTGTTCTTCACAATATGAACATAACTGTCCATTCTTCTCTCTGCAAGAGTGCTTGATATACTCGTAGTACTTTGCGCCTTTGTTTACATGATTTGCAATAAACTTTTCAATTTTCTGAAAATAATGCGTACCTGGACAAAGCTTCCTTTTTTCGGCTGATGAATTAAGGAATTGATGAAGATACTCTGTGTCAACAAAGAACAGTTCTTTCACGTTAGAAGAAACATATGATTTCATATATCCCCCAGGAGCTACTGCACCATCAATTCTCAATGCAATTTCTTCTGAAACCTTGAACGCGTTGTACTCCATCCTTTTAGCTCTTCCATCTCAAGATCTTGATGAGACATACCTTTTATTTGCTCAGCAGTGAGGTCTTCAAACGCTTTCTTGTACTCCCATGTGATACACCCCCCATCGCAAATAGCATCTCCCACGTAACTCTGGCACCTTTCAACATCATTTAAGCTGCTATCATTGTTTGCTAAATGACATCTCGTCAGCCAATCAGCATCAGTTATTCTTATTCTCTCTGCAGTTCTGAAAGTGACATCTTTGTTGGAAACGGCCACACCAGGCCCTCCATCAGTGAACTCTAAAATCCTACTTTTCAGTGCAGGTAAGGACAAGGATACCCTGCCTACTAATTTGGCAATGACAGTAAGCAACTGATCAATCTCACTCCATATAATCATATTATCTTCTTGTGAAGTGAGAGCATTCATTATGTTCTCTGCTTGATTAACAATTACTTTGGCATCATCTAAATACTGCGCAATATTTTCCTGTTCTCTTTGTGTTAAAAGATTTGTGTCATGAACAACAGAATCAGCAGCAGATTTCACATGGTACACTAGGGAAGAGAGCCTTTCTTTCTCATATTGTCTGTATACACAACTGTCAGTATTTCTAGAAATGAGCATTACATCTTCTTTTTCTGTTGAATCTGTGTAGTGCACCAATTTGTCTTTTATGTGAATAAGAAAACTGTTGAAAGTCCTTGAATTCTTTCCCTGCAATTTTGCAACATGATAGAGATATGGATTTTCATATCTTATCCGCATGGCTTCACTTGCCCAGACAGATCCACTGCTTCCAACAAAGTGCTTTGGTCGTACATACACAACTGTGTCATCCTCATCAATACAGATCTCATCTTTTCCATTTAATGATTTGATACTTTTTGTCATAAATCTATGTGTAGCTGGAGTGACATTCACCATGCTTGTTGGAAAGTCATACTTTGTCAGCTTCCTAGCATGATCCTCATTGGTTGGTTGTATAACTGCTTGATTTCTGGCACTCATCATGCCCGTACTTGTACCAGGGCAAATATATGCTTTGTCATCTTCACTAATTTCAACTGTGTACTCATGGCCATCAACATTTTCTTCCCCCCACATGAACCTCTGGATGTTCTTTCTGTGTGCCCTCTGATGGTGTGTCAGTTCATTGTCATTTGACTCTGCTTTTGGTGGTTTTTTGGTGCAGAAGAGGCCTTTCCCAATGTGGTTACGTGCCTGCTTTGATCTTTTATTTTTGGCTCTTCCTCTGTTGTAAACTGTGGTTGCAGATCTAATGACAGGTAAACCCCTTCTGACTCTATTAAAATTTGCAATCTTCAATAAATCTCTTTTCTTAACACGATGATGTAGATACATGACTGCATCATGCCTCCTACCATGGGCCGTTGACTTGCTATCAATGCATTGCAATAAAAAATCCTCATCCTCCTCATCCAATGACATATGACGTCCTGCACCCAAACGTCTCATTCCTGTTCTGTTCTTTGTGATTAGTTTTTTCTGCTCTCTGTGGATCATTGATTTGAACTTTATCTTAGAAGACTTGCTGTCACAAGAGATAACACTCTCAAGTTTCCCTACATGTTCTTTCAACGCTTGCATATCTTCTTGAATATCATCAAGTTGTGGCTTTGTCCATCTGTCTGCTTTGAGAAAATGTGTATTCTCATAAGCCTTGACCTTAACCTGAGCAGATTTTAATTGTTTATAGAGTCTTTCCTGACAATCGCCTCTGCTTGTTGGCTTGCTTCTGTGCGCTCTTTAATAGCCTGCTTTACCTCATCAATGTTCTTTACAACTCTATCACTGTCCATGCCAAGTTTCTGTATTTCCTTTCTTGATTTATTTACTGCTATCAACGCACGGATAATCTTTTTGTCCCATTCACTGTCAACACATTGCATAAGTTCTTGTACAAATGTACAATCTACCAAAAATCTTTCAAATTCCTGAGACTTTTCATTAAAAGCTGCTTCAAAGAATAATTCCAAATCAGCTTCATTTGATTTCAACACAATAAACTTGTCACCAATTATATACACGGACAAACCATATTTTGGATGGACAAGCAGTTCTTTAAAGCGTTTTCTTGCATTTTTTGTGTTACAGTCTCCATACATGCCATCTCTGTTATAGCCACGGAACAAGGAGTATGCTTCGTCAAGATGCATGAAACTGACACGGCTGTCTTGGTTACCAATACTAGGACAGGTAACAGTAGCAAGAAGCATCTGCCAGACAGCTTTCAGACCCATTAAATGACATAAGTGGCTTGAAATTTCATCACTTGATATTGCCCTGTTGGAACTTTTAATGCCTTTTATATGCCCCTCGAGAATGGACAAATTATTATTCACTCCGCACGTTTGACAAGATTTCAGGACAAAGCTCTCTGAAGAATTTAGGCCTAGGCCCGCTTTGCACTTCTGGCGAATCTCGGTACGAAGTTCATTCTTTTTTCGTTTCTTTTCATTCGATGCACCAGGTTTCCCCATCTTTACATTTTGGTTGCATCAGGAATTATCGCCATGTTCTGGAACTGTTAATCGGCAGTGTTCAAAGATATAAGCATTGGTTCATGGTTTGATGATCTGATATTTCATTGCAATGCAAACTCAATGCAAGCTGGAAAGTCCAGGATTCTTCCGCCACTGATCTGTCTGTCCCCTGTGGACAAAGAGACAGCAGCAACAACAAACTCAGTGTGCGGTGAGGCAAGTTCAAAATGGAGGAAGTCGGGGAGTTTTTGAAGCGAAACAAGTTGGATGTATACATCGATAACTTTGAAGATGTTGGCTATGATGACATGAACCAGTTGCTGTCAATGAACAACAATGAACTCATGTCTGTAGCAACTGAAACAAACATTGAGAAGCCAGGCCACATAAAAAGATTTATTGCTGCCATTGAAATCCTGAAGTCCTCATCAGCTTCCTCCTCAGGCCAAACATCATCGTCGTCAAGTGCATCGTCAACAAGCACTTCCAAGGACTCTGGAAATCAAGAAAGCTGTACCCAGAGCCAAGGAGATGTTGCTACTATCAACAAAAGTGATCATGGTGATGACCCTAAGAATCTGCCAAAAGCAATACAAGATATGTACATCCCAAACCCTCATAATGAGCAACTGAAATTTTACAATGCCCTGTTGTTCAGTTTGCACAAGTCTTCTTATGATCTCATATCTCCTGTGCAATTCGAAAATTATGTTATGAGTCAGCGTCATCAGAGATGGTCAGTTGAAAAGGAGTTCAAGGCAGTTGAGGCTTTTTTTGAATCTGCAACTTCAAAAGAATCTCTTGAAGGAAATGCCATAAATATAAGGAAATATACAAGTGTTGATGCATCAAAGTTCCTTGCAAAAGATACCAAGAGGGCTGAAAACACTGTTGAATATGTCAACAGACTATATTCAAGGCTAAACAAGCTCAAAAAGCTTGTTCTCAATTTCAAGTCATCTTTGTATGACTCTGAATATGTTGTAAAACATTGGAAAGCAAATGAACTCATGTACTATGACGAAAAATTGGTAAAAATTAGCAACATGATGCAACCCATTTCAGATCTAGACATAAAGCTGAATAATACACTTCAGTCTCTTAAGAGAAAGTTTTCCAAGGTAGATATTGATATGGCAGAAAAGAACAGGAAAAGAAGGAGACAGGCAGAGAATGCTAAAGCTGATGAGAATATTAAAACAAGTCGCCTGCTTGCAAGATGTGCAGAGGTAATCAAGGTGGTTGCACCTGCTGATTTTGCCCATCTTGATTGTGTTCAAATGCAAAAAGAGAAGTGCATAACTTTGGTTATAAGTGAAGCAGATTTTGCAAGTGCTATGCCACAGCTTAAACCAAGATATCATTTGAATGCGTTGACATACTTAATCTCAAATGGTGTCTTCTGTGGCGCTGCAAAAGAGGATGCCTTAGTGGCAAAGGATCAACTTCAAGAGAGCCAGATTGTGACAAAAGGAAGGAACATAACAGGTAAGAATTCTCGTGAAGAAAAGAAAAAAGAACATCAGAGACAAAAGAAACTGATGTGCAACTTTTTAAAGAAAGCTGACAAATGAATAATTTTGAAAGTCTGCATAATGTTTCAAGAAAAGTGATTAATAGTCAAGTTGAAATCTAGAACATTGAAATATTTTTGAAAACAGTCAAAATCTGGCTTATTTATTTTCAGACCCCAGCATAAATTCTTCTAAAAATTTCAGACCCCAATGAATTTACCCTAAAAACTTTCAGACCCTCCTCATATGCTTCCGCCCGGTCCCTGCAATAATTTATGACCGCTCCCTAAGATCAATCTCACTCCATATAATCATATTATCTTCTTGTGAAGTGAGAGCATTCATTATGTTCTCTGCTTGATTAACAATTACTTTGGCATCATCTAAATACTGCGCAATATTTTCCTGTTCTCTTTGTGTTAAAAGATTTGTGTCATGAACAACAGAATCAGCAGCAGATTTCACATGGTACACTAGGGAAGAGAGCCTTTCTTTCTCATATTGTCTGTATACACAACTGTCAGTATTTCTAGAAATGAGCATTACATATTCTTTTTCTGTTGAATCTGTGTAGTGCACCAATTTGTCTTTTATGTGAATAAGAAAACTGTTGAAAGTCCTTGAATTCTTTCCCTGCAATTTTGCAACATGATAGAGATATGGATTTTCATATCTTATCCGCATGGCTTCACTTGCCCAGACAGATCCACTGCTTCCAACAAAGTGCTTTGGTCGTACATACACAACTGTGTCATCCTCATCAATACAGATCTCATCTTTTCCATTTAATGATTTGATACTTTTTGTCATAAATCTATGTGTAGCTGGAGTGACATTCACCATGCTTGTTGGAAAGTCATACTTTGTCAGCTTCCTAGCATGATCCTCATTGGTTGGTTGTATAACTGCTTGATTTCTGGCACTCATCATGCCCGTACTTGTACCAGGGCAAATATATGCTTTGTCATCTTCACTAATTTCAACTGTGTACTCATGGCCATCAACATTTTCTTCCCCACATGAACCTCTGGATGTTCTTTCTGTGTGCCCTCTGATGGTGTGTCAGTTCATTGTCATTTGACTCTGCTTTTGGTGGTTTTTGGTGCAGAAGAGGCCTTTCCCAATGTGGTTACGTGCCTGCTTTGATCTTTTATTTTGGCTCTTCCTCTGTTGTAAACTGTGGTTGCAGATCTAATGACAGGTAAACCCTTCTGACTCTATTAAAATTTGCAATCTTCAATAAATCTCTTTTCTTAACACGATGATGTAGATACATGACTGCATCATGCCTCTCTGTTATAGCCACGGAACAAGGAGTATGCTTCGTCAAGATGCATGAAACTGACACGGCTGTCTTGGTTACCAATACTAGGACAGGTAACAGTAGCAAGAAGCATCTGCCAGACAGCTTTCAGACCCATTAAATGACATAAGTGGCTTGAAATTTCATCACTTGATATTGCCCTGTTGGAACTTTTAATGCCTTTTATATGCCCCTCGAGAATGGACAAATTATTATTCACTCCGCACGTTTGACAAGATTTCAGGACAAAGCTCTCTGAAGAATTTAGGCCTAGGCCCGCTTTGCACTTCTGGCGAATCTCGGTACGAAGTTCATTCTTTTTTCGTTTCTTTTCATTCGATGCACCAGGTTTCCCCATCTTTACATTTTGGTTGCATCAGGAATTATCGCCATGTTCTGGAACTGTTAATCGGCAGTGTTCAAAGATATAAGCATTGGTTCATGGTTTGATGATCTGATATTTCATTGCAATGCAAACTCAATGCAAGCTGGAAAGTCCAGGATTCTTCCCGCCACTGATCTGTCTGTCCCCTGTGGACAAAGAGACAGCAGCAACAACAAACTCAGTGTGCGGTGAGGCAAGTTCAAAATGGAGGAAGTCGGGGAGTTTTTGAAGCGAAACAAGTTGGATGTATACATCGATAACTTTGAAGATGTTGGCTATGATGACATGAACCAGTTGCTGTCAATGAACAACAATGAACTCATGTCTGTAGCAACTGAAACAAACATTGAGAAGCCAGGCCACATAAAAAGATTTATTGCTGCCATTGAAATCCTGAAGTCCTCATCAGCTTCCTCCTCAGGCCAAACATCATCGTCGTCAAGTGCATCGTCAACAAGCACTTCCAAGGACTCTGGAAATCAAGAAAGCTGTACCCAGAGCCAAGGAGATGTTGCTACTATCAACAAAAGTGATCATGGTGATGACCCTAAGAATTTGCCAAAAGCAATACAAGATATGTACATCCCAAACCCTCATAATGAGCAACTGAAATTTTACAATGCCCTGTTGTTCAGTTTGCACAAGTCTTCTTATGATCTCATATCTCCTGTGCAATTCGAAAATTATGTTATGAGTCAGCGTTATCAGAGATGGTCAGTTGAAAAGGAGTTCAAGGCAGTTGAGGCTTTTTTTGAATCTGCAACTTCAAAAGAATCTCTTGAAGGAAATGCCATAAATATAAGGAAATATACAAGTGTTGATGCATCAAAGTTCCTTGCAAAAGATACCAAGAGGGCTGAAAACACTGTTGAATATGTCAACAGACTATATTCAAGGCTAAACAAGCTCAAAAGCTTGTTCTCAATTTCAAGTCATCTTTGTATGACTCTGAATATGTTGTAAAACATTGGAAAGCAAATGAACTCATGTACTATGACGAAAAATTGGTAAAAATTAGCAACATGATGCAACCCATTTCAGATCTAGACATAAAGCTGAATAATACACTTCAGTCTCTTAAGAGAAAGTTTTCCAAGGTAGATATTGATATGGCAGAAAAGAACAGGAAAAGAAGGAGACAGGCAGAGAATGCTAAAGCTGATGAGAATATTAAAACAAGTCGCCTGCTTGCAAGATGTGCAGAGGTAATCAAGGTGGTTGCACCTGCTGATTTTGCCCATCTTGATTGTGTTCAAATGCAAAAAGAGAAGTGCATAACTTTGGTTATAAGTGAAGCAGATTTTGCAAGTGCTATGCCACAGCTTAAACCAAGATATCATTTGAATGCGTTGACATACTTAATCTCAAATGGTGTCTTCTGTGGCGCTGCAAAAGAGGATGCCTTAGTGGCAAAGGATCAACTTCAAGAGAGCCAGATTGTGACAAAAGGAAGGAACATAACAGGGAAGAATTCTCGTGAAGAAACGAAAAAAGAACATCAGAGACAAAAGAAACTGATGTGCAACTTTTAAAGAAAGTGTTACAACCGGTATGATTCCACTGTTCTCCGACAACAACTGGTTGCATCCAATGGTTTTGACATCAACCACTTGATTTACATCATCCAATCCATTGATATTGGGCTTCCACATTTGTCGCATATCCATCCTTGGATGCGCCTGATGACTTCCATCGTGCACCGATTCATGGACCACATGGAAGCATCCACTGATTGAGAGACAGGTTGGATGCATCCACTTCTTGGGAGGGGTAGGCGGTGCAAACGCCGGTAAACAGCGTCTCTTCCGCTTCCTTGGCAACCAGGAGGCAGGGGCTTTTTCCGGAATGCCGCTCAGGGGTAGACAGTGGTACAAGATTAGCCGGGGGCCCTTGCGCGGAGGAGACTTGGTAATCTTCACTGTTCTGTTCATAATTAAAATCATTTTGGATCTTTTCTAACAGCAAAATACACTTTGGATATGCACCAATAATTGCATAGAGTGATTGGCACAAATCAAGAGACGACGACAGTAAGTTGCTGTTCTTGATTGCATCCTTGACAATGAGCTCATTGCAGTGAGCAATGCAATGAATATAAATAGCATTAGGAGCTATTGTCTCCTTCAGCTTCCGTGACAAAGCTTTCATTGCAGCTGCTCCATCAAAACCCATTCAAGCCATCTTTTCGCCATCCAAAGAAGCTCTAATAAGAATATCCTTTATGTAGCCAAGCAGTGCATCAGAAGAGAGACCATCGGAGCATTCGTATATGCCGATAAAATCTTCCGAAACTTCATATTCGTCACTGCATGTTCTTACAGAAAAGGAGAGTTGTTCTTTTTTGGCAACATCTGATGATTCATCTGCAAGAATAGCATAGAAACTTTTCTCTTTGATCGTATCAAATAGTTCTCTTGAGCCCTTAAAACCAGCATTTCTTTCTGCTCATCTAAAATGTCATGTGCACATACATAGTGTTTTTCGTTCAAGAGAAGCTTCAGGCCGTCATCCTTAATTGCTTTATCAAGATTGAACTGATAAATATTCGATTCGGTGTCAGTTTTTCCACGAATTGCAACTCCTTGACGTAATAGCGTTTTCATTGTATGGAGATGCGAGATTAGTCCTTGCTGGCGAAGAAGTTGTTTTTCAAGTTGCATAGAGTTGAATGTTTGGGCAACAGAGTGTTGTCCTCTTGCCATTGTTGCACATGCTGCTCTGTGGGAAGAGGATTCTTCGTGCTCTCTTAGTTTCTCTGTGGCTTTCTTCCAATTATCAAATCCTTCCCCATATTTGCAGTCAAAAACTCCATGTTTTGCACTGTGCGTACTGCACGTTGAACAGAAAGCCTTTTTCCTCTCTCTGCTATAACATAGCCAATGGTGCTTGTTTAGCGATTGCCCAGGAAGGGCAACTGCAGCGACCAACTCTTTGGCAACAGACTTTTTAATTCTATCGGCTCTAGGCATGGCGGAAAAAGGAATTATTCCATTTTCTAGTGATTCGTTTATTTTCTGCGTAATATTAGTCTGTGTTCTGTGAAGTCCAAACACACATCTGGGCAAGCACGGAACTTAACTAATTCGAATATTCGAATAACTGAATAGCAGCTTTTGTTTTGTAAACATCTATTGTCTTGAGCCCGAACTAATAATAGAATCAAGAGAGTCGTTTGAAATTGTGGTTGATATTTCATTCATGTCTGATCATTAGTGGTTGTCAATATATCCAGTGTACAAAGGTCTCAGGAAATAACTATTTTTAGGGCTCAAAGTTTTCTTTCCATTTTAAATAAAGAATGGCAGTATTAAAAATCATCATTTTCTTAAAAAGGGCACATTTGCCCCCTCTGCCCCTCCTGGTGAAGGGCAAGGGGGGCGCTGCCCCCCTCATGCCCCCCTGCTCCTGCATCCCTGCCTTTCCTCTTGATTTATGATTCATGAAAATAAAAGGGTGTGTTTTTGTGTTGAGAAAGAATTGTCTTATTTTTGAGATTGACCACTGTCACGGTGGTTGTGCTGCTATATATATATAAATTTATTTTTCTTTTGTAGATTTTTTCAACGTAGAAAGAATTGCAACAACTGAAGTACTAGCTCTACTACTACTAGTACTACTACTACTACTACTACTCCTACTACTCTACTTTCAAGGGTAAGGAGGAGTTTTGAAAAAAATCATTGTGTAGAGAAACGATAATAGAAAAAGCGAAAGAAGAAGAGAAGTATCATTAGAAAGAAAAAGAAGAAGAGCAATGAAAACTTTAGAATTTAAGTGTAGTAAAATTTAAGGATAATGTTAATGTATTTATGTGATTTACTTGATTCTATTTCTAGATATTATTTGATTTGATGCAATTACATGATGCTGACCGCTAATAGAAAATCAAGTCATCGTTTGAAAGGGCGACCGTATGAAGAAGATTCCAAATTGATAAAACTCATATTTCGTACTGTTTATCAAGAGGAAACATTTTATTTCCTATACAAGTTGTTCACTTGTTTTCTTTCTGAAAAGAGTTCATCATGTATTGCTGTTTTGATGTTTTTTCACGAGTATAGAACACTAAAATCCCTTTTGTTGCTATGAACTGTAGTAAACGTATGTCTGAATTTTAAAGAAATTTAAAAGAGAAATTTGCCTAAATCGGCCAAATCTTTTCATCTTGATTTTTAATGTCAAATTTTATGAATATTTGAAGTTTTTCGCTATTTTGATGTTTTTGCATGAGTATAGAAAAGTAAAACCCGTTTTGTTGCTATAAACTGTAGTAACCCTATGTCTGAATAATTTGCTGCCCTTTCGCTGCCCGCTTTTATTTCTGAATTAAGCCACATAAATACAAATTATCATGTAGGTTCTATTTATCACTAAGATGTGAACGATCAAAAGCGCAAAATGTTCTTTTTCACAACTATTTTTGTCAAATAAATAAATTTGAAGGATTTCAAGCTGAATCTCATCAATTGTTTGATCAGCCGACAGACTTTGCAGAAGAGAAACTTGCCTAAATTGGCCAAATCTTTTCATCTTGATTTTTAATGTCAAATTTTATGGATATTTAAAGTTTTTCCTGACTTTGATGTTTTTGCATGTGTATAGAAGACTAAAATTCCTTTTGTTGCCATGAACTCTAGCAGCCGTATGTCTGAATTATTTGCTGCCCTTTCGGCGCCCGTTCGCTGCCCTTTTGCTGCCTGTTCTTATTGCTGAATTTAAGCCACATAAATACAAATTATCATGTCATTTCTATTTAGCACCAAGATTTCAACGATCAAAATTGCAAAATGTTCTTTTTTACAACTATTTTTGTCAAATAAATAAGTTTGAAGGATTTCAAGCTGATTCTCATTAATCGTTTGATCAGCCGACATACTTTTCAGAAGAGAAACTTGCCTAAATCAGCCAAATCTTTTCATCTTGATTTTTAATGTAAGATTTCATGGATAATTTAAGTTTTTCTCTGTTTTGATGCTTTTTCACAAGTATAGAACCAATTAAACCCCTTTTGTTGCTATGAACTGTAGTAACCGTATGTCTGAATTATTTGCTACCCTTTTGCCACCCTTTTGCTGCCTAAGTACCCTTATTCTATTATGAAGAATGTTTACATGAAATGCGTCAACTATCAGTTTTGAATAATAATTTCTTTTTGGTAACAATATGGGCTTTTTACCTGACTCAATTACGGAAGAGTGTTTTATCTGTGAACTGCATCTCAGAATACCGTTCTTATCAATAAAAAAGTTGAACTGCGTGACATATACTGGAGGTTTTGTGGCCCTTTTTGAATTTAAATAATCTATTTCCTTGCTGAAATACTCATATTGAATAGAACATATAAGAGCCAGTTCTGCATTAGCAATTTCAGATGTAGTTACTTGAATTTCCCTAAACACAGTCTCTTTATGCAATTTCGACTTCAAATTGCTTACAAACCGTAATACCCATGCTAATACATGGACCAACTTGCCCTGACAACTGAACCATTCGAAATTTATCACATTGTCAATGTTTGGCCTTTGCACACTTACTAACACATGAGTAATCTTTGGTTCATATTTTACCTTTTCACTCAAGGCTTGGCTATTGTCCCTGACACTCTCTTCAATTTTATCTTGCTTTGGCCATTCTGCAGATGGAAATTTCAGGAACAACAGACCTTCCCACCAAACAGGATTCTGAGACAAATCACGTCCGTCTATCCCACTCAAAGGTAAATCTGTGGGATTGACTTTTGAAAAAAGAACCATTCTTCAGGGCTAGAAAAAAGTAAAATATCTGACACTCTGTGGCGTACAAACTGTTTCCATACCTTATCGTTCCAAATCCAGCACAGTGCAGCCAAGGAATCTACCCAGTAAAGTGTGGATATTAATTTGTCTCCTATTTCATCTGATAACGTTGTTTTTATCGTATTAACAAGTTCAGCAAGCAGCTGTGCTGCCATGAGCTCAAGATGAGGTATGCTTTGCTTTTTTAATGGGCTTACCATTGACTTTGAAGCAATAAGTCTTGTACTCACCTCCACTGTCTCATATATTGCACGTAAGTAAACAACCCTAGCATATGCATAAGCACTAGCGTCAGAAAATCTGTGTACTTCAATTTTAGCTATTTTCTTATTCCTTTGAAAAAGATATCTGGATATGTGAATTCAGTCCAAACTACTCATTTCAGAAATAAATCGATCATACTGTTCTCTTTTGTTTCCTTCCAACTCGTCATCCCAACTTATTTTACTAACACAAAGCTCCAGAAAAAAGACATTCAACTTAATTGTATAGACACTTAAACAAAAGAGAGGATCGAGAATTTTAGCAGGAATTTTCAAGAGAGAACGTTTAGTTGGCTTCAACATTTTTCCCTATTCTACGACAGGGCTTACATCAAAAAATAAATCATCAGATTTACTATTCCAGTTAACGCCAAAAACCTTCCTACTTGGTTCACTTCACTTAACGATGATTGGTTTGTCGTTTGCATTAGTATCATTTGGATCCTCTGAAAGACTTGCATTTGAATTTTCAAATTGTTCAATTACCTTCAGCAAAGCCGGATCATTTGTTTTCCACATTCGTAGGTTGAAGCCCCTTTGGACAACATCTTCTTCGATCTATGAAATAATTCTAAGGCATCATTAAGATTATCAGTGCTGCAAGATAAATCATCAGCATAAAGACGATTCAGAACCTTAACAATATGAGGATTTTCATCCTTAAAATGCGATAAATGCTCTCTCAGCGTGGCACCTAATATAGAAGGACTTGGTTTCAAGCCAAAAACTAATCGTGTATACCTATATTGAACAATTTTTTCGTTACACGTTAATGCATCTTCAAACCACAGAAATCTTAAAGCATTCCTGCATCTTCTTTTATTTCAATCTGCAAAAACGCTTTCTCAATATCAGCAGTGATGGCAATGCCATGCGAACGGAAGCGTAATATAGAGTCAAACAATTGGGGCATGAAATTATTACCCTGTCCTAAACAATCATTCAAAGACACAAAATTTGGAGTTTATTTGGCACTAGTGTCGAACACAACACAAAGCTTGGTTGGGTCCCGATCACGTCGAATCACACAATGATGACTCCAAAATCAAGATTAGTACCTTTCCTTTCCCCTTCCTGGTTTACCTTTTCAGTTATACCCTTTTCTAATTGTTCTTTCAAAACAGCATCATATTCCTGCAGTAATTCAGATTTTCATTTCAGCCTAGATATAACGAATTTAAATGACCCAAAGCTAAACTATAATTATCATTCAAATTTTGAGACCAATCAAATGTCCATGGAAGGCCTACCTCATACCGTTCACCATTAAACCTTATATCCATCTTTTCAGTTGCATCAGCATAATTCTTATCATTCAGCTCGTCATCAGATAGGCCACTAGACTCATGTTTCCAAAACATTTTCAGTGTTTCATTAATTTCCTCATTCCCATCATATATTCCTGTAGGTTTTAAAAACTGTGAATCTAAGACAAGATTAGAAATGACATTAGAACCTGTTAATGTATCTGAATAAGACTGACTGGTTCCTGCAAGTATCCAACAGAGTTTACTTTTTATTGCTACGGGGCCAAATTACCCTTAATAACTTCACCAGAAACAATTTCATACAAGAAATCTGCGCCAATTAAGAGGTCTATGCGTCTGTTGCGCTTGCCTAATTTCGCATCAGCCAACTTAAGTCCTTGCAGATGCACATAATCGTTAACTTTAAAACATGTATTTATGGATATACATATTGAAGGGTAACTAAGTGCTGAAATGACTATTGGCGGTTCATCTATTTCTACTTCTACGTTAACATCAACCAAGCTAAATATTTTTCTTTCACACTTACCTGAGCCAAATGTGTTCAGATTCAATGTTTCTCTTCCTTTTGGATTCAAATTCAACTTCTTTCTTGCTTCTTCTGTTTTGTAACTGCGCTGACTGCCACCATCAAATAAAACATTCACAACAATCTTCTTTGTCCTGTCTGCTCCATAAACATTAGCCTTGGCTGTTTGTAATAACACTTCAGATCTTCCAGTTGTAGTTGCGGTTACTACTTCTTGTACTGATTCTTCTTCTTCATTTCTATCAGTGACTTCTGCACTTTTAGCTTCTTTTATCCCCTTCCTGCATATAGCTTGATGATGATATTTTCCACCACATTTTCTGCAATTTTGAGTAGATGTGTCCAGTTTTCAAACATTGAAAACAACGTTTTGATGTAATCCACAATTTTTTGCTTTCCTTAACATCTGTTATTCCAGTACAACCTGATGCAATATGATTCTGTCCACAGAAATAACACCTTAACCTGCTGTCAGGTCTATCCCCTCTAGCCAAAAATGCACTTGTTGTTCCGTTTTGTGAAGTCTGACAAGCAACCCTTTCTGGTTTTCTTTCGGTTTGTGCAACCCTTTTACTCATTTCATGAGCTTCTATTTCTGTTCATAGTATCTCAAGAATTTCAATTATGGGCCAGACATCTTTAGTAGTTTTCCTTGCTACTTGCAGAGTAATTTCACGAGGCATACGAGACATAATAATAGGGACAAGCAGACTTCCATAACTTTCAGGTGACATTCCCATCGACTCTAGCCCTCAGACATGCACATTTATATTATCATAGATACAACGTAATTGACTAACTTTATCGTTGGGACTGCTTTGCAATTTAAGCAATGCTTGCATGTGAGACGTAATAATCTGCTGTTTATTTCCAAATCGGCTATGTAAGGTTTCCAATGCATTATTGTAATTCCCCGCAGTTAATTCAAGTCCAGCTAGGGCAGGTTGCCCAGGGCCGTCTAGTAGATTCATCAAATAATTTAGCTTATTGACTTGCGAAATTGTGTCATTTCCGTGCACTGAATATTCAAAACTTTGCCAAAAGGACGTAAATTGAGTTATATCTCCGCTAAATCTTGGCAAATTCAGTTTTGGATGTCTTAAACCTCCACTGTTTGATTCTGGGAACCCACCACCTTGATTTGAAATAGGAAAATTAGTTTTTACCTGCTCACCAGCTCCTTTGAATATGAACTGACTGATTCCACCAAGTGCTCGTATCGGTAAAGGAGTGGTTGTTTCTGCTTTCCCGGCTCCATCAATGACAAGTTGAGTGAAACAACCATCTTTGAAAGCTTTAATTCCTTCAAAAACTTCATTTATCTTCATATTCCATTGAGTTGTATCGTCTATCTCCTTGTCCATATCTTCTTCTGGACAAATATCCATGATTTGGTTGCTCAATTCTTCGAGATACATTTTCTTCTCTCTACGAGTTGCTCCGATTGAATCTAGACGAATGACGACCTCTGCGTTGAATTCTAATTTCTTGTGTTCTTCAACAAATATTTCTCTCTACTGTTCAGTCTAACACTTTGCTGAACCACAACTAAAAACGTGAGCAGTATCACGACTTATAGAGCATAAAAGACTGGGACAGAATGTGTAAGAAACTAAACAGCGTGACACGCATCATGCGGAGACTGTACCCAAGACAGCCGAGAATTACATTCTTCACAACAGATTTCAAGCTGATTCTCATCAATAGTTTGATCAGCCATAAAAATTTTCACAAGTGAAACTTGCCTAAACATTTCATTATTTTATGTTTTTATATAAATCTGAAGACATTTTGAAATGCAAAAGTATGCATGCTCTGTTATTGAATATTTTCAAGTTTGATCTGGCTTCACTTCAACTACCAGAGGTACCAATATGTTGCATAATAGTTTTCTATCAATTGGATGTGATAGAAACCTGATTTCTTCTGACATTTGCTTCATATTCAGCTTCAATGCACATCTGAAGAAGCCCAAGCATGCTAATTTGAATTTCTATCGTCTCATGATTTGATTGAACAAAGGAACATGTGCGATTTCTGTTGCTGTTGTCATTTGTTGCCTTGGCAACCGTGTTGAAATAGAGGCGTCTAGCGAAGTCAATTTGATAAGAGAAGTCTATTTGTAGCTATAACGCTGACAGTGACAGATCACAATACTGTCATGAACGAACTATAACAACTTTGCGTTTCGCTAGTAATCCTTATAGTGTGTATTTTGTTTTGTCAAGGGATAGATCTTAATCACACATCATCGAACTTCAATACTGGCATAAATAGTATTGGGATTGGATCCGAGCTTGTACGACTTAGTATCAAGTTTCAAGCTCAAAATTTTGAATTGTCAGCTGGACTGTCCGAGAAGGTAATTATCATAACTTTCATTTTCTATGTTTTCTCACTAAAACTCGAAGAGGCAGTGCGCATATGCTGCAGTATGAGTTTAATCTTGTTCTCAATTCAATTATTCTTCTTCAAATTTATTTATTACCGGTAACATTGTTTTACAGTTGATTAAAACGGCTGTATGATTAATGTCCAGGAGGGAGAGATACACGCCCATCTTTCTCGATATGGAAAATTCTCTTAATTAAAAACAAACGGATGTGAAAGATGTCCGTAAAAGATCTGGAAACTAGTTGGGATTCGGTGATTTGATTATGAATCTCCCCTTGACTATCATCTATAATTTAGATCTAGCCAGTGGTGGACAGATGTCCATAATGTGTAACACTAACAGCATCCTTTTATCTGAAATTTAAGAAAACTATCTTTTTGACTGTTTTAGTGACAAACCTATTTATTAATAGCAAGTAATTTATTTGTGTGAGTCGGCCAAGAGTGTTGGACGAAAAGACCAGCTTGGGCGAAAAGAAAGTTGGGCAAGAAGGAAGTTGGGCACATCGACCTGATACCATCTCCTTACTCTTGTACTTTATACAGAATGTAAAGTAGATTAAAACATTTCTCGTTTCAGGTTCAGAAAATTAATGTTGATAATGAATTGCTTCCTATATATTACAAAATTTTGCAACAGAGTTCATTTGCAAGTAGTACCAATCAAACAATTGAGAATTTTCTTCACAGAATAGTCAAAGATTACATTGTGAATGGAATGGTCGACAGGTGAATAGTAGCTGGTTTACATTTTCCTTGATATCGGAGAGTTATAATCGCTGATATTGTCTATGTTACTTACTTCCTTTTGATTTTTAAGCTCATTACTTTTATAAGAAATTATGCTCTGAGCCATATAGTAGAGTTTCTTAAATCTGAGCACAATTAGTATAGTAAAAGTTTCTTGCAGAATTGTTAACTTCAAAATAAAAATTTCGAAAATTGCCCAAGAGTGGGACCATGTTTTCAGGGTAACAGGTCAACTCACCTGTTCTCAGCAGTTATAATATGCATTCAAAATATGGACATCACTTTTTCACTTCTTATTCCATACAGAAGAGTTTCTTGATTTTTAGAAAAACGCATATATAGTTTCTTAAGTCAGTTTCTTATAAAAATGACTTTACTTGACTCCTTTTCTTTTTCTTTTATCAAGATTATTTTTAATAGTATGTAAACACTTTATTTGCTATTTAGGTAACCTACGATTTGCTGAGAAAAATGAAAACTGCCTTATCTGCATATGACACATTAGAAATCATTCCAAAGCTTAGAAGTGGAGCTGGCACAGATATTGGCTCTTCTAATACTGAAAACGACGAGGCAACATTCAATTATTCAGTAGAAATGGTGAGTTTGATTTGTCTGCTAATCCAATGCAGCTTACAAAATTTTTCGCTCATAATGGGAAAAAGTGAAGTTACAAATTGTGAACTTTTTAAATGATGGCATTAACTCAAGCTTTATTCTTAACTGCTTTAGTTCGCTCTAAATAGCCCTGGGAACGAGGTTACCTCCATCCTCCCGTAGAACTTTTTGCTATCTGCAGCCCTGTGGTGCAGGGTAGCCCACCGCTTATGCATTCTATGGTAGCAGCCCGGATCGTTGCTAGCCCAGCAATTCAAAGATGTCCCAGAATTACCCGGTCCTTATTTAACTACCATCTAATGCAAGGGTTGTTCTAGGATGAATCTTGAAAAATTTGACCAGCTTCATCAATTGATAAGTAGTCGATCTTGTGAGCTTTTTGCAATATTGTTGGGGGTTATGTATCAACATTACACATGATCTGAGCTGCTCCTTTTTAATACTTTCAACCTAATTACATTAATTTTAGAAACTCGGCAACAATCATTTTTGTTGTCCAATCGAATTCTTAGTGCAGGAGATTAGTGCAATAATACAGCAGGATTGTGCAAATTGTGATACAAGTACCAAAATTTCAGGAAATACTAAGTTTGGTACGCTGAACAAGATTCGATATAGATCAACGTCATATCTTGCCCCTAAGTTCTATTTTTAGACTGGGGTTCTCTGGTCCAGACACCTATTTGTACCACTGGCCATAAACTGAGAACGCCAGGTCATAGAAAGTCACAATTCACCACATAAACGCAGTTTGATATGCTGAAGAAGGTGTGATATAGATCCAAGTCATTTTCGGCCCCTAACTTCTATTTTTAGACTGGGGTATTCTGGTCCAGACCCCATATCGTACAATTGGCCATAAACTGAGAACGACAGGTCACAGAAAGTCACAATTCACCAAATAAATGAAGTTTGATACTCTGAAAAAGATTTGATATAGACTCGAGTCATATCTTGCCGCTAAATTCTATTTTTAGACTGGGGTTCTCTGGTCCAGACCCCCTAATGGTACCACTAGCCATAAACAGAAAATGACATGCCATAGAAAGTCACAATTCACCAGATAAACGCAGTTTTATACGCTGAAAAAGATGTGATATAGAGGCAAATCATCTCCTGCCCCTAAGTTTTATTTTTAGACTGGGGTAATCTGGTCCAGACCCCCTGATAGTACCACTAGCAATAAACAGAAAACGCCACGTCATAGAAAGTCACAATTCACCATATGAAGGAAGTTTGATATGCTTAAAAAGGCGCAATATAGACCAAAAAGTCACAATTCACCATGATTTGAAAAAGACGTTATATAGATCCAAATTATATCTTGCCCCTAACTTTTATTTTTAGACAACGGTACTCTAGGCCGGAACCCTAATTCTGCCATTGTGCAAGGGTGGCATCTGTAAATGACAAAACCCCATTGGAAAACATCTGGTAATGATTGCAATTTAATCAAACTATGATTCAATACATAGCTGAAAGTCAGCATATCCAGCAAATGCACATACTGTATCGAATCCAGACATCGCACACCAGAACATGACGCTGGTGCAGATGTCACGACCAACAGCATTTCATGTATGGGGTGCCACTTCGTATCTTTCCCAGAACTAAGCTCCACCAAGAGCTCCTCTATATTCAAATGCGTAAACTGAGATAAAGCAATATCACTACTTCATTGTCGGCAGTTTTTATCAAGACCCTTGTTATGACCATGCATGGGGGGGGCTCTTGACTAAATTTTGGGTAGGGGTTTGCCGCCGGCATATTCAAAATGGTACCGTTAGCTAGACTAATTTTTACAAGAAAATGGTACCCTTGGCTAGAACAATATCTACCAAACGATACAGCCTTTGGCCAGACAAATACGCTCCAAATTTTTTGTCTTAAGACAGAGAATTCAAAGGGACATATATTCCTTTCACAAGTTTCCTTTAAAAATGTTTAAGATGAAATTTCTACTTTCCAAGGCTACTAAATACAAAAGCGTGGCTGCTCCATTGCCAAATATAATATCCTTTGTTAGACCACAATTGCCAAAAAGCATACCCTCTAGCGCAGCACATCCCCAGGTACCTTTGTATGGAAGAACCCCCCTCCCCGTGCCATGCAAGCCACAATTTGATGCGTGAAGAAGAAGCCTCGTATCGGCTTCTTCCTGATTGCAAGGACTTCACTGACTCTGCAGAACTGTCGCTTCATTTGTCAACATTTGATCCATAAAAGTGACTACAACTGCTCTATCTGACAAAATGCAATGAACAACGGAACTAGCTAAGAATTTAAAAAGTTTCCTCCTTATTTGCACTATTTTTTAGGAAATTTTTCCAGCTTTTTGGAATAAGAGCAGACTCTGCTACTCTAAGCCGAATTCCCTTTCTGCGTTTTTGTCAAGCTCCTTCTTTGACACTGTTTCTTTATACACATCAAATATCAAGTCGATTCTCTTTATGTTGTCTTCTTTTGCTTTTCATAAGGTGCATAGCCCACATATCTACATTAATTACAAAGCTGCAAACCAATTTCATACAGATGAATGGGCAGAGCTTTGGCAAATCAACCCCCAGTCCAGTCTAAATATAGAACTTAGGGGTAAGATGTGAATAGGGTCTATATCACATCTTTTTTGACGTATCAAACTGCCCTTGACTGTGAATTACGATTCTCTATGACCTGTCGTTTTTTTCTTTAAACCCAGTGGTACAATTAGGGGTCTGGACCAGATTATCACAGTCTAAAAATAGAACTTTGGGGCAATATATAACTTGTGTATATATTACATCCTTTTCAGCCACAGGTTAATTGTGATTTTCTATGACCTGGAGTTCTCAGTTTATGGCCAATTGTACGATTTGAGGTCTGGACCAGAGAACCCCAGTCTAAAAATAGAACTTAGGGGCAAGATATGACTTGGGCCTATATCACATCTTTATCAGCATATCAAACTGTGTTTATTTGGTGAATTGTGACTTTCTATGACCTGGCGTTCTCAGTTTATGGCCAATTGTACGATTGGGGGTATGGGCCAGAGAACAACCTAGTCTAAAAATAGAACTTAGGGGCAAGATATGACTTGGGTCTATATGCAGAATTTAATCAATGAACAGTTTTTTTATTACTTAAATTAGCAAATTATTTTTATTAGTGGACAGTTAAATTTAGTTTGGGTTTCATTATTGGACAATTTTCGTTTATTAGCATGTGGACTTGACATTTAGAAACATTACGTAGCGTGTTGGGCATTAATGTTAATAATAATCAACAAACTTAGTTAAAATAGTAGAAAAAATTGATAGTTTTGGGAAAATAAAGCTAGAATTAAGTAAGGGCACATGGGTAGTTGTATTTAATTAAATCCTTAAAGGAGAACTGAAACGTCAAAATTATTTTTTGATATAATGCAGAAAAAAGTGCGCTGAATTCATTCGTGAAGGTTTTGTTACAAACTAATTTGTCATTTTGACACAATTCCTGTTTTTGCAAACAGAAACTGGCGTTAAACACGCCCGAGAATTATCGCAGACAGTTGGCGCCTTTCATGATTTGAGCTTCTGACGTCACAAATACCATGTCTGAATTCCACAGCTGAGTAACCTATACGAACGTTCATAATTAAAGCAAGCGAAAAGACAAGCTTAATAGTTTAGTTCGTGTTTCTTGCGTGAAATACACAAAATGGTTGGTTGCTCAGCATATAATTGTACTGGAAAAGGGAAATCTCTTTTTACTTTTCCTAATGATCCTGCATTGCGGCGGCAATGGGTGAGAAACATGAAGTGATCGAATTTTAAACCAAGCACCAGTTCTAGACTTTTGCCGAACTCATTTTAAGTCGGATTGTTTGGAGAGAAATCCTGAACTGATGGAGATAACTGGAGTTCGTTTTAAATTAAAAATAAAAGCAGATGCAGTTCGAACAGAATTTGATTTCTCGTCACCAAAAATGAAAGGGCAGGTGAAAGGAAAGACGACTTTTTTGGCCAGCAAATTGAAGACACGCTTGTAGCCAAGGCTAAGTTTGAAGAAGAAAATACATGCTTGTGCATTTGCGAAACGAGCACGTCATGAAGTAAGTGTAACTTTGTTTTTATGCATGAATTAGTTTTTAATTCGAATAATGAAAATTTGAACATCTGGAAGACTACTCAGAATACTCTATAATATACACACCCGTATTTTCTTAAAACTTTCTTAAAGTTATAGCAACAGATTATTCCTAGATTAGAAAGACAGACTATGGGAAAGACAAGTCACTTCTCTCAAAATTGCCAAAACGGCCAGGGCGTGTGGTGGGTAGCTCCTCTACGGGTGACGCAATATACTAGTTTCCAGTTTTTATGTCAGAGATTTTAAGGCAGTTTTTTCTCAAATTATTTAAATTTTCGGAACTTCATC
>JACTAT010000010.1:8483731-8539122 GCA_014526335.1 Chrysaora quinquecirrha
CACTGGGTCTGTACAACAAAAAAACTACAAGAAACTAGAATTAAGAATAATAGTAATTATCAAGAGTTCTTTCTGATATTTTCGTCGTTGGGGTTATAATTTATCAATAAACTGATAAAATATGACTATATATTCAGGGATCGCAGAGCAATCTGAAAGTGGGGGGACGGGCTCTGGGGGTTTTTATTGGTTAAATATTTAATTCATTAGCTACAATAAATGGATTTCATTATTTACTTTAATGATTCTTTTACGAAACGCTGATAATGCCAAAACCTGATATGAAATCAGCTTACATAAGCAATTTTTCTTCTTCCAGTATTAAGCAAACGTCTTCGTCTGGACAAAGGTTCAGAGACTGGTACAATGGCTACAATACATTGCTTTCTCAGATCATGTGAGCTTGATGCAGATGAAGATGCAGAAGGGACAGTTGTGTATGGTCCATCTACCAGAAACAAGGTATGCAGGACAGCTTTCAGCTTAGACTCATTGAAATATTAGTCCTATTATCATAGACCGTTTTCACACTAACGTCAACTCTTTATTCATCTTCAGCCTCTAGATCTAAATCCAGGGCGTGCATTCTCCCAAACTTCGCAAAGCCTTCTTGTGCGTAGTCGTTAAAAGCAATACATATATACATGCTCTTGACTTGACGTGGCTTAAAGATGCAGTGAAAAGAGCTGATGTGTGAGGTCACAGTGTGAAAACAGTCTATATGCAGCTTTGAAAATTGTGAACAGAAAACTTAAATGCTATCTTCGATACGATACCCGTATTGATCTGGGTTTCATTGTATTCAGATTGAAAGATGGTGGCGAGAACTTCATCATCGCCTAGAGAAATACTTCAAACCACAGCTTCAAATGCTTTTGGATGAAGGTTATTATGACTCGAACGATCAAACAGAAAGGTTTGTTCTGTTTTTAGCTTGGTCTTGATATAATGATGAATTTCAATTTGGAATATCACTGCAGCCATAAATAACGAGATGGGATTGATATGTTTTCAATCAAGAAAAATATTAATGCAGTCAACTATGGAAGCTGCGATGAGACAGACCTACACCAAGCTAAATATTTCTTTCCATTCTGTAAATGAAACAGAACCACAACTGGATGCTTTTCGCTTATAATAACAAAACTAAAGCACACTGTATATAATAAAGAACACAACATTACATTACTGTTACAATAATACAGATCAGTACTAGAGATACTTTCCGACAGATCATTGAATTTATCGCAGATCATGCTAAACTTTGTGGTAGATTTAATGACTAAAAGTTTTCTTCGGTCCAGCTTGGAGGGGAGGATGCTGCTTAGCTTTAAATGGGGATCAAACGGGCAGCAACCCACACCTATTGTAACCTATAATGTCTGAGCGGATTCCATGATTACAAAAACAAAGAGTCAAAAGGCTTATTGTTACTTTTGGGAATCTAACGTCTAAACATAGTTGAGGAGGTCTTTTGGGAATCTAACGTTTGACAAGCTATATGTTATTGACAAAATTTTAACATCAGGTTACTGGATAAAACCGTGATTTACCAGAAGGGTTGACCATTCCATTATAATAGTAATGACCTTTTACAGTTTTTTGATTAACCTTTCTTTATCTTTTTATAGAGATATGCTTGCATTTGTCTTCGTGCCCATCATTCAAAAGGAGATGGACACATTCAAAAATACAGTGTGGAATTCTCATCGTATAAGAAAGCAGAAGGACGCTCAGATGCCAAAGGGAATTCCTCACCATTTGTACTGTTTCCCAGAAAAATATGGAGCTGAAGAATGTGGTAGGGGTTACCATAGACTAGAAATTTCCTATGCGACTATCTAGCAACATTTTGCCTTATTATGAATTTTGTGTATTTATTATTTTTTTAAGGACAGAAAGAACTGTAAGGACAGAAAGAACTGTCATTTTCAAAACTGTCCTGTTTAAAACTAAATGTTATTGATTAAAAACTTTGGTCTTTGCATTTGATTTGAATGAACCATGTAGATCTTTAATTTGTAGCCAATGAAGCATTTCTATGTTTAGATATAAAGTTAAACATGACTCATATATCTGTCTATTAGTTGCAGGTAAAAAACTCAATTATGGCATCGTTAAATTGATGACCTGATGAACATTTTCAAATTTTGCCAATAACTATAACATCCATATCAATAAAAACTTGCCTAGGATAAATCAGAATGAAAATGCAAAGCAAGTTCAGAATAGTTTAAACTATGAATGGTTCTCTTTTGACATTGTAGGTATGCACTTGGAACAACAATCACTTGATGAAGTAGCGGAGCTTTCTGGAGTGTTTGAAGTTGGGCATGATTATTTAGATTTGGAACCGAGGGCACATTTTGAAAGAATATTGCCACAGATTGGAGACATGAAACCAGAAGAAGCTGCAGATGCCTATCTCTTCCTGAAAGCTCACTATCAAGAATCAGCATGATGAGAAATATGCATTTGTCATACACACTGTATCAAAACGTTACTACTGGGTGGCCCAAAAAGATGTACCGCTCTTTGCAGAGATACATTACTAACTGTGTGAGCTGTGGAATTAAGATAATCACGCATCTGAAAGGCTAACTTAGATTTTGAGATCTCATACATACCTCAATGACAATGTGAAGGCATTTGAATAGCAAAAGGAAAAAGATGTATTTTCTTGTGTTCAGCTTCAAATGATCAAAATTGCCATGACTCCAGTCTGTCATATTCTCACATATTCTCAGATATTCAATAGAGGTCTCTATTAAAGCAACCTTGTTGCAATAATATTCTCATTTTGCAAGTCTCAAATGATTTTTCCCCTCAGCAAAGTAAATAACTTGATTCCACAGCTCACAAAGTTAGTAATGCATCTTTGCAAAGAACGGTACATTTTTCTGGACGACCTGGTAGAACTCTAATGGTTTTGATTAGTTTGCACATTGCTGATACCAGCCTATCATACGCAGGGGGGTTAACTATCTGAAATTTGGGACAGACAAATATTTCCAGGCAAATGTGAAGAAAAATTCGCTAGAAATTACCGACAGCATAGCAAAATTTTCGACAAAAGGCTTTCTGCCTCCCCCCTCCACTGGCTCCGTCCCTGAGTCTGTACCTCCTACCTTACAAGCTACTTTTCGGTTTAAGAAACTGAATTCAAACACTGTAAGACGCAAAATTTCTAACAGGGAACGCCAATCAGATCAACAGTAAACTGAAGCATACAGTACATGCCTGCCTTTTTGTTTTACATGACAAGATTGCTTTAGAATTGTTGAGAATTTTAAAGAACTGTTCACATTTTGATAGACAAAATTTTGAGCCACTTGGAATACTAACTTAGAATTCAGAAGAACTAAAAAATTCTCTGAAGAATTCTTGAGAATATTTTAGGCGGAAAAACTGCAAATTAGGGTGCACGCGGCATAATAGCTTGCATCCAACCTCAAAACACTTTTAATGCAAAGAGTAGATGAGTTTAGAAGAGTTTTGAGCAATCTCTTAAGAACAGATTTGAGGCTTAATGTAGGCTAGGCATGTACTGTAAAAGACTATTTTCAATGAATAAGCAGTAACAACCTTCAGGTGTGTTTAAAAATTCTACAAAGCTATAAGTCTGAGTTTATTCGTCAATACCCATCATCTCACAGTATTTGTTACATGTGTGATTCCGTAAAAACCCTTGAATGGCCACATGTGCTAAATTGCCACAGCAAAAATAGAACTCATCTTTCTCATCACTGCGTAACTCCTTTGTTGCAATTTCTGGGTCATAAAGATGATAATACGAGCCTTGTAAATCTAGCAACATCATGTGTTCCTTGCTCCAGTAGTAGCTATAGTGGACCAAACATTGTGCTTTCTCAGATAACTCTTGCAATTCAAGGTCAGTAGAATGTCCCCCAGTTGTGCATAGTTCCCCATTGTTGTTCACATACTTGAAGAACTTTCCTTGCACAAATTCTTCGATGGTTGCAGGCTGCTCCTGATAAGTAACGTAGTAAGCACGATTGTACCAGAATGTCTTCCCAAATTCCTTTGGCGCCTGCTTCCTAAAGTACTCAGCAAGATGTCTGGCAGCAGAGTGCATCTGAACTTGTTTCCGTGTGTGGTCTTCTTCAGAAGACTTGACTACATTCAAAATTGTGTCCTTTGCAGCTTCATTGTAAAGTTTAATAACCCATTTAATTTTATCAGCAGGGTTTGCACTGGTTGCCAGAAAAGCATCCCGAAAGCCGCCAGCAGAGAATTTTTCAGATTCAACAAGTAGCTCTAGTGTTATGTCATCATTCCAAGTCCCAAACTTTACATCATACCTCTCCAGGACCAATGAAACATGATTTTTCAACTTGGGTTTAGTGAGCTGACCAGCTCTCAACAACTCTGATATTGATACAGAAGTTGGATACTGTGTTGTTTCCATCTGAGGAGTTGAGATGGGCTTTGGGGCTTTCAATTTGAGGGGTTTAGGAGCTACTAGCATTTCTGAGGAATATCCACTGGACAATTCATTTAAAGAATTGTAACTTTCATGCTCTTGGGTAACAGTGAAACGTACCAGGTATACCTAGAGAAGAAGATTTAAATATTTAGCAGAGCAGGGGCTACGATTATTCGGTGCTAGAGAGTAAGGAGGAAGGGTGGGCCTCGTGGTGGGCGGTATGCTATGCTGCCGCCCTGCGGCATGCATGGAGCTCAGAAAAAAAATCAATAATTGCTCCACTAACCTTGTCCTTTCGATGGGGAATTTGGTTGATATTTGTACATGACGGCCCTTTATTAGAAACCAGGACATCACAGGAACTTGCAGGCAAATTGAAATGCTCGGCACATGCTGCTTTTAGATTTTGCAGCGTCAATTCCGAATAATGGAATTCAACAAATTCCCTTGGCTGGACGGGCCTAAAGGTTTGTTTGTTGTCCGGTTCGGCTGAAATTCGTTGGACTACGATCTCGTGTGGTGCTACGCCTGCCTTGTTCCGCTGTGCAATTGCATCCACACAAGTTCTCTTTTCTCTCATCTTGTTCTCTAAATTGTTCCACAGTTGATTCCTTCTTTTCGGTGGCATTCTTGTTCACAAGTAGACATGAAATCTCTGGGAGGAGGAAATGTTGAAAAGTGGAAAAAAGCGCGGGAAATCCTGAGCCTCTCGGCAACGACCGCTGTGCAAGATGATAGCAGGCTATGAGAATAATGGTCCGCTTTGTCCATTTCTTCTATTGCCCGCTATTGCTATGAGAACGTTGGGCCACGTCGGTAACATGCGAAATGCAATTTACTTTCTAATTTGCTATGAGAAGGATGGGCCGCTGATGATAATTTTCAATTTTGTTTTCATTTTTGAAATTGGTTTTTATTTTCAATCTTCTAATTTTTTTATATATTCAATTTTATTTTTTGTTTTTCGTTTCTGGTTTTCTTTCTTTTAATATTTTTATTTTTTATTTTTTTATATTAATTTTTTTCTATTTTCTTTCACTTTCAATTGTTTTTTATTTTTTATTTATTTTTTTATTTTCAATTGTTTTATATTTTAAATTTTATTTGTTTTTTATTTTTTTTATTTACAAATATTTTTGCATATTTTTTTTAATTTAAATTACTTTTTATTTTTTGTGTTTTTGTTTTTATTTTGCTTTTGTTTTTTTTTACTCAATTTTTTTCAGTTTTTTTCTCCAATTTTTTTTTCATTTTTTTTGCATTGGTTATTTTTTATTCACAATTTTTTTTGCTCTGTTTCATTTCATGTCTTGCTTCTGTTCAAAGAATCACTATGAGAACAATGGGCCACCATACAACAGCAGCAAGGAGGCCAGTCGAATGAAACTCTGACAAGGAGAACAAAACTCAGCTGGTGCTTACCGTCTGTTAAGAACTGTAACAGCATAATTCGTGATAGTGTTAAATTATATCTGAGTGGAGATGATAAAATTCGTCCTCACAGAAAAAACACCTTTTTTCTAGAAGAGCAAAAGATTACAAGGTATCTAAAGTCATTGATCGAGTAGATTCAGATTTGGGTCGCTGCCCATTCTTGGTGTCGGATAAATGAAATGTTTTCTGTGACAGTTTTCAGTTTTCAAAAGAAGATTGATCAAGCTGAACTGAACTTTACTTTTGTTGAGTAATCATTTCTCTCTTACCTTGTTAGTTGTTGAAAAATGTTTTATCTTCCTTGTTTCTACTAGCAACCCATGTCTATGGTGTCTATTAGAGGACTCGTAGGGATTGGATTTGAATAAATATTCAGTGAGGTAAACACAGTTGTTAAAAATACTTGTTATGTTAAATTTTTCTTAATATAGAATAAAAGTATCTGAGAACATAGAGCTTATGACATCTTATTTCTGAGTTGGCTTCAATGATTCAAAAATTAAGCATTTTGTCAATGAATGAAAATGGCAATATGGAAAATGGAAGAAAATGTATGAAAAATAATCAAATACACGTTTGATCTTAAATGTACAAATGATTAATTCTTCTCCTTTATTTTCTATTAAGTTTAACTTCAGCTGGGTTTCTATGGCACGGCGCAAGATTTGAGATAACTTTTGATCACGTTTCTGGCCTTGGAGTAGCCCCTAAAATGAACCAACCTCTCTCCGGCGTAGAACTTACATGGGATGCACCCTGGCCATCAATAAACCGGAAATTCTGTTTTATTTGTCAAGAAGATTCAGGGGATCCACTGGAATGTCCGGCAAATAAGAGCACACATTGCGATAAAACAATAGGGTATAGAAGTGTAGCGGAACAGCTGAACAAATTTCAGAATTTGGGAGCTTTAACTTTTGGTCTTAAATCAAGAATTGGATCCATTGGCTCCGATGAACTGGTTGAACAGTTTCTTTTAAAGGAAGCAAAATTTCACAAAAATGCAAAAATAGATATGACTGTTACCATTATGAGAAAAAAAGAAAATTGCCCATTAATGAAGATTCAGATAAAGTGTTAAGTCCTCCAAGCACACGCCTAAAGTACTGTGCAAAAAACTTCCAGCCAAAATGTTTCTTTTGTGATAGAGAAGACTCAGGTAGCAATTTGACTTAAGTTCAAACGCTTGGGCTAGATAGGAGAGTCCATCAAGCGGCAACCCAATTGTCAGATGAGAAACTTCTTGCTAAATGAAGTGAAGGGGACCTTGTCGCTACTGAAGCAAGATATCACAAACAGTGTCTTGCAGCACTGTACAATGGTTTAAGAGAACATGGTCGTAATTCAAACAAAGAAGACAGCGAGGAAAAAATTATTGCAGGAATAGCCTTAGCTGACGTAATTACTTATATCAAAGAATCAATTGAATCCTCCGATGCTGTTCCTGTATTTAAGCACTCCTAACACACTCTTACGGTGAAGACAAATTATTGATGATGATGGGAGGGCTTCATATCGAAATGGCATTTCAATCTGCGATAGGTGATTGGCTAGAGGGAAGCGGCTGGGTAGAACTACTTGTGAGGGCGCAAGTAAATACACCTGGTTGCGCAGAGTCTCTCCTTTCAGGCAACCAAGTTAAAAGGTCCAGATATGCTCATCAGACATCATGTGCAGGTCTTCATATTTTGCTTCGAAGAGCGTAGGAAAGAAGTGGAAATGGCATGCCAATGGATGCCTGGGTTTCAACACAGGAACATGAATCTGTTCAATTTAAGTTTCGGCATACAGTGATTGAGTTAGAATCAGTTCTTCTCCTTTTGGTTCAAAGTACTAGAGAGTCCGATTTTAACATTTTTGTCAGTGCATTACAACAAATTGCACCATGGATGTTTGCTTTAGACCATACTAACTTTGCCAGATGGTTGCCCGTTTTTAAAGCAGATCTGAAAAAACTTCCTACTAATCTTCCAGAGATTTATGATGAATTCATGAAGGGCAACTTTACTTGCAACAAGACCAATAAGAAATTTTCCTCGTTATCTGAAGATCAGGCACACGAACAGAATAATAAGCTGGTTAAGATTGAAGGCCGAGCATTGGGGATCCTAGATAATCACATATCACTAATGAAGTGGATGGTAGCTGGACCAGAAATCGGACGAATTTTGCAATGTTATGAATACGAAATGAAGAAAAAAGATGATCTACAGCACCATGAAGATTCTGATGCAAACGAAAAGTGTTTCAGAAAGGATACATTGTCATTCCTAGAATCTTTTGAAGAAGTTGGTAATCCGTTTGAAGAAGGGGATTTTCTGATCAATGTTGTAAGCAAGAATATAATGAATGAAAAAGCAGCTAATTCTGTTAAAAATGCCCAGGCCAAAATCAGTACAACGAATACGTCGAAAAAAGACTCACAAAGGGCAAAGTGTCAATATACGATGTCATTTCACAAAACAAATTAGAATTATTCCGGCAGAAGCAAGCAGTTCAAACATGATTGCAGGTTATTTGCTTCTTTGTACGTAGCATGCCAGTCAAGAGATGGTGATCTTGATGAATTTTTCTTGCACGAAAATCACGCATATCCTCCGTCTTTATCAGAATATGGCAAGTTAAGAAAAGGAACTAAAGCAGATTTTGCAAAAACATAGGAGCACAAAATTTGAATTTCCACAAGTTTCAGCAAAATTGTTGACAGGGCGGCCCTCGTTCAAATGACAAATCCCGCTGATTCAAAAACTTTTGGCGATTATGCATCAAAAGTGTTCGGCAAAAAAATCCTTCAAAACATAGAAAGTGAAAACCTAAACAGAATCAATGTTATGTTTGATAATATGTTTGTTATATTTTATATTTGATAGATATTTTAAAAACAGCATAAAATCAGAAACACGAGAAAGCAGAGGGAAAGGGTTCCGAAATTCAGTACTGGAAAAATTGCCAATATGCAAAAACTGGCCTCAATTTCTTCGTGTTGATGAAAATAAAGAACAACTTTTCCAACTTTTAGCAAATGAACTTTCAAAGAAGTATATCCCTGGAAAGGTGATCATCTCTTCATTAAATGAAAACGTGGTACACAATACACCTGTATGTACGGATACAATTTCCCCTTGCAATCACGAGGAAGCAGATACAAGGATATTTCTTCATGTAAAGAATGCTGCAGAAAACAATCATTCGAAGATATGAGTCCAAACCGTTGACACAGATGTTGTTGTTCTTGCGGTTGCAGTGTTCAACAGGCTTGGCATCGAGGAACTTTGGATTGAGTTTGGCTGTGGTAAAAATAAACGTTGGCTTCCTATTCACAGTTACGCCGAAAGCTTAGGGGAAAATGTTGTTCAGGGCTGCTCTTTTGGTATGCCTTTGCAGGTTGCGATAGTGTATTATTTTTCGCTTGTTGTGGAAAGAAGACAACATGGGATGCCTGGAAAGCTTATCCTGAAGTAACTGAAACCTTTAAAAGGTAAGTTTAATTTGGATACTTAAGCATAGATTATATTTTATTATTATTTTCAGACATCTCTATTTATTAAAAGGAAAAAATGATTTTCCTAGTTGGCGTTGTTGCTTCTGAAGTTTTTGTAATGATATTCCATATTTACAGGCTATCTTTTCAAGCAACCCTCGAAGAGAACGACATAAAATATCTTCAGCGATTCACCATTCTCGTATATGATAGATCAAGTACTTTGGTAGACATAGATGATTGCCAACGATTCTTATTCACAACAAAAGTTTGAAGCATAGAAAGCATACCACCAACCAAGGATGCATTGATTCAGCATTCAAAGCGTGCAATACTTCAAGCTGGGTAAGTGTGCTGTTCAAATATTTCATATGATGAATCATTAAAAGTAGTACGTAAAAAAAGAACTGGCGCAGTACGTGAAATCAGAAGACTTTGAAGGTTTTTTTATTCTTTAGTGTCATATGGGGTCAACCACTACAAAAGCTGCAGCAACTCCCTAATTTTAATGATTTTGGATGGAAAATTGAAAATGAATCCATCAAGCCAAACTGGATTTCTTTACCTGAAGCATCAAAATCGTGTTATGAGCTGATTAAATATGCTTGCAAAAAAAGTGTTCTTCTCGTTGTAAATGCAAACAGCATCATTTGGATTGTACAGAGTTATGTCAATGTGGAGGAGAATGCCAATGACACACGAGTAATATGCAGGTTGTACTATAAATGATACCCTTTAAGCTACATTCTAAAAAAGCATAGCGGGGCATTAATGATTTCATTTCGGGTCTCAATTCTATCCTTTTTGGCACATAACACTACCATAGTTTACCAAGTTACCAAGTTTCATTGCAGTATCACTGTTTGCAACAAAGTTACAACCATGGCTAGGGGGGTCAAGGTACCCTATTCTACAAAAAGCACAATGGGGCATTTGTCGTTTGGGGTCTGTATCCTATCTTTCTCAGCGCATCAAACTGCCCCTTGAGACCAAGTTTCAATGCAGTATCACTGTTTGCAGCAGTGTTACAGCAATATCATTGTCAGGGGCCTGGGTCAAAGCACCCCATTCTAAAAATAGCACAATGGGGCATTTGTCGTTTGAGGTCTGTATCCTATCTTTCTTAGTGCATCAAACTGCCTCTAGAGACCAAGTTTCATTGCAGTATCACAGTTTGCAACAAAGTTACGACAATACTTTGGTTAGGGGGGTCAAGGTACCCAATTCTAAAAATAGCACAATGGGGCATTTGTCGTTTGGGGTCTGTATCCTATCTTTCTCAGCGCATCAAACTGCCCCTTGAGACCAAGTTTCATTGCAGTATCACTGTTTGCAGCAGTGTCACAGCAATATCATTGTTAGGGGCCTGGGTCAAAGCACCCCATTCTAAAAATAACACAATGGGGCATTTGTCGTTGGAAGTCTGTATCCTATCTTTCTTAGTGCATCAAACTGCCTCCAGAGACCAAGTTTCATTGCAGTATCACAGTTTGCAACAAAGTTACGACAATACTTTGGTTAGGGGGTCAAGGTACCCCATTCTAAAAATAGCACAATGGGGCATTTGTCATTTGGGCTCTGTATCCTATCTCTTTTAGCGCATCAAACTGCCCCTAGAGACCAAGGTTCATTGCAGTATCACTGTTTCCAACAGTGTTACTGCAATATCATTGTTAGGGGCCTGGGTCAAAGCACCCCATTCTAAAAATAGCACAGTGGGGCATTTTTCGTTTGGGGTCTGCATCCTATCTTTTTCAGCGCATCAAACTGCCCCTGTAGGCTAATTTTCATGCTGGTATCACAATTTGCACAATCCATGTGCTTACAGCCCTGACTATTTCCAAGGTTTGCTCTATAACTTTTTCTCATTGTTGTGATGATTGTGAGCTTATTACTTTTACTGTTTTTTTTTCAGGGCTGATTCTTCATAGAACAACTGGCAGCAAGAAAATCATTGATTATCTGCACAAATGCAACCATAGAATATCATACAACACTATCCAATTGCAAAATCAAGCTTGGGCTCTAATGGTTAAAGCAGGAGGGTGCTTGTACCCAAGTATGCGGAAGGGTGTTGTATGTCACAGCACTCTTGATAACAATGATGGTCGCCAGGATACCATACCATCAAAATTTCAAATACCATCTAAATCGGAAGAGCAATTGCCAACGTTTAATGAGCAAATTGAACCTCCACTGTCTTTTTCGATCGGAGCAGAAGATGTATCAACAGAAACACCTCATTACATGATTGGCAAAAAAGTAGGACCACCCTTATTCAAGAATTATGTTGAAACTAGCCCTTGCCCGTGTCTGACCACCACCTCGTGGCAACCTCCGCCTCATAACAACCTCCGCCTTATAAGGTCTGTGCATTCAAGTGATTCCACAGTCCTTACCCATACTTCTGTTTCCAGACGTAACTTCTACTTAGATCCTTTTTTGACCCTTGTTCAGGGTCCTGTTCCCCATTCCCTCTAAATGTTATGTTCCGTGGTATAAGTTCATGATCTTTAAGCCATAATGGGTCCTGTTTCTACTCCCTGTCCAGGGCATGAGATTTGGAGAGATTAAGCATGGTCAGCGGCAGGTTGCATCGCAAACGTTATTGATTTTGATCCTCTTGGTTCTTGGACTGCCTTTACCAAGCAGGTAATAATTATTGTTTATAATTTTGATTTTGCTTCATCCTTTTTTTAGAGGGATTGCTTGGTAGTGCTTGCTTGGAGGTTCTAGTTTGTAATTTTATTTTATTTTACATTTTGTAGGTTTCTGATTACATACCTATGAAATGCGTTCAAGAGTACCTGCCAATTAAGGCAGAACCTCCTGATTATCCAGTACTGAAAGAGTATATGGACTTCATGGTGGAATTAATCAAGGATTTGGAGATTCGTCATATATTTGTTCATTCTCACGAAGCCGTCTATTCTAAGCTTTGCCACATAGTGTGGTAAGACAAAGACTATTACAAGAATGTGCTACTGCTAATGGGTGGATTCCATCAATCGCGAGTGATGCAAAGGTTTATCTACAAGTGTTATCATTGCAGAGGAATGCAACCATGGTGTGTCGATGCAGAAATTATCACCAAGGGATCTGCAGAGCATGCATTTGAAGCACGTCACTATTACAGCTGTATGCGTATACATAAAGAATGCTTTGATGCATTAGTTCAGTTGCGCATTGAGCAAATCAGAAAGCAGAACACAAAAATTAACCCTGTCTTAAAAGAAAAGATCAAAGTTCTTGGACAGAATCCAAGCAAGGAATCCTTGAATCAGGTTTTATCTCAAGTTTTAACTTCAGTCTTTCAATGCACTGGTTGCTGATGTTCTCAAGTTCAAAGACGGTAGTGAGGGACATTTCACAATCATGTATCTTAAAGATGTATCTATAATACATCTTAAGATAATAGATGTATCTATAATGCTGGCCATTGTTTCTGCGGTACGAGAAGGAAATATACACAAGCATATCGAAGCAGAGCGTGAAATGCTGTCCCTTACCTTTGCCTTCAATCGTCAGAACTATTCCTGCAATTGTAGTTACCAGCACATCTTTCTCCAAAGCATGGGCTCAGAGAACAAACAAGCGTTTGAGCAGTTCTCTGAATGGGGTTTTGGTGCAAGCTTGTCCAGAGAGAGATTTACCTCCATGGATGGAGATTAAGTAACAGAGCTTTTTAACAAACAAACGAAAGACACAGCCGGCCCATTCTGTTCTGGGTTCAGCATGGATATTTCTGCAGTAAACACATGGGTGAATACAATTCACATGCATTGTCAACTTCATTAAAAATTTCACAATGTAGTTTCGATCAAAACATCTTCAAAACATAAAGAGCTGTCTCCTGGACGGAAAAAAATGCACAGTAGGCATGTCACACAGCTAAAGAATCAGCTTGTGCAATATGGCATGGATCCTTTCTCAGATGAAATCCAAGAGTATTTGCTACTGGTGTTGAAATTACATCAGTAGTAGTGAATGATATGATGGCAGCGGCAAAGAATGGAAGCAAACAATACGAAGAGTTCACCAAACAACGCCTTGTTGATTGCAGCAAATATTTTTTTGATCCAATTGCAAGAAACAAAATAGTTACTGGAATAGAAAGAAAGAAGAAAGCACCGAGATCAATCCAGGTTTTAAAAGAAGTACACATGGTTACAGCCTTGTTACATCCAAGGAGCACACGCCTCAGGTAGATAGCCTTGGTAGTCGTTTGCTGTTTGACTGCAATCACAAAGAGGCCGACTCACGACTTGTATTGCATGGGGTTTTATCAGGATGAGATACTGTGATTGTTTCTAAAGACACGGACGTTTTGATCCTGCTTATAGGGCCTACAGCCATTTCTCGATCACAAGTAAGTGGTTTATGAAGTATGACCAAGAAAATTTGCTGATATTGGTTCAATTGTCGAATACTTTGGTGTGACATTATGTGACATTCTCCCAGCATTCCATTCATTGACTGGTGCGACGAGAAGTCATATTTTTTCCGAGTTGGGAAATTGTGCATTTTCAATAATTTGGATAAGTCTACAGATGGCTGCAAGCTACTGCTATCTCTTCAAGAAAATGAGCCACTATGCCAGCAAAACGTGGAAGATTTGAAAGAGATTCTAAAAACGATCATGTAATGGTAATAAGAAGGCACCTATCTGCAACCCAGAATGCGGTTGTATCAACAGCAAAAAGAGAAATCGTCAATGTCATTGCCACCAGATCCAGATTCTCTGCTGCAAGCACTAAAGAGAGCTCAATTCCAAACACTCCTTTGGCAACAATGCAGTGTAATCAGAATCGAACTATTGAATCCAAAGCAATATGGTTGGAAGTGGGACGATGATGCTAAGAAAATGGTTCCCCTCTGGTACAATGGCCCACAGTTGCCTCCAAAATTACAGAAAAAAAAGCAAGCAAAACTGCAAGTTCCTGATATTGTTGCAGATGATGAATGTTCAGACTCAGAAGTACAAAAGCCAAAAGAAAGCGACGTCGCGCTAGCAAAATAGACAAAAAAGAATAAAAGAGCAAAAAAGCAGACAAAGCCGATAAAAATATGATGATGGATACAGAGCTGCCTGTGAGAAAAGAAAATGATGAAGACATTGCAGATTGTGAAGACAACACTTTAGAGGAAGATGTAGATGAAGATGCTTCTATTTCTAGTTCGGATGCAAGCGCATGGGAGGTTTCAGATTTTTCGTCATCTGAGGACTCTTATGAGGAATGGGAACCATAACATACTTCTATTTTTAAATGCTTATATTTTGTTATTCGTTAGTGATATGGACATAGTTGCTGTACAAGAATTACTCACCTTTTTCTGCTCTTTCGAATGAGCTATTCAACTTGAGAATACTACCAGGTTGAATTTTTGATAACCGTTATAGATGACGTCCTCAATCATGTGACTTACGAAAATTTTTCGAGCGTACCAGGTTCCATTTTGTTCCAGAGATCAATAGTAATCATATTTTAAAGTAAAAACTTTGACTGGGAACAATTCAGTAGTATGTCTTCGAACAACTATGAGAACAGTTTTTGAAAAGTACTGTAATTGTTGTAAGGTGAAATTCCGCTCCGAGGTACATAAAAGCTGACAGTTGTCTTGAAATTATATCTTGCTGCTGCTGTTCTTTCAGCTCCAAATTCTGCTTTACCGTCTCAAATATTATATATCCATAGGTTCAAGTGCGTCAGAAAAAAACAAATCTAAGTAGAAGATTATGGACGTGTTGTTAAAAGTTTGTTAAACCATTATTTGTAACTAGGAATCAGTCTTGAGTTTAGCTTTTATATTATTGATATGCCTATGCTTATTAATTATTCTCTTGCTTACATTTTTTTGTAAATTTGTATCGTATAAGCTGATCATCAATATTAGTTATAAAAATGGATATATTGCATGAAAAATTGATTAGCCTATCTATTTTTTTGTATTTTTGAGAAGGCAAGAGCGTTTTGATAATCTAAGACTTCAGCGAAAAGAATATTATTTGGGCAATGCCTGTACCTGTTTTATTAAATCTTAGAAATGAAATGGATTTTTTTGCTTTCTTGAAATAAATCAATTGTTGAAACAAAAGCAACCCTCGCTGGGATTCTTCAGTTGTAATCTTTTCAGTTTCTCGCACCTTTTTTGGTAAGTAATAAAAGGCAAATCAAAACAGAAGAACGCTTGAGCTCCTATTGAATTTAAAGTGTTAATGACCCTACTGGATGAGTTTAAAAAAATATCACAAATGAGTGATTCAATTGACTGTTGGGCATATCTGCTGCCCTTCATTGTTATAAAGGCAGCGGAATATACTAAAGGGCAGCAGCTGTCCATCTGGATATTAGAAATCCCATCTGCAAATTATTTTGCAATTGTGTTACATGATTACATGATTTTGAATGGTTCAGCTGTCTCTGTTGGTTTATGAAGCTGGCCTGTAAGCCATCCCATAATCCATGGAATAGAAACTTCAGTATTCTGATATCTATCCATCATATGATTTGAAGTATTCTCGGACTCTTCTGCATCCTCGAATTCCTGCCAGGCAACAGCAACTTCATGGCTAGGGACTTTTGTGTCTTCTATTTGCAGCAACATGTCCTGAAATAGATCCATTGTTCTTCTTCAACTTTTCTTCGAATAGAACAAGTCTGAGAATAAACTGGTTTCTGGTCCATTTTGTTTATCACTAACAATTTGCTGCAGACTTCTGGGTCCTGGATGATAAGATCTTTCAAGCCATAAGCATGGAGGCCTTTCTGAATTCAGCCATGTACATCATGTGCTTGCTCACAAAAGAAACTTCAAGGATTTTATCATGGCTTCACAATAATCTTGGTCAATTGGGCCTGTGTAGTTGTTTTCTATGATGGTGTCACTGTGTGAAATACAGTCCTTCTTTATTTCTGTTAAGGTTTCTATTTCCTGTTTGCTAAATCACTTTCCTGTACATCTAACAAAGTAATCTTGGCATGAACAGCATCATATGCACATTGCTCCAGAGACAACAGTGATGGACCTCCCTGTGCAATGCTGGCTGCAATAATTTTACCACAGGCTTGAAAATTGCCTTTCTGGATGTGATAAGTTGAATTTAGGGGTGCTCCACCAGAAAACATTTCTTTACCAATGCTCCTTACACATTAGGTGAAAAATTCTATGGCTCCCTGGTCGATGCCATCCTCACCAGAATATTTGACTCTCACTGTGGCAGTGACTGGGGTGATGTGTGCTTGACATCAGCAGAGTCTAAGTAATCTTGCCAATGGTGCTGAACACTAACAAGCAAGAAGAAAGTGACTCTCTGTATCAACTTTAGACTCAATAATAGAAAAAATATCCACAATTTTTTGCCTTCCTGTTTACTGGGACGACTTGATATCAGATCCACATCCAGGGACTGAACAATGGTCTCATCAGACCTATCCAGTTGGTTGGTAACAACTACGCAATGGTGCAGAGTCAAAGCAATGTGGCTCCAAATCTGATTGCTTGCTGATGCTTGGTGCTGCTATTTCTACTTTTGCAATTACTGTAATGTCAACTGCTTCAGAAAAAGGGACTATCATACCCTCAGCTACCATATGGTCACTCAAAGTGCACAAATATAAAGCTATTCTCTTGAAGTCTTTCCCCAGCTCATTCTTGTAGTCCAGTAAGTTGAAAAAATGTTTATGCCCTCCAGGCATGAAGTGTTTGTCCAATAAAAATTGATACGTCTTCATCTGGCTTTTTAATTTTTTTGCATGGTTGTTTTATATTCTCTTGCTTGTTGCCACTTTTTGCCTTGCAAAAGGCACAAAAGCTCCTTACTTTGCTGGGCCCTGTTTTTCTACAAAGGATTGTGATGGAAATGCACCTGGAACTGCATTACAATTTTTCCCATTCATTTAGGAGGTCCTACGATTTGCTGATCAGCTTGGCACTGCCAGCATTATCTGCATTTTTTTCGTAACTTGGCTGAGCATGAGCTGCAGTAGCTGGAGGAAGAGCAAATAATTATATTGGGACTAGTGTTGGAGATGGTACTGAATTATTATCACAATCAATTCTGGGAAATCTTCTCAAAGAAACAGAGGCAAGTATATTGTGTTTTAATCAGGGGTTTCATTGAGCAAGACAATATATTGTAAGGTGCTTTAACAAACGAAAGAAGACAATTCTTTATTCACCTGAGACAAAAGCAGTGAAAAGACCCTGACCCTGTGATGTCAAAATGCACTAGCAGTGCATTAGTTAGGCCTATTTGGCACCTCATATTACCTAAAATAGTTACAATAAAATAAAGCAAAATAAAATTTTTAGGCAAGGAAGAATAAACTTGCTTAATGGTGAAAAACAGAGCTAGGGCGTATCCATACCGGGCGTATAAGTGAAATGGTCTTAACGAAAATACACTTTTTGATAAGCAACTGGTGAATAAGCAACTAGGGCTGAGATTTTTTTTAAATTTTTTGGTGAAATCGCGTTCTTTATACTTTCCATCCTTGCAAACTTGAAGAAAAGAAAAGAGCCAAAATAAGATGTTTTAGGGGGTACCAGTCATTCTGTGAATGCTGATATTACTAGATATGCTAAGCAACTCTTGAGGGCTGGACCAATGTCCAGTTGCTTATTGAAAAAAATAAGTGCATGCTCATGATATGAAGAAGGGATGATGAACATGGAATTTTAGGTTTTAGGCACACTGATAGTTTTTGGTTTGATGCTTTTTGACAGGCCTAATATTAAAAAAAAATTATTACATGATCAAATTGATAAAATTTTTATTTTACAAAGTGTATCCAAAGCTAAATTCTTGAAAAAAATTACAGAAAATCGTTCTCCACCTCGGCCTTCTCCATGTTTCTGTTCTATGCTCCCTGCACGTGCTATCGACAATGGCAACAACGTTCAGTTCGTCGAGTGATGTGTGCCATGAAAATATGAAAGTCTGCTGTGGAAACATGAAAGTGTGGCATTGAAAATATAAAAGTCTGCTGTGGAAATATGAAGTCTGCTGTGGAAAATATAAAAGTGTGTACGGTGGCCGTTGTGGGCCACCGTACAAGTGGCCTAAAAAGTTACTTTGTTCCTTCATGCAGTACATATTTTCCAGTTTTCAGTCTATATGATGTAAAAGGGTTTATCTGCCGAGTTCTGCCTTGTTGTGTGCTCAAAAATTATGTCCGATTGCTCTCTTTCCACTCCAGTGATTCTGCCTCACCACAAACTAAACAAAATATCCTCAGTTAGACATAAAGCGTCTGTGCGCAACCACATTCAATTGAGCTCAGACACATGACATATAATATCATGAATAACATTTAATGTTCTGGAACAATGCAATGACTTCCAATACTGTGAAAACTTTCTTGTTGAATGTGGGAGCATCAAATGTGCTTACTTCAACTGTGTGCAAGCTGTACACAAATCCTTGGAGAAGGAGCTCAAGGAGCATTTAATTGCGAAGCCAACTACTTTGGATCTTCTTTATGAATATACAGAACAGGGTATTGTCGTTTAAAGTTACTGTAATGTCTTTCCAAAACCCAAAATTTTATATTCCATCCTTCCTTGGTTGTGCAAGGTGCAGTGCAAAATATTAGAAGAAATGCCTGAGAAAATTTTTGGTTAAACAGATAGACCTATGTTGGTATTTAGATATTTAAAATATTCTTACTGTGTATGTAGCTTGGTTTGACTTAAAGTCCTGTTGTTTTTCCTATGCCTGTTTTGATTTGCTCAGAAAAAGTGTTCTGATTTGTCTTAGAATGAAGAACCAATAGACAGGTATCTTCTCAGAAAAATCGGAAAACTCTTCCAAACGATATTTGGAGAACTGATTCTAGGTTTTCAAACATGCTGAATTTGAACTTCATCTGGGGACTTTGACCAGAAGTTGCTTTTTTGATGACGTTATAAACACACTTTTTTGACTACTTTTTTTGAGCATATCGTCCTACGCATTTGATAAAGCCCAATAATTTATACATATTCGCATAGAGGGCAAAAAGACCTTTCGATTGATGTATATGTTTTTCATTTTTGATGAATTTGAATTTTCACAGATGACGTCATCAGCTCTTACAGTTTATGAGACCTTCCATTATTTTTCGTGACCCTTTAACATAAGAGTGTAAACTTGTAACAAAACATCCATTGGTACATTTTCAGGAAAACGCAGTAGTTTTATCAATTTAAGTACGAAGAAGTACACAATGAAGAAATTCATTGCAAATTTAAGACAAATCCATGTCAATTTTTTGACAATTCAATTAGACAAGCCCATTTTTTTAAATGTTTCAGGCCTTTCAAAGGTCCATCATCAGTCAGATTAAATTAACTTAAAACTTTTAATTTAATCTAATGGTGGGTTGGTTCAGAGCAGCAATCAGCTCAAAAAATGAAACAAAAGTTGGAACAGCGAATGGCGGATGAGTCCGACACATTTTATGAAGCAGCCAAACGTTTGGACATTTTTCATAATGGTACATCACATGATGTATTTGCAGCAGATGTGTTTTACCACAAAAATTGATATTCATCCTACACATACACTTACGCAAAATCACAGAAAAAACCATTAACAAGTGAATTGGAAAGCAGAGTGCTTCAAAATTTTGATGACATTATTAGGCGAAGAGTTATTGAAGACAAAGAATCATATCTCATGACAGAGCTTCTAAAAGACGTCAAAGAAATGAGTGAGGAATATACTCTTGAAGTTCCACCAATAAGATTTACCTCTGCTCTTAAGACATTTGGAAGATGCGTTTGCTGACTTGGTATCATTTTCGAAAGTTGGAAAGTTTCAAGTGGCTCACTCCAGTTTGCTTAGCCCATTTTGTTATGTCCAGGCAGCAATGAAGGGTCTAGGGATGGGAGAGGACGATCTCACAAAAGCTTTTTCAAGACTCATTCAACGTAAACTGGACGGCAAAGATAAACTTGAATGGCCACCTTTCCCGGATCAAGTTTCTAAATCCATCAAAAACATGCTCCCACTATCCTGCATCTTTAATGTCATTTAATGCATCACACAGGCATTGGTATATCCTACAGTGACGTGGGAATGCTGAATAATCTTTGGGCAAAATTGGTCATGATGGATCACAAGCACATGTTACCACCTGGTTTTATCAATGGTAAAACGATTCATGACAGAAAGCAGCAGGCCCTTACAGGCACGAAAAGCAAGATTATGGATGCTACAAAATCCCTCGAAACCTCAAAGACCCATCAGTTTTTCCAGAAAACGTTTACAAATTTGAAGACTCTCCGTTAATGGAAAAAGCTCTACAGAAGGGCTTTGCATGGGCTCTTACTAATGTTATTGGAGCAGAATGTTTGAAGGAAGTTAATCAGGGTTTCGATATTTCTAGCTTAAAAGCTCGTGCCGATAGAGTTAAATGCAAGTTAGGAAAATCTTCGTATCATTCCAATTCCACTGAAAGACAACGTTATCAAATGTTATTTTTTTATGCATAAATTCAAACGAAAATAACTTAATTTACTTATCATACTTATATCTACTTTACGCTAAGATACAATACAAGAATTATATCTTACAAGTATAGGAAAATCAGTCTAGTGATTTTATACAATTGATGTTGATCTCACCAAGCATAATAGATCGTTCCTTGACCATCTGTTCAAAGGGAGGGGGTGGGGAGGGCAACCTTACTTCTCAACGAAATTGCTATCGACGTGTGAAGACTCTTGATCACTCACAAGCTTATATACTTTATACTTTCTTGGGTCCTAACTTACGCAGTACTGCAATTCTAACTTTCCACAAAATACCTTCTTTTCTAAAACAATGTATCATCCTTTCTCCTGGGGTATGGGATAAGTAAATTCATTTATTTTCTTATTCATAAATTCAAACGAAAATAGCTTTATTTACTTATGATACTTACATCTACTTTACGCTAAGATACAATACAAGAATTACATCTTGTTTTAGCGGCATCCATATCAAAGCATCCATATCAAAGCAACAAACAGGCTTACTTAAAAGAGTCACCGGGGACCTTGTGGACTTATGGTGCCCCTGGGCGTTGGGCTGCTTTCTCCATTAACGGGCTTCCAAGGGCTGGATGTGGCCTGGGGGCCTTTGTGGGTGGATCCCTTGTCCTATGGTGCCTTTGGCCCCTTTGGGGTCTGGGCACCACTCATTCGGGCCCTTTGGGCTGTGTCTGGTTTGTGATGCTCGGGGGTTGGGTTGCGGCTCTGTGTCCTCGTGCATCATTGGTTTGCAGGGTCTTTCTATATGAATAGCTTAAGCGACCGAACAATCAGTGACCTATTGTATTGTTTTGTGTTTTTTGTTCGTCTTTGTTGTTGTTAAATATTTTTTTTTCTACTCGTGAGATTGCTAAAGAAGAAGCCAGAACCAGATGACGTCATGTCTATTTCTGCTATGGGGGCACAGAATATTGTATTATATTTTTCTGTTTTTAAATTTCATTCATAAAAAAAAAATCTCTTAGAAGTATAGTAAAGTCAGTCTAGCGATTTTATGTTCACGTCAAAGAAGGGCAGTTTATTAAATACCAAGATTTAAGGTCACAGAAAGTAATTCATTCAAATCATCTTTAATATAGCCATGTTCCACAGATTCTGATTTCCATCTTTCATGCCTCTTAAACAAACGATCTTTTATACCTCGATTTGCTGCCATCGTTGCTCCACCAGATCGCAGACTATGCATTCCCAATTCTTTAGAATTTAACCCAATTTTTTCTGCAAGTTTCAGAACTTGTTCTCTGACAGTGGTATAACTGATAGGGCAGTTTATTTTCCTCAGAGTGTATCTTTAGACTTGTGATATGGCCATCCCTGTATACATCAGTTTTGCTTGCAGAAATCAGCAACCTCATATAACTTTTATTAAATTCTAAAAAATCCCGCAAAGCCAGCAACATCATTATGAAATTTCTGAGGTCTGATAATGATGCTTCATCTGATCCAATTTTTTGACAAATTTCTCTTTAATGGTCTGCAGTAAACAGTTCCTTCTTCGATATAGGGCGATTTGAGAGCCTCTTTGCAGCTTCAAAATTTGAAGACACAAAGAGATTCACAAGGATCATGTTTACCAGCCGACTGATGAAAATATTTAATTGCATAAAAAGTTGATTTAATTGAAGGAAAAGACGTACTTTGAATGAGACTGATAATGTAAAGAGCCACATGTCTGTAATCAGCTGGGAGATCATTGACTTCGGGGAAATTGTTACTCCATTGCTGCCATCTCTGAAACACAGAATAATAGTTCTTGTTTGTGTTGCCTGACTGACAGCTTTTCAATATCCCCGGGAATTGCTTCTGCAATGCTTTTTAGTTCATGATGATTAGTGTTGCTGATTATTTCTTCCTTGATAGTTGCTAAAAGTAGTAAATTTCGCAAAACATTAAACCTGATTTGAAGCAAATGAATAAGAAATATTGGTAACGTTTTTCCCACTACCCTCAAACTACAAATGCAGATTCAACTTGGATTGGTAATTACCCAAAGCCCTCCAAAAAAACGTGGAGGCTTGGTGTAATATCAGTAAATAAATCCCGAAACCTTCCAAATAACCTTAGAGGCTTTGCTTAAAATCGGTAATAAATACCCACATCCCTCCACACAACCATTGAGGCTTGGCGTAAATTCTTTCCATCATTCAATAATTGATTACCCAAAACCCTCCACACAATCGTAGAGGCTTGGCGTAAATTCTTTCCATCATTCAATAATTGATTACCCAAAACCCTCCACACAACCGTAGAGGCTTGGCCTAAATTCTTTCCATAATTCAATAATTGATTACCCAAAACCCTCTATACAACATGGCGGTTAGCATAAACTTGAAAAAAATATTTTTTTTTGCATAAAATTGTATTTTTTTTCTTTTTACATCAGGATTAAATTTTTAACGCAATCATAGGACCATTGTATCCTTCAGGGTGAAGATAGGAATAATATAATCTTTTATAAAATATTTAAAGGACTTGTTGTTGTCAATTAAAATAGGCCAAAATACAGACGATCTCCAATAAGGAATAAAAAGCGTCCCCTCAACATGATTCAGCATAATTTGAGCAATAACTTCAGGAATCTTAGATACCGGGGGAACAAAAAGATTGTTTTCTCCTTCCCAATTTTGCGAAAATGCGTCAACAGCCTCGGAATTATGGCACAAAAATTTAGAATTAAATCTAGAAACTTTATGATTATCTTCATCTGCAAATTTATCTAAAGAAAAAGTCCCCTTAAGTTATCCAAATATTCGAAAAATTCCTGAGAAATTTCCCAATCATCTGTGTCCACTTGTTTGGACAATTGGTCTGCTGCTGTATTTAAAGCCTGCGTAATCCAATTAACTTTTAACTCACCAAATTCTCCCTACCAAATTCAAAAATATTCAAAGCAATGTTTTGCAATTCCATATTGGGACTACCAATTTCAACAATCTTTGATGTTTCATAGTTATCCACATGACAAATAACTTGCTTATAACACAATTTGGCTTTAAAAGCTCCTAATGCAAAATGAAGTGAAGAAAGCTCAGGCCAAGTTGAAGACTTTAATTGCAAAATTTCAAATTATATGACATGATGGCACCTAAGCCTATTGAACTAGCATCAGAATAAATGAACTCTTGGGAGTAGAAATAGGGTCGAATGTGTTATAGATTTAAAGTTACAAAATTATTTTTCCAAAAGAAAACTTTGTCCAATACTCCTTGATGGTTTAATATATTAAACTGAGCATCCCAAGAGGATCTTCCATCAATACATTTATACAAAGAGCTTGTTTTCAATCTTACGATGTTTCCAATAACATATTTCATGGATAGAAGTTTACCTGCAAGTTTGGCTAATTTTCTTGCCATTACATAAGGACAAGATAATAATACTGAAATATAATGAAGCGCTGACAACACCCGATCCTCTGGTACACTCTATGCGTTATTTTCTAAATTCATAGTTACCCCTACCCACGTAAGACTTTAACTGGGCTCCCATGTAGATTTTCATCATTACAAGTTAGTTTCACTTTAAGCAACGTTTTTCTTACGAAACCCGACTGCTGCTTTGCCAAATCATAAGTTTTTGTAATGCCCACACCATCATCTAGATACAAACACATTTTTATTCCATAAGAATGCCAATAGGAGACCAAACGATGAAATACTTTCGTGCATATAAACGGAGCCGACGCTAAACCAAACGGGAGGGATGTAAACATGTAATATTTTGCATGCCAGGAAAAACTCAAGAAACTCTGATGAGAAGGGAAAATATCGATATGATGGTAAGCACTTTTTAAATCGAATTTATAAACAAAACCATCCAAGTTCAAAAATTTTTCAAAAGAACGCCAGTCATCAAAATGTATGTATTCTTTGTATACATACATGACAGTTCACATATCTTAAATCCAAGATTAAACGCCTTCATCCTGAAGAATTGGTTGAAACTGACAGTGGACCGACAACTTGCGGAACAAAATTCATTTCCACAGCTGAACTAGTTTTTATTAAATTGTTTATACTCTCCGTAACAAAACTAGCATTATCAAAAGCAGTCTTACTATTACAAAAATGTGCCCTCTGAGGAGTATCAACAAAAGGAATCTTGTAACCCTCTTCTATGATATCAATAATTTTTCTATTGGCCCCAATAGTATGCCAAAAAGCAATATTCTTTTTCATTTTCCCTTCAACTATCACACAAATAATATGCTTAGACAAAGAATCACAATTTTGTTTATACTTATCTTTGTCTTGATTGCTCTCCTGTTTTCCCAAAGGAGTTTGCAGTGATATTTGGGCAGTTTCTACACCAATGACCTGCTTGTCCACAACTGAGACAGATGTCTGTTGGTTTTGGTGTCCTGAATTTGTTTGGTTGGTTTTGGCCAAAAATCTGCCTTCCTCTGACGGACGTGGTCCTGTAAGCGGTGGAAGCAACCCCCTTGAAAGGGCTGTTGAGTTTGAATTCTTAACCCTTCGGTTTTTTTATTTTTGCTTCTCCAAAGCCCTCTTTTTAGCCTGCCTCAATTTCTTTTCATCCTCAGAATCACTTGCTATTTTATCGGACATGTATTCCTGAACATTATTCCAACCCGCAGGTGATCTGTCAGCAATGCGTAATAGTTTGTTCCTCTTTTTTCAACTCTTCTTTAACAGATTCCTACTTCTTCCTCGGCCTGGCTTTAGCTCCTCTGTCCATTAATTCCAATGCATCATTATTGGTTTCATATATCCTGTTATTAAACTCAAATTGAGTTTAGTTCAATTTGTATTTAAAGTCTGGTTTCATCTCCGTCCTCGACTTCTTACATTGGCTCACTTCTACATCACGAGAAAATTCTCGTTTCAAACTTTTGAATTTTAAATCGAAATATTCCTTGAGGGACTCTATGGAGTCCCCTCTTTCTTCAGCATCTTCTTCCATCTCATTCAAAGACTTCGACATGAACCTTACTTCTCAACAAAATCGCTATCGACGTGTGAAGACTCTTGATCACTCACAAGCTTATATACTATATACTCCCTTGGGTCCTAACTTATGCAGTACTGAAATTCTAACTTTCCACAAAATACCTTACTTTCTAAAACAATGTATCACGCTTATATCCTTCTCCTGGGGTATGGGATAAGTAAATTCATGTATATGGATGCAATATTGCAAATGGTAGATGACATTGCCATCAGTCATGTTTTCGTTCATGCGGATGAGGCAATCCCTTCAAAAATGTTTATAATTTCTTGGCTCCATGACAGTAAATATGACAACATTATAGCACTCATGTGGGGATTTCATACAATTCTGATAAGCTTCAAAATTTTAGGAAACAAGTTTGCCTGTCTTGGTTTAAGAGATTGGTGGATTGATGCTGGAATCATAGCTGTAGGATCGGTCGAAAACACAATGGATGGTCATCATTATAATTGTAGTGTTAGACTCCACAAGCAATCCTTTGAAACACTCTTACACTCCAGAATCAACGAATGGATGTTCTTTATAATTATTTGAAGCAATCTCTCACTAAGTTACGAGTAGATCAATCACCAGGAAAACTTGCATTAGTTTTAGCTCAACCAGCGTTTCAGCTACTTTTTTAAAGTGCGTTATCAAACCATACAGAGGCCGGAGCCCAGATGATTGTGGAGTATCTGTGGGATGTTTTGGCAATGCTATGCCTCATAAATTCAGTTAGAGAGAATTCTATTGAGCGGCACCTTGCAGCCGAGAGAGTCTTGATACCCAAATGATTCGCTTTTGGCCACCCGAACTATTCGCAATACCTTTCGTTCCAACATGTCAAGCTTGTAGACATTAAGAGATGACAAACACCCATTTCTTGTTCCTATTCTCTAGAAGTCAACCTTTAAATAAAAATAAACTGATATCAATCAACTCAAATTTTTTATTGGTTAACCTACACTTAGTCTCTGCAGGCCTGCTCAAAAAATTTTTCAAAAAATTATTCGCAAAAACCTAACAATTTGGTTGGTACCCACCATATACTCCTCAAGGCCATAACAATGGGGCAACCTTATTTGCACATAAGTATATAAGTAAAAGAGATTCATTAACTGTTGAACTTTATCTTCTTAAGAATGATTTTGCTGTTTGGTTTTCAATCTAAAAGTGGCTAAACGATATTTTCAAAAAAATTGCTTTTCATCACCTTTCCGAAAATGGATGTGGTGTTCGAAAAAGGGCATGGTTCTGTGAGAAAATAGGAGTGGTATCAAAAAAATTTGTCGCACATGTCCGGATGTCACAATTTCACTAAGTTTACAACACAAAAATTTTGGGTATGTGACTGGAAAGAGGAATAACAATAACCAGGATCTTTCACATTGGTTTTTTGCAGGACTCTCAGGAGAATTCCAAGTTTCAAACACTCCAATAACAAAGTTTGAAAAGGTTGAAATGAGTTCATCAAAATGAAGTGAAAGAAGTCCTTACATTTGTGTGAAATAAGGAAAGGCCATTTACTATCAAGAGCAGACAAGTCCTTGGGAGTGTGATAACTTGAGTTCACATTAGATGGTAAATGTTATTAAATATCATAATGATCTAAATTAGGCTAGTTTATAAGACAAGAAGCTATTTCAAAGGATTGTGATCAATCTACCCAAGATGGCAAATCAAAATCATATAGGTTAGATAATTCTTCATTCTCCAATAATCCAAAAGGAAACATAAACTTAGTACAATTCAAGCAGAACCAAGGAACATAATCAGGTTCTTTTTGCAGGAGTTCATATTCAGAAACAGGGACATCATTGCATTTCATGTGAATCCAAAAGTTGCAATTGTTGCAAAAAATTGATTTGTGGTAATTGAAAATACTTTTTGCGACAAATGCCACATAAGACGTTAGGGTTACCGATAATTTACTTCAAGAGCTAGAAAATTGTAAACGGAATTGAAAAAAGGATCAACAACAAGAAAAATAAATTATTTGCTTAGCAAACAGAACAGTTAAGTTCACAGCGTCAAGCTCAGTTCTAAGTTTGGCATTGGCTATCTTAAAAACCCGGAAACTGGAAACTGGAATCTAGAAAACCCGGAATCTTTAAAACCTGGAATCTAAAAAATTCTGGCTTTGTTGAAAAACATTCATCAAGAAATGTGTCTTTGGCTCACATTACCCTATGGAAATTTCCGATTTGTTTTCGAAATTTTACCCTGGGTGCCAGACTCTTGAGATTCTAGTTCAGTGCGCCCTGACCTCGTTCTGATGAGCCTGTTTTGACAAATAAGGAGCCAGTATACATATCTGTGTAAGTGCAAAAGGTCATGGTAAAACAATGTCCAGCACTTGAAATAACCTGTGTAAAATGCTGAACAGAAGAGAATATCAATAGATAATGGTGGCCGCAAGCCTTTAGTTTGAAGATGCTAAGCTGTTATCAAAGAGTTTTTCCTCATGTTGTGGAGCTCAACAGAGAGCAGATGAAATCATTGGAAGCTTTGTTTGTTGAAAGACAAGACACATTCGCCATATTGCCAACTGGCTTTGGACGAAGGTCACTGATATCGCCTCTCATCACAAAGAAGTTAGGCCTTGTCGTGGAGAAACCAGGAACCACGAACGATGTGTCTTGTCTTCTCTCTTAAGATTGTTCTGTATTTTGCATCTTAAAGTACGCTAAAAATTTCAATATCTGGTATTCGTCCACCCAGGGTGGTATTCGCCTATTCACATCACAAAAACTGCGGATATGGTCTTGTTAACTAGCCAAGTAAATGATTTCTGCTACAGACATATGATGTATGTCACAAGTTCACAACACTGCATCACTTTGTTATGAAACACCCCTATCCATAACTCATATCTTGTATAGTGCCTACAGGAAGCAAAAGAAACTGTGCACTAGTAACTGTGATGGTATTGTAAATTTCATTTTCATAAGAGACCTTAGTGGAAGATAAAAAAGATTAGGATTAGTTTTTTCCCTACAGTTCTCTGAAATTACTTTAACTTTTTATCTGTTAGTTTGCGCAAAATTTTTCCTCAAGAGGCAATTCTCTTTTACACGCAAGCCACAAAAATCTTTGGAGTGACATATTGCTCAAATTAAATAAAGAATGGCACCAAGGTAGATAAAATTTTAACATTGGACAAAGTCAATGATTATGGCCCAATTTGAGAAGTTAGGTGCTACGACAGATGGTCAATGTTGGAAAAAAGTCAATACATGTAAAACAACATTATCTGGCCCATGCAATCCCTGTCAGATAAAACTGCTACAAAATTGAAATTGCTGCAAAATTATAAAAAATTTCGTTCTAACAAATAAGAACTATTGTTGATAAAAAGTTGAAAACATTTACTATAACTTAATTATTACATTGTGCTCACTGTGGTGTTGTTTTAAGCCTGACAGACAGTATGTATGTTGTCAATTTTTGCTTTTATATTATTTTATTTGAAAACAATGTATTAAAAAGGATGCCCTAATCACCAACAAATGTTTTTTTCATAGTATCTTCAGTTGAATCATATTCTGTCTAGCAGTGGTATTTGTTATTGTGCCAGGAAATAAAAGAATCATAAATTAAGATTTTAACTCTATATCAAAAAGTTAAAATGTTATTTGAATTTGAAAACTATTGCTGATATGGGATGATCCATATTTTCGTAAAATGTTAGAGCGTCTGCAATGAAACAACCCAGCAACCTTTGGCGCAGTACTGACACCAAGCACTGTGTTAACAACAGTTTGACATTATCTAATCAACCACATAGTATGTCTTTGTGTGATTTAAAGTTTCATCTGCTACGTGCAGCTTTCATATCTTTCACAATCATGATGCTGTTGCATAATTTTCTTAAGTTCAATTTCCATCTTGTAAAGCTTTGAAGTTTTTCTTTGCATCACAGATCAGAATACTTCCTCTTAGGCCATATTAAGAAAGACACTGGATGGAAAAGGATGCATTTGAAACGTCTGTCTGGCAGCACATCGCTGCTCTAAATCATTGATCCATCACCCAGGGTGTTGATCCATCTGTTTGTGCCGTAATTATGATTCTTATATTTCACTATATTTCACTGATGTTTCAGACAAACTCCTCCTTGCACAGCCTAGCAGAATTGGCAAGCAGAACTTTCAAATGAGTTCAGGCGGTGTGCACAGGAAAAAGTTCAGGGTATACTGAACCAGACTCTCATTTTCTAATTTTGAGAGTCTGGCAGCCAGGGTATCAAAATTTGAACCTTTTCACTTAAATCAAAATTGAAATTGAATAGCAATCCATTATTTTCCGAAATGAGCATTTAAATCTTCAAAAGGACATACGAGAATTATTCGGAAACTAAAGGGTTTGATTTCCGGAAACTAACGGATTTTTGCAAAATCAGTAAACTTTACAGCAAGTACCTACGATATTTCTAAGGAGTGAATTGCACCGCATTCTGATCAGGACAGAAATTTTGTTCTCAGTTGTTAACAAAAATGGCCATTAGTTATTTAAGTGTTTCTCATTATAGTTCTTTATTTTACTAGTTATGTTTAAATATAAGAAAGAGCATCCTTTATACCTTTATTCGGTGTTATCTGCCCAGTCCAATCAACGCAACATGTTATGCAAGTCAGGTTTTACCATAAACAAATAGTTGACCATAATTTTCTTCCTCATGTTTGAATAACAGTAATCAATAATTACCGCAATCATTATTTCAATTTGTGAAATAGCCTTATAAAATTTCAATGCTTGTTTTGAAATCAAAATCGAAATTTGACCTTCTAGTCTAGATTTGATTTCTAAAGGATTTCGCTACATTTTGGAGAGATCAATATTGGTTAATTAGATCAGAAATCGTGTATTGTGCTTTTGTAGAGATAAATTTACTGAATTCTATTTAGGATGAGATGCTCTGTTTTGTGTTGGTCATTTGACATAATCTAAAGAAACATAACATAATCTGAACAAACATTGTATCAGATTCTCACTATATTTAATTCTGAAACTCCAGATTCCGGGTTTTAAAGATTCCAGGTTTTCTAAATGGCAGGTGTCAAAGATTCCGGGTTTTCGAGGTTCCAGGTTTTAAATATTCTGAGTTTTCTAGATTCCAGTTTCCACTTTTCAGATTCCAGATTCTGGGTTTTAAAGATAGCCGTTTGGCATTGAGGAGTTCCAAATGTGATTTCTTCACCTTAATGTTCTGGAACTGTGCTTTCAGCATATATCTTTGCACGGTCAGTCACTGATCCTCTGCATTTATCCTTAATCACCACATGATATAAAATATAAAATGCAGTTTTGCCAGCACTTCTGGCTGCTTTGAGGTCGTTGATAGTCATCAAGCTGCTCGTTTTTCAAGCGTCTTTTTGACAAAGGTCAGCAACGATTTTCATATTAGCAGGCCTAATTTATCTTGCTTTTTAGTACCCTTTCTTCAACTTACCAATTAGCAAATATAGCAACGATGTTTCTTGCTTTCTTCATCATTCTTGTTTGATATAGACCTACTGTTGACGTTATGTTTATGGGAGACACCTTTGTATCTCAATATTGTCCTTGATTTCAGCTTTTTGACTAGGTTTTCAGTGTCCTCTCAATTCCTCTTTCTGATCGTCAAGCACATGTTTGATTTTTATGTCGTTTCTAAAACTCTCATTGTACATGTATTCCAAGTTGGAATCCATGGTATGAAGAGTATGACTGATATCCTCAAAGTTCCGTTTATAGTGTAGTGACTTTCATTCAATGGATTTTACATCTTTCATTGTGTTATCCAACTGGCCTTGTGAGTAATTTTGTTATAAATCAGTTATGTCACTTCAAATAGTTTTGATCTCATCTTTTGAGCTCCTCAAACATCATTTTTGATATAATTACACCCTACCATCCAATCACATCACACTCTGCCATATTCAAATTCAAACCACCATCTATCACTTGTATATAGCCAAATGTTGCAAAATTTAAAAATTATTTTAGCTCTGAAGAAGCCGTGAATGCCAGGGCAAAATATTAGCACAATTATTATGTATATTTAACTGTTTCTTTTCTGCATCTGATCTGCTGTTTTGTGTCGTTCCTGCAAATTTATTATCATAAGAAATGCCTGTATGGAAATTCCTGAGGTGGTTAATGGTTTAAAAGGAAAATAGACTATTGAACGCAGAGTGTGACATGAAGCTGGAGCAAGTAAGTAGAAGTACAACACACCTTATCAGTGGTCCAATGTCTTTCTGCTGATGGCATTGACTCAGAATGGAGGGGCTGAAAGTACCGCATTTTGTAGTTCAGTGTTGAAGAAAATAGACACAAATAGTTGCTCTTCACCAAAACACAACAAATTAAAAGCCCAAGAGTATACTAATTTAAGGCCTAATTAACCATGGTACATAGATGGTCATAATCAGTTGAAACCATGGCTATTCATGGTGGTATTGATGGGTATAGCTGGGGTATGTTGTGGTTAAAGTAAAAAGATTGAAAAATTCACTGGACAATATTGCCTCCATGTACATGGACACAGTAACTTCTCTTGGTGGCTGTCCGTAGGAGTTGATATGTGATCTTGGAACAGAAAATGGCATAGCTGCTGCCATACAAGCTTTCTTGTTAGATTATTCTAATGCCGATCATAACATTCCATCCCCAAGAAACCAGCGCATAGAGAGATGGTGGTCTCATTGCTCCAACAAAATTTCTTTTCCGACTTACAGTTTAGATAGGTCATAGATGTGTCTGTGGAGTTAAACAGAGACTGCTTATAGTTTTGCTTTGCTCCTCTATTGGAAAAAACATTTCAACCTATTCAGAGAACAGTTGAACAAATGTAAGATTCGAGAATCTAGACACAATGCTGTTGCAGAATGCCCCAATACTTTAATCTATATTCTAAAACGACATGGTGGAATGAAGGGCTTTTTTATTTGTGTACCCAAAAGGCAAATTAATTATATTAATGCATATATCATTGTAAGCAACTAGGAGAATTATTTTCAAGAATAGTTCCACCTGGTTGTAAATAGGTATGAATTACCAAAACCGAAAAATTGGCAAGAAGCTTGATCAATGTATGAACTTTTAATGAAGACTTCATGTTGACATGTCTAATGCAATTTGCTAGTGTTGCTAAGATTCAATTTTTTCTTTTTCCTCTTTTGTATTCAAGTAGATGCAGATGCATATTTTCTCTCAAGAATTGCAAGAATTATAAAATAAGCATAATAATCAACATGAACATAGAAATACCTTACATCAGCTTATTACTTATCCAACAGATATTGTTTGGAACTAATACAAACAGAACATAAGAATTTGTAACAAAAAATTTCAAATATTTCTGTTAAATGTTAGATACTTTAGCAAACAATTGGAGAATTAACCAACATAACAAAGCAATAACCAAATCCATCTTGGCAGCACATGTCTGTAACTGCTTGCTTCACAAGATGTTTGCTGATTGTGTATATTTGTCTGTTACAATAAATGTCAGTGTTAGATTGAAATTGATTGCAAAACGTGCTCCATATTTTCTACTGTGGTCAAAATTCACTGTTCCATTTCCTTTAAGAGATGGCATAACATATTTGGTAGGAACGCAGAACTGAGCAAAGCCTCTGCACCTGAATTCTTTTGTTTAGTCTTTTTCTTCCCCTTGTTCTTCTATTTCAATTGTGTGAGCTGCAATATGTCCTTTATGCTCAAATTTTTCAACCAGATTTGTTAGTTTGAAGTACATATCTTTGTTGGCTTCCATTTTACCAAGAGATTCTAAATCTCCACCCTCAGTTTTTGTGAAATAGACAGTTATAGATAACAGCATTATCTCTAATGCTGTTTGACTCCTTGCAATTAAAAATTCACTCTTACTCTCCTGATAATCAAATTTGAAATTTGCACCAATCCAAGGATATCAAGACCCTTGCGAAAATTTTCGTCTCCCCTTCATATTATGAAAGACAAAAATGCTGCACAATTTCATCTGCATCCTTGCAAACTTGTCAAGTACATTGAAAAGCAAGAAAAGAGCCAAGTTTTAGGGGTACCAGTCATTCTGTGAGGGCTGAAATACTAGATATTCTAAGCAAGAATGTGGGAGCATCAAATGTGCTTACTTCAACTGTGTGCAAGCTGTACACAAATCCTTGGAGAAGGAGCTCAAGGAGCATTTAATTGCGAAGCCAACTACTTTGGATCTTCTTTATGAATATACAGAACAGGGTATTGTCGTTTAAAGTTACTGTAATGTCTTTCCAAAACCCAAAATTTTATATTCCATCCTTCCTTGGTTGTGCAAGGTGCAGTGCAAAATATTAGAAGAAATGCCTGAGAAAATTTTTGGTTAAACAGATAGACCTATGTTGGTATTTAGATATTTAAAATATTCTTACTGTGTATGTAGCTTGGTTTGACTTAAAGTCCTGTTGTTTTTCCTATGCCTGTTTTGATTTGCTCAGAAAAAAGTGTTCTGATTTGTCTTAGAATGAAGAACCAATAGACAGGTATCTTCTCAGAAAAATCGGAAAACTCTTCCAAACGATATTTGGAGAACTGATTCTAGGTTTTCAAACATGCTGAATTTGAACTTCATCTGGGGACTTTGACCAGAAGTTGCTTTTTTGATGACGTTATAAACACACTTTTTTGACTACTTTTTTGAGCATATCGTCCTACGCATTTGATAAAGCCCAATAATTTATACATATTCGCATAGAGGGCAAAAAGACCTTTCGATTGATGTATATGTTTTTCATTTTTGATGAATTTGAATTTTCACAGATGACGTCATCAGCTCTTACAGTTTATGAGACCTTCCATTATTTTTCGTGACCCTTTAACATAAGAGTGTAAACTTGTAACAAAACATCCATTGGTACATTTTCAGGAAAACGCAGTAGTTTTATCAATTTAAGTGAAGAAGTACACAATGAAGAAATTCATTGCAAATTTAAGACAAATCCATGTCAATTTTTGACAATTCAATTAGACAAGCCCATTTTTTAAATGTTTCAGGCCTTTCAAAGGTCCATCATCAGTCAGATTAAATTAACTTAAAACTTTTAATTTAATCTAATGGTGGTTGGTTCAGAGCAGCGATCAGCACAAAAATTGAAACAAAAGTTGGAACAGCGAATGGCGGATGAGTCGGACACATTTTATGAAGCAGCCAAACGTTTAGACATTTTTCTTAATGCTACATCACATGATGTATTTGCAGCAGATATGTTTTACCACAAAAATTGTTATTCATCCTTCACATACACTCACGCCAAATCACAGAAAAAGCCATCAACAAGTGAATTGGAGAACAGAGTGCTTCAAAATTTTGATGACATTTTTAGGCGAAGAGTTATTGAAGACAAAGAATCATACCTCATGACAGAGCTCCTAAAAGACGTCAAAGAAATTAGTGAGGAATATAGTCTTGAAGTTCCACCAATAAGATTTACCTCTGCTCTTAAGACACATTTGCAAGATGCGTTCGCTGACTCAGTATCATTTTCGAAAGTTGGAAAGTTTCAAGTGGCTCACTCCAGTTTGCTTAGCCCAGTTTGTTATCTCGAGGCAGCAATGAAGGGTCATGGGATGAGAGAGGACGATCTTACGAAAGCTTTTTCAAGACTCATTCGACGTAAACTGGAAGGCAAAAATAAACTTGAATGGCCACCTACCCCGGATCAAGTTTCTAATTCCATCGAAAACATGCTCCCACTATCCTGCATCTTTAATGACGTCGCTTGGTCTATCAATCCAAACAAAGGCAAAGACAATCATGGTCTAGTTAAGGTTGGCAAAAGACATGTCGAAAAGATCACTACCCTGTCTCAAAGCTGGGAAGCTATGGTAAATGGAGAAAGAGCTCCATTGAATATTGCGCTTGGTCTGACGGTTCATCGGCTGACAGGTAGCAAGGAGACATCTAAACTGTTGCATCATGCAGGCATTGGTATATCCTACAGCGATGTGAGAATGTTGAATAATCTTTGGGCGAAATCAGTCACGATGGATCACAAGCACATGTTACCAGCTGGTTTTATCAATGGTAAAACGATTCATGTCACATTTGACAATTCTGATGGAAAGCAGCAGTATTTTCTTATTCATAAATTCAATCGAAAATAACTTTATTTACTTATCATACTTATATCTACTTTACGTCAGTCTAGCGGTTTTATGCAATTCATGTCGATCTCACCAAGCATAGTACATCGTTCCTTGTCTGTCTGTTCAAAGGGAGGGGGTGGGGAGGGCAATCTTACTTCTCAGCAAAATCGCTATCGACGTGTGAAGACTCTTGATCACTCACAAGCTTATATACTGTATACTCCCTTGGGTCATAACTTATGCAGTACTGCAATTCTAACTTTCCACAAAATACCTTCCTTTCTAAAACAATGTATCACGCTTATATCCTTTCTCCTGGGATATGGGATAAGATAATTTCATGAAGAAGATGAACCAGATGACGTCATGTCTATTTCTGCTATGGGCGGCACAGAATATTGTATTGTATTCTTCTGCTTTTAAATTTCATTGATACATTCAAATCATCTTTAATATAGCCATGTTCCACAGATTCTGATTTCCATCTTTCATGCCTCTTAAACAAACGATCTTTTATACCTCGATTTGCTGCCATCGTTGCTCCACCAGATCGCAGACTATGCATTCCCAATTCTTTAGAATTTAACCCAATTTTTTCTGCAAGTTTCAGAACTTGTTCTCTGACAGTGGTATAACTGATAGGGCAGTTTATTTTCCTCAGAGTGTATCTTTAGACTTGTGATATGGCCATCCCTGTATACATCAGTTTGCTTGCAGAAATCAGCAACCTCATATAACTTTTATTAAATTCTAAAAAATCCCGCAAAGCCAGCAACATCATTATGAAATTTCTGAGGTCTGATAATGATGCTTCATCTGATCCAATTTTTTGACAAATTTCTCTTTAATGGTCTGCAGTAAACAGTTCCTTCTTCGATATAGGGCGATTTGAGAGCCTCTTTGCAGCTTCAAAAATTTGAAGACACAAAGAGATTCACAAGGATCATGTTTACCAGCCGACTGATGAAAATATTTAATTGCATAAAAAGTTGATTTAATTGAAGGAAAAGACGTACTTTGAATGAGACTGATAATGTAAAGAGCCACATGTCTGTAATCAGCTGGGAGATCATTGACTTCGGGGAAATTGTTACTCCATTGCTGCCATCTCTGAAACACAGAATAATAGTTCTTGTTTGTGTTGCCTGACTGACAGCTTTTCAATATCCCGGAATTGCTTCTGCAATGCTTTTAGTTCATGATGATTAGTGTTGCTGATTATTTCTTCCTTGATAGTTGCTAAAAGTAGTAAATTTCGCAAAACATTAAACCTGATTTGAAGCAAATGAATAAGAAATATTGGTAACGTTTTTCCCACTACCCTCAAACTACAAATGCAGATTCAACTTGGATTGGTAATTACCCAAAGCCCTCCAAAAAACGTGGAGGCTTGGTGTAATATCAGTAAATAAATCGAAACCTTCAAATAACCTTAGAGGCTTTGCTTAAAATCGGTAATAAATACCCACATCCCTCCACACAACCATTGAGGCTTGGTAAATTCTTTCCATCATTCAATAATTGATTACCCAAAACCCTCCACACAATCGTAGAGGCTTGGCGTAAATTCTTTCCATCATTCAATAATTGATTACCCAAAACCCTCCACACAACCGTAGAGGCTTGGCCTAAATTCTTTCCATAATTCAATAATTGATTACCCAAAACCCTCTATACAACATGGCGGTTAGCATAAACTTGAAAAAAATATTTTTTTTTGCATAAAATTGTATTTTTTTTCCTTTTACATCAGGATTAAATTTTTAACGCAATCATAGGACCATTGTATCCTTCAGGGTGAAGATAGGAATAATATAATCTTTTATAAAATATTTAAAGGACTTGTTGTTGTCAATTAAAATAGGCCAAAATACAGACGATCTCAATAAGGAATAAAAGCGTCCCTCAACATGATTCAGCATAATTTGAGCAATAACTTCAGGAATCTTAGATACCGGGGGAACAAAAAGATTGTTTTCTCCTTCCCAATTTTGCGAAAATGCGTCAACAGCCTCGGAATTATGGCACAAAAATTTAGAATTAAATCTAGAAACTTTATGATTATCTTCATCTGCAAATTTATCTAAAGAAAAAGTCCCCTTAAGTTATCCAAATATTCGAAAAATTCCTGAGAAATTTCCCAATCATCTGTGTCCACTTGTTTGGACAATTGGTCTGCTGCTGTATTTAAAGCCTCGTAATCCAATTAACTTTTAACTCACCAAATTCTCCCTACCAAATTCAAAAATATTCAAAGCAATGTTTTGCAATTCCATATTGGGACTACCAATTTCAACAATCTTTGATGTTTCATAGTTATCCACATGACAAATAACTTGCTTATAACACAATTTGGCTTTAAAAGCTCCTAATGCAAAATGAAGTGAAGAAAGCTCAGGCCAAGTTGAAGACTTTAATTGCAAAATTTCAAATTATATGACATGATGGCACCTAAGCCTATTGAACTAGCATCAGAATAAATGAACTCTTGGGAGTAGAAATAGGGTCGAATGTGTTATAGATTTAAAGTTACAAAATTATTTTCCAAAAGAAAACTTTGTCCAATACTCCTTGATGGTTTAATATATTAAACTGAGCATCCCAAGAGGATCTTCCATCAATACATTTATACAAAGAACTTGTTTTCAATCTTACGATGTTTCCAATAACATATTTCATGGATAGAAGTTTACCTGCAAGTTTGGCTAATTTTCTTGCCATTACATAAGGACAAGATAATAATACTGAAATATAATGAAGCGCTGACAACACCGATCCTCTGGTACACTCTATGCGTTATTTTCTAAATTCATAGTTACCCCTACCCACGTAAGACTTTAACTGGGCTCCATGTAGATTTTCATCATTACAAGTTAGTTTCACTTTAAGCAACGTTTTCTTACGAAACCCGACTGCTGCTTTGCCAAATCATAAGTTTTGTAATGCCCACACCATCATCTAGATACAAACACATTTTATTCCATAAGAATGCCAATAGGAGACCAAACGATGAAATACTTTCGTGCATATAAACGGAGCCGACGCTAAACCAAACGGGAGGGATGTAAACATGTAATATTTTGCATGCCAGGAAAAACTCAAGAAACTCTGATGAGAAGGGAAAATATCGATATGATGGTAAGCACTTTTAAATCGAATTTATAAACAAAACCATCCAAGTTCAAAATTTTTCAAAAGAACGCCAGTCATCAAAATGTATGTATTCTTTGTATACATACATGACAGTTCACATATCTTAAATCCAAGATTAAACGCCTTCATCCTGAAGAATTGGTTGAAACTGACAGTGGACCGACAACTTGGAACAAAATTCATTTCCACAGCTGAACTAGTTTTTATTAAATTGTTTATACTCTCCGTAACAAAACTAGCATTATCAAAAGCAGTCTTACTATTACAAAATGTGCCCTCTGAGGAGTATCAACAAAAGGAATCTTGTAACCCTCTTCTATGATATCAATAATTTTTCTATTGGCCCCAATAGTATGCCAAAAAGCAATATTCTTTTTCATTTTCCCTTCAACTATCACACAAATAATATGCTTAGACAAAGAATCACAATTTTGTTTATACTTATCTTTGTCTTGATTGCTCTCCTGTTTTCCCAAAGGAGTTTGCAGTGATATTTGGGCAGTTTCTACACCAATGACCTGCTTGTCCACAACTGAGACAGATGTCTGTTGGTTTTGGTGTCCTGAATTTGTTTGGTTGGTTTTGGCCAAAATCTGCCTTCCTCTGACGGACGTGGTCCTGTAAGCGTGGAAGCAACCCCTTGAAAGGGCTGTTGAGTTTGAATTCTTAACCCTTCGGTTTTTTTATTTTTGCTTCTCCAAAGCCCTCTTTTTAGCCTGCCTCAATTTCTTTTCATCCTCAGAATCACTTGCTATTTTATCGGACATGTATTCCTGAACATTATTCCAACCCAGGTGATCTGTCAGCAATGCGTAATAGTTTGTTCCTCTTTTCAACTCTTCTTTAACAGATTCCTACTTCTTCCTCGGCCTGGCTTTAGCTCCTCTGTCCATTAATTCCAATGCATCATTATTGGTTTCATATATCCTGTTATTAAACTCAAATTGAGTTTAGTTCAATTTGTATTTAAAGTCTGGTTTCATCTCCGTCCTCGACTTCTTACATTGGCTCACTTCTACATCACGAGAAAATTCTCGTTTCAAACTTTTGAATTTTAAATCGAAATATTCCTTGAGGGACTCTATGGAGTCCCCTCTTTCTTCAGCATCTTCTTCCATCTCATTCAAAGACTTCGACATGAACCTTACTTCTCAACAAAATCGCTATCGACGTGTGAAGACTCTTGATCACTCACAAGCTTATATACTATATACTCCTTGGGTCCTAACTTATGCAGTACTGAAATTCTAACTTTCCACAAAATACCTTACTTTCTAAAACAATGTATCACGCTTATATCCTTCTCCTGGGGTATGGGATAAGTAAATTCATGTATATGGATGCAATATTGCAAATGGTAGATGACATTGCCATCAGTCATGTTTTCGTTCATGCGGATGAGGCAATCCCTTCAAAAATGTTTATAATTTCTTGGCTCCATGACAGTAAATATGACAACATTATAGCACTCATGTGGGATTTCATACAATTCTGATAAGCTTCAAAATTTTAGGAAACAAGTTTGCCTGTCTTGGTTTAAGAGATTGGTGGATTGATGCTGGAATCATAGCTGTAGGATCGGTCGAAAACACAATGGATGGTCATCATTATAATTGTAGTGTTAGACTCCACAAGCAATCCTTTGAAACACTCTTACACTCCAGAATCAACGAATGGATGTTCTTTATAATTATTTGAAGCAATCTCTCACTAAGTTACGAGTAGATCAATCACCAGGAAAACTTGCATTAGTTTTAGCTCAACCAGCGTTTCAGCTACTTTTTAAAGTCGTTATCAAACCATACAGAGGCGGAGCCCAGATGATTGTGGAGTATCTGTGGGATGTTTTGGCAATGCTATGCCTCATAAATTCAGTTAGAGAGAATTCTATTGAGCGGCACCTTGCAGCCGAGAGAGTCTTGATACCCAAATGATTCGCTTTTGGCCACCCGAACTATTCGCAATACCTTTCGTTCCAACATGTCAAGCTTGTAGACATTAAGAGATGACAAACACCCATTTCTTGTTCCTATTCTCTAGAAGTCAACCTTTAAATAAAAATAAACTGATATCAATCAACTCAAATTTTTTATTGGTTAACCTACACTTAGTCTCTGCAGGCCTGCTCAAAAAAATTTTTTCAAAAAAATTATTCGCAAAAAACCTAACAATTTGGTTGGTACCCACCATATACTCCTCAAGGCCATAACAATGGGGCAACCTTATTTGCACATAAGTATATAAGTAAAAGAGATTCATTAACTGTTGAACTTTATCTTCTTAAGAATGATTTTGCTGTTTGGTTTTCAATCTAAAAGTGGCTAAACGATATTTTCAAAAAAATTGCTTTTCATCACCTTTCCGAAAATGGATGTGGTGTTCGAAAAAGGGCATGGTTCTGTGAGAAAATAGGAGTGGTATCAAAAATTTGTCGCACATGTCCGGATGTCACAATTTCACTAAGTTTACAACAAAAATTTTGGGTATGTGACTGGAAAGAGGAATAACAATAACCAGGATCTTTCACATTGGTTTTTGCAGGACTCTCAGGAGAATTCCAAGTTTCAAACACTCCAATAACAAAGTTTGAAAAGGTTGAAATGAGTTCATCAAAATGAAGTGAAAGAAGTCCTTACATTTGTGTGAAATAAGGAAAGGCCATTTACTATCAAGAGCAGACAAGTCCTTGGGAGTGTGATAACTTGAGTTCACATTAGATGGTAAATGTTATTAAATATCATAATGATCTAAATTAGGCTAGTTTATAAGACAAGAAGCTATTTCAAAGGATTGTGATCAATCTACCCAAGATGGCAAATCAAAATCATATAGGTTAGATAATTCTTCATTCTCCAATAATCCAAAGGAAACATAAACTTAGTACAATTCAAGCAGAACCAAGGAACATAATCAGGTTCTTTTTGCAGGAGTTCATATTCAGAAACAGGGACATCATTGCATTTCATGTGAATCCAAAAGTTGCAATTGTTGCAAAAAATTGATTTGTGGTAATTGAAAATACTTTTTGCGACAAATGCCACATAAGACGTTAGGGTTACCGATAATTTACTTCAAGAGCTAGAAAATTGTAAACGGAATTGAAAAAAGGATCAACAACAAGAAAAATAAATTATTTGCTTAGCAAACAGAACAGTTAAGTTCACAGCGTCAAGCTCAGTTCTAAGTTTGGCATTGGCTATCTTAAAAACCCGGAAACTGGAAACTGGAATCTAGAAAACCCGGAATCTTTAAAACCTGGAATCTAAAAAATTCTGGCTTTGTTGAAAAACATTCATCAAGAAATGTGTCTTTGGCTCACATTACCCTATGGAAATTTCCGATTTGTTTTCGAAATTTTACCCTGGGTGCCAGACTCTTGAGATTCTAGTTCAGTGCGCCCTGACCTCGTTCTGATGAGCCTGTTTTGACAAATAAGGAGCCAGTATACATATCTGTGTAAGTGCAAAAGGTCATGGTAAAACAATGTCCAGCACTTGAAATAACCTGTGTAAAATGCTGAACAGAAGAGAATATCAATAGATAATGGTGGCCGCAAGCCTTTAGTTTGAAGATGCTAAGCTGTTATCAAAGAGTTTTCCTCATGTTGTGGAGCTCAACAGAGAGCAGATGAAATCATTGGAAGCTTTGTTTGTTGAAAGACAAGACACATTCGCCATATTGCCAACTGGCTTTGGACGAAGGTCACTGATATCGCCTCTCATCACAAAGAAGTTAGGCCTTGTCATTGGAGAAACCAGGAACCACGAACGATGTGTCTTGTCTTCTCTCTTAAGATTGTTCTGTATTTTGCATCTTAAAGTACGCTAAAAATTTCAATATCTGGTATTCGTCCACCCAGGGTGGTATTCGCCTATTCACATCACAAAAACTGCGGATATGGTCTTGTTAACTAGCCAAGTAAATGATTTCTGCTACAGACATATGATGTATGTCACAAGTTCACAACACTGCATCACTTTGTTATGAAACACCCTATCCATAACTCATATCTTGTATAGTGCCTACAGGAAGCAAAAGAAACTGTGCACTAGTAACTGTGATGGTATTGTAAATTTCATTTCATAAGAGACCTTAGTGGAAGATAAAAAAGATTAGGATTAGTTTTTCCCTACAGTTCTCTGAAATTACTTTAACTTTTATCTGTTAGTTCTCTTTTACATGCACGCCACAAAAATCTTTGGAGTGACATATTGCTCAAAGTAAAGAAAGAATGGTTCCAAGTTAGATAAAATTTTAACATTGGACAAAGTCAATGGTTATGACCCAATTTGAGAAGTTAGGTGCAACGACAGATGGTCAATGTTGAAAAAAGTCAATACATGTAAAACAACATTATCTGACCCATGCAATCCCTGTCAGATAAAACTGCTACAAAATGAAATTGTCGCAAACATATAAAAAGTTTTGTTCTAACTAATAAGAACTATTGTTGATAAAAAGTTGAAAACATTTACTATAACTTAATTATTGCATTGTGCTCACTGTGGTGTTGTTTTAAGCCCGACAGACAGTATGTATGTTGTCAATTTTGGTTTTATCTTATTATTCTGTCTAGCAGTGGTATTTGTTATTGTGCCAGGAAATAAAAGAATCATAAATTAAGATTTTAACTCTATATCAAAAGTTAAAATGTTATTTGAATTTGAAAACTATTGCTGATATGGGATGATCCATATTTTCGTAAAATGTTAGAGCGTCTGCAATGAAACAACCCAGCAACCTTTGGCGCAGTACTGACACCAAGCACTGTGTTAACAACAGTTTGACATTATCTAATCAACCACATAGTATGTCTTTGTGTGATTTAAAAGTTTCATCTGCTACGTGCAGCTTTCATATCTTTCACAATCATGATGCTGTTGCATAATTTTCTTAAGTTCAATTTCCATCTTGTAAAGCTTTGAAGTTTTCTTTGCATCACAGATCAGAATACTTCCTCTTAGGCCATATTAAGAAAGACACTGGATGGAAAAGGATGCATTTGAAACGTCTGTCTGGCAGCACATCGCTGCTCTAAATCATTGATCCATCACCCAGGGTGTTGATCCATCTGTTTGTGCCGTAATTATGATTCTTATATTTCACTATATTTCACTGATGTTTCAGACAAACTCCTCCTTGCACAGCCTAGCAGAATTGGCAAGCAGAACTTTCAAATGAGTTCAGGCGGTGTGCACAGGAAAAAGTTCAGGGTATACTGAACCAGACTCTCATTTTCTAATTTTGAGAGTCTGGCAGCCAGGGTATCAAAATTTGAACCTTTTCACTTAAATCAAAATTGAAATTGAATAGCAATCCATTATTTTCCGAAATGAGCATTTAAATCTTCAAAAGGACATACGAGAATTATTCGGAAACTAAAGGGTTTGATTTCGAAACTAACGGATTTTGCAAAATCAGTAAACTTTACAAGCAAGTACCTACGATATTTCTAAGGAGTGAATTGCACCGCATTCTGATCAGGACAGAAATTTTGTTCTCAGTTGTTAACAAAAATGGCCATTAGTTATTTAAGTGTTTCTCATTATAGTTCTTTATTTTACTAGTTATGTTTAAATATAAGAAAGAGCATCCTTTATACCTTTATTCGGTGTTATCTGCCCAGTCCAATCAACGCAACATGTTATGCAAGTCAGGTTTTACCATAAACAAATAGTTGACCATAATTTTCTTCCTCATGTTTGAATAACAGTAATCAATAATTACCGCAATCATTATTTCAATTTGTGAAATAGCCTTATAAAATTTCAATGCTTGTTTTGAAATCAAAATCGAAATTTGACCTTCTAGTCTAGATTTGATTTCTAAAGGATTTCGCTACATTTTGGAGAGATCAATATTGGTTAATTAGATCAGAAATCGTGTATTGTGCTTTTGTAGAGATAAATTTACTGAATTCTATTTAGGATGAGATGCTCTGTTTTGTGTTGGTCATTTGACATAATCTAAAGAAACATAACATAATCTGAACAAACATTGTATCAGATTCTCACTATATTTAATTACGAAACTCCAGATTCCGGGTTTTAAAGATTCCAGGTTTTCTAAATGGCAGGTGTCAAAGATTCCGGGTTTTCGAGGTTCCAGGTTTTAAATATTCTGAGTTTTCTAGATTCCAGTTTCCACTTTTCAGATTCCAGATTCTGGGTTTTAAAGATAGCCGTTTGGCATTGAGGAGTTCCAAATGTGATTTCTTCACCTTAATGTTCTGGAACTGTGCTTTCAGCATATATCTTTGCACGGTCAGTCACTGATCCTCTGCATTTATCCTTAATCACCACATGATATAAAATATAAAATGCAGTTTTGCCAGCACTTCTGGCTGCTTTGAGGTCGTTGATAGTCATCAAGCTGCTCGTTTTTCAAGCGTCTTTTTGACAAAGGTCAGCAACGATTTTCATATTAGCAGGCCTAATTTATCTTGCTTTTTAGTACCCTTTCTTCAACTTACCAATTAGCAAATATAGCAACGATGTTTCTTGCTTTCTTCATCATTCTTGTTTGATATAGACCTACTGTTGACGTTATGTTTATGGGAGACACCTTTGTATCTCAATATTGTCCTTGATTTCAGCTTTTTGACTAGGTTTTCAGTGTCCTCTCAATTCCTCTTTCTGATCGTCAAGCACATGTTTGATTTTTATGTCGTTTCTAAAACTCTCATTGTACATGTATTCCAAGTTGGAATCCATGGTATGAAGATGACTGATATCCTCAAAGTTCCGTTTATAGTGTAGTGACTTTCATTCAATGGATTTTACATCTTTCATTGTGTTATCCAACTGGCCTTGTGAGTAATTTTGTTATAAATCAGTTATGTCACTTCAAATAGTTTTGATCTCATCTTTTGAGCTCCTCAAACATCATTTTTGATATAATTACACCCTACCATCCAATCACATCACACTCTGCCATATTCAAATTCAAACCACCATCTATCACTTGTATATAGCCAAATGTTGCAAAATTTAAAAATTATTTTAGCTCTGAAGAAGCCGTGAATGCCAGGGCAAAATATTAGCACAATTATTATGTATATTTAACTGTTTCTTTTCTGCATCTGATCTGCTGTTTTGTGTCGTTCCTGCAAATTTATTATCATAAGAAATGCCTGTATGGAAATTCCTGAGGTGGTTAATGGTTTAAAAGGAAAATAGACTATTGAACGCAGAGTGTGACATGAAGCTGGAGCAAGTAAGTAGAAGTACAACACACCTTATCAGTGGTCCAATGTCTTTCTGCTGATGGCATTGACTCAGAATGGAGGGGCTGAAAGTACCGCATTTTGTAGTTCAGTGTTGAAGAAAATAGACACAAATAGTTGCTCTTCACCAAAACACAACAAATTAAAAGCCCAAGAGTATACTAATTTAAGGCCTAATTAACCATGGTACATAGATGGTCATAATCAGTTGAAACCATGGCTATTCATGGTGATATTGATGGGTATAGCTGGGGTATGTTGTGGTTAAAGTAAAAAGATTGAAAAATTCACTGGACAATATTGCCTCCATGTACATGGACACAGTAACTTCTCTTGGTGGCTGTCCGTAGGAGTTGATATGTGATCTTGGAACAGAAAATGGCATAGCTGCTGCCATACAAGCTTTCTTGTTAGATTATTCTAATGCCGATCATAACATTCCATCCCCAAGAAACCAGCGCAGAGAGATGGTGGTCTCATTGCTCAACAAAATTTCTTTTCCGACTTACAGTTTAGATAGGTCATAGATGTGTCTGTGGAGTTAAACAGAGACTGCTTATAGTTTTGCTTTGCTCCTCTATTGGAAAAAACATTTCAACCTATTCAGAGAACAGTTGAACAAATGTAAGATTCGAGAATCTAGACACAATGCTGTTGCAGAATGCCCCAATACTTTAATCTATATTCTAAAACGACATGGTGGAATGAAGGGCTTTTTTATTTGTGTACCCAAAAGGCAAATTAATTATATTAATGCATATATCATTGTAAGCAACTAGGAGAATTATTTTCAAGAATAGTTCCACCTGGTTGTAAATAGGTATGAATTACCAAAACCGAAAAATTGGCAAGAAGCTTGATCAATGTATGAACTTTTAATGAAGACTTCATGTTGACATGTCTAATGCAATTTGCTAGTGTTGCTAAGATTCAATTTTTTTCTTTTTTCCTCTTTTTGTATTCAAGTAGATGCAGATGCATATTTTCTCTCAAGAATTGCAAGAATTATAAAATAAGCATAATAATCAACATGAACATAGAAATACCTTACATCAGCTTATTACTTATCCAACAGATATTGTTTGGAACTAATACAAACAGAACATAAGAATTTGTAACAAAAAATTTCAAATATTTCTGTTAAATGTTAGATACTTTAGCAAACAATTGGAGAATTAACCAACATAACAAAGCAATAACCAAATCCATCTTGGCAGCACATGTCTGTAACTGCTTGCTTCACAAGATGTTTGCTGATTGTGTATATTTGTCTGTTACAATAAATGTCAGTGTTAGATTGAAATTGATTGCAAAACGTGCTCCATATTTTCTACTGTGGTCAAAATTCACTGTTCCATTTCCTTTAAGAGATGGCATAACATATTTGGTAGGAACGCAGAACTGAGCAAAGCCTCTGCACCTGAATTCTTTTGTTTAGTCTTTTTCTTCCCCTTGTTCTTCTATTTCAATTGTGTGAGCTGCAATATGTCCTTTATGCTCAAATTTTTCAACCAGATTTGTTAGTTTGAAGTACATATCTTTGTTGGCTTCCATTTTACCAAGAGATTCTAAATCTCCACCCTCAGTTTTTGTGAAATAGACAGTCCTTCTAACTCTGAAACTTGCTCTATTATTCCTGACTCTAACTGCCCCTTGATAATACTATGATACTCTTTTAACACATCTGAGTTCTGCTTCAGCTTTCGAACTGGACTCTTCAACCTACTCAAGCTTGTCTGGCAATTAGTAGGCAACGTTTTATTGCCAACCTTATATGTCGATCCTACAGAATAACGATCCCCTGTCAATACAATATTATCTACAACTCTTTCATCCACCTCATTGTCTTCTCTTACACCAACACTATTAAAATCCCATAATCTATGTACAACTCTATCAGTCTCTTGCTTTAAAGCAGGAGAAATGGTTATATCACACAAATGGTTAAGAATAACATCAGAATTAAGCTCAAAATCAAGTTGCTCACCTTTTAAAGGTTAAGATAATGTCAATGCAAAAGAGTTTCACAGCAATAGGTTCATTCAGCCCCCCCCCATCCTATGATTTGGCCATCTTGTAAGTTCCACAAAAAATCTGATCCTATCAAAACATCAATTTCAAGATTCTCTTCAGATCTGCGAACATCAGAAAAATATACATGTTTTAAATGAGAATAATCATTCTTTATGCACACTCCATGTTGATTAGCAATGTTAGAAATGTTATTTACAGCAAAAGCTTCAATAGAAACACTGGATAAAGACCTAAACACAGGTGACAACGAAAATCTATACACATCTCTCTCTTTCACTTCAGCTTCCCTCACTCCAAACGCTTTAATCCTGAACTCCTCCTTTCTTACTCGTACAAGACCAAAATTGTCATAAAAAATGTTTGTTGACTACCTTTGTCAAATAACACGCCTACAAGACTTCACTCCATTCACATTAGCAACTGCAGTCTGCAAAGCCACTCTCTTCCCTGAGGTGGAATCATTCTTGTAGCTTTGCCCTACAAACCACACTGCATCCGGGTTGAAAGACGCAGAAGATGGTTGGGATTCCTTCTTGTTTAAGATTGGATCCTTATTCTTATGATTGGCACATAAATCTATGTTGGTTACTCTCTTCTGGTTACAAAGTGCAACATGATGTTTTCCTGGGCAATTTTCACAGAAAGACACTTATTTCTGCATTTAAAGGAATGGTTCCCTGTGTTTAAACAATTAAAACATTTATAATTGAGTAACATTTTCTTACTCTGTTCAGAGTCTGTAATCTTCAAACATTATTTTCTGGCAAGTGATTTTCTAGACAAAAAAACGAATTTTCATGGTGCTGAGCTAAATTATGCTGAGGCTGTTGCTGTTGCTCCTTGCTGCTCGGTTCTTCTGGGCCTGTTGTTCACATTCTGTTGTTGTTGCTTTGGAGACTTGAATATAGTCATGTGAGGTTTGTGGTCTCATTGTGTCTCATTTCAATGTCATTCATGCGGTGGGAAAATCAAATCGTTGCAGACATTTTATTTTATGGATAAATCTTATGAAGCGTTCCAAAATCACGAGCAATATATATGGAAGAAGAATTTTATAGTGTTTAAGTTATAATATAATGATATATTTAAAGGTAGAGTTTTATAGAATGTTATCAATAATTTTTATTTTTATTCTCTTGGACATTTGGTGCCAGATGTTGGGCCCTCTCTAGTGAAGCGGTATTGTATATGCTTATCCATGGCCATTTCTCTGCCATTTGTAGATTTTATGAAAATTTTTGTATAGCGTTTTTCGGCCATGCTTTTTTGTGCTTTAGTGCATTCTTTTTGTGCCTCACTCATGGCCTTGTGATGTTTGGCCAAGAGGCCGCACATTGATTTTGCAAATGTTTCCTTTGGCCTCATAATCTCTGAAGAGATTTCTCAAGAAATATTGTTTTTGTAGATAATTTCTATTTTTGGTAAAAGAAACGGAGGGTCTCTCGTTTCTTTCAGCCATAGAATATTCATTGTTTTTATTATCATGATAGAACTGACTAGCCAGGCTATTAGCTATCAGCTTTATAATTTTGCTGTGATCCTCCTCACATGTTGCTTCCAAATTGTAGGCATCTGTACTTTTTTTAGGCTTTATAAGTTTATTTGTATCCGGTTTGGTATTCTGTAATTGAAGAGACCCATACATTGGGCACCAGAAGTTTCTTGTTCAGCTCTGCTGTTTTTCTTTTTTTCTTTTTCACTTTCCGTATCTTTGTTTTCCACTTTTTTCTTTTTTATCAAGGACCATTGCACACATTGTTTTTTCAGAACATCTTTCCAGTTGCCCCTTCTGCTTTCACTGGCTGATATTGTCCCGGTTGTCACTGCTGCTTTCACTATGAGTATCGCATGCAACAAGTGATTCTTGTGAAAGCTGTTTTTGTACACAGCCTCAAGGGACAAATGAGACGCCAACGATTTTCCGCGCCCCTGATGATTTTCTCCCGACCTTTCCTTTGTTCTACGACCAACATAATTGGCTGACATGGATATTAACAAATTCACTGTTTGGATAAAAACATTTTCCACCTTGCTAGCCATCCTTAACTTTGCACCTTCTTTATCCATGCCTTAGTCTACTTTTAAGGTTAAATGAAATGTACATTCAGTATTTGGTCATTAAAATTAAATCTGAAAACGGAAACTGGTAGCAAATGTCACAGCTTGCTTGTGGATAAAGATGAAGACAGAACTGGTATAAATGAGAAAGCAGAAAAAATTCTGTCAAATGAAATCAATGAGAAGAAATACCCATAGCGTGCAATATTGATAAATTATTTTAAAGTTTGATCAATTAGAAACAATTTTAACTACCAAAACACGAAAATATTCCTTGTAATACACTGCAAAAAATCATTGCAGGTTAACAACAAGGTTTTTAACGAAGGACAAAATTACACAGTCCATTGAAGAATAACTGTGACTGAGATGAATGCATACTTTAAAACGTATAAATAATGTAACTCCAGTACCAAGAAAAAAGCCAAAATTCTTCATCGCAAGCCTTTCCTTGATCAAGCAAGAATACTTACTGAGGATAATTTGAAAGTTATGGAAAACAATTTATAAACAACAAACTTATGAATAAGGACAATGGGTACAGTAATTTGTATATATCTACAAACCAGTTTATCTGCAGCACTTTCTCCTTAGAGATATCAAGGGAAAATAAGTAGTCTCAGCAAGGCAAGTAGCCCCCAGGCAAATATCAAAAAATATATACACGCATATACACCAAATTACCAAGATGCTGTCTAGATGAAATTTTAGCCTGTGTTTCAAGCATCTTGAGAAAAAGGTTCAACTTCTTTAATTGCTCTTGATTTGTGCTAAAGAATTGAGTAGAAGCAGCACTGTTCACAGATGCAGGTCGGCATCGCAAGTTATTTAGCCTATGCAAGAGTAGGTCACAGACAAGAAAGAACTTTTCACTTCAGCTTTTCAGTGAGGTTTTCTTGGATTTATCTAGACATCATTGTGTTCTGAAATTCATCACAAAGAACTTCTTCAAAAATTTACACACAGCTTCCAATCAACTTGCTGAAATCTCAAAAACGCTTTAAAAATGATTAAAGACGCCTCGCAAAGGCATCAACAGTTGTTTTCATCAGAAAGAGGTTTCATTTTTGCTGACTCAGGGTTACAAGCTTTCTTTCATTGTTGCCTTGTGCAGACCCTACTCATCACAAAAGAAGAGTTTGAGGCTGCACGCAGGCTAATCTAATAAGGGTCATTACAGCTTTGTAAAATAATGCAATTCTCTTGGCTCATTACCTTCTCTGAAAGCTCTCCAGAATAAACTAGCTCTTTTGAACAACTTCATCTTCATACAATGATATTCACTCTTTCTGATTCTTTAATTTCAATAATTGTGTTAATTGCTTCATGTAAGTTATCGGAATTCTGGATAACACTCTGCAGCTCTTTGTCATCATGATTTGGGAAAATGGTTAACAGATGTTCTGCCAATTTTTTCAGTAGATGTGAACTGAATCTAACAGGCTCTGTGATTGGTTACTTCAACGAGAGGGAGATGCCCACGGTCGCCGAGGTATCAAGCGTTCTCATTGGCTGCTGCTAGGAATCTCTAGATATCCAACCAATAGTAGGCCAGAGTCCATGGTCTGGCCACTGATCAGAGGGTCTGGCAGACACAGCGTACGGGTAATGGCGGACGGCCGTTATTAGGTTAGGCCGTTGTTGTCAGGACTCCGTCGAGAATCGAGATCGTATGTTTCGTTCAGGTTTAATTCCTAACGAAATCAAAGTTGAAGAAAGGAAATATAAACAAAACGCATCAGAATTCTCTCTTAAGATACACAGGCAAACTGTTGGAGAAATGGGATTCACACACAGCACGCAGCCAAGTTCGATGTTGTAAAACCTGAAACGTGCTCCAGAAAACAAGGCACAAGGCAAATCAAAACAAACACCGATAGCGAAGACATAAAAATGAAAACTTACGGGAAGAATAAGCCTGAAAATATTTGTATCAAGTTATATTGTGTAGGACTGCACATAAAATCAAAGTCAATCAACTTTTTGGGAAGCATGCAGGCCTTTAGGCCGGACGAGCCGACCAATGGGAACGGAAGTAGCAATCTTTTATATACTGTCGACAACGACAAGTGAAATAAACTTGAGAACTTCCTAAAAAATACAGCTCAAACCCTAAGAAAATACATATGTTTAAATTAACGAATACCAACTTAACTTTAACAATTGTTTAAAAATACCAACAAAAAGAAACTTACCTTAATCTTCTTTCTTTGTTTACTTATTTCTTATTTCTTAGTCTTCCAAATAAATATTAAATTTCTATTTGTTGCTATTTTTAAACAATTCTCAAATTTGGCCGCCAAATTTGAGAATTGTTTAAAAATAGCAACAAAAAGCAACTTAGCTTAATCTTCTTTCTTTGTTTACTTATTTCTTATTTCTTAGTCTTCCAAGTAAACATTAGATATCTATTTGTTGCTATTTTTAAACAATTCTCAAATTTGGCCGCCAAATTTGAGAATTGTTTAAAAATAGCAACAAAAAGCAACTTAGCTTAATCTTCTTTCTTTGTTTACTTATTCCTTATTTCTTAGTCTTCCAAGTAAACATTAAATATCTATTTGTTGCTATTTTTAAACAATTCTCAAATTTGGCAGCCAAATTTGAGAATTGTTTAACAATAGCAACAAATAGAAACTTAGCTTAATCTTCTTTCTTTGTTTACTTATTTCTTATTTCTTAATCTTCCAAATAAATATTAAATTTCTATTTGTTGCTATTTTTAAACAATTCTCAAATTTGGCAGCCAAATTTAAGAATTGTTTAACAATAGCAACAAATAGAAACTTAGCTTAATCTTCTTTCTTTGTTTACTTATTTCTTATTTCTTAGTCTTCCAAATAAATATTAAATTTCTATTTGTTGCTATTTTTAAACAATTCTCAAATTTGGCAGCCAAATTTAAGAATTGTTTAACAATAGCAACAAATAGAAACTTAGCTTATTCTTTCTTTGTTTACTTATTTCTTATTTCTTAGTCTTCCAAATAAATATTAAATTTCTATTTGATGCTATTGCTCTGTTTGCTCAGTTGCTTTGGTTGCTCTGTTTGCCCAGTTGCTCAGTTGCTACCAGAGCCACTACATCTCTCTGAAATCCAGGAGACTCAAGGAGACCCACTTCTACCCTGTTTGTTGTTTGAAATGCACATACCTATCTCTCTGAGACCCAGCAGACCCAGGTGACCCACTTCTAGTACTCCACTGCTGTCTATATATCTCTCTATGTATGTTAGACCCAGGAGACCCAGGTGACCCACTTCTACGCTGTCTGTTGTTCAAAGTACAACTACCTATCTCTCGGAGACCCAGGAGACCCAGGTGACCCACTTCTAGTACTCCACTGCTGTCTGTATATCTCTCTATGTATGTAAGACCCAGGAGACCAAGGAGACCCACTTCTACACTGTCTGTTGTTCAAAGTACAACTACCTATCTCTCTGAGACCCAGGAGACCCAGGTGACCCACTTCTAGTACTCCACTGCTGTCTGTATATCTCTCTATGTATGTAAGACCCAGGAGACCAAGGAGACCCACTTCTACACTGTCTGTTGTTCAAAGTACAACTACCTATCTCTCGAGACCCAGGAGACCCAGGTGACCCACTTCTAGTACTCCACTGCTGTCTGTATATCTCTCTATGTATGTAAGACCCAGGAGACCAAGGAGACCCACTTCTACACTGTCTGTTGTTCAAAGTACAACTACCTATCTCTCTGAGACCCAGGAGACCCAGGTGACCCACTTCTAGTACTCCACTGCTGTCTGTATATCTCTCTATGTATGTAAGACCCAGGAGACCAAGGAGACCCACTTCTACACTGTCTGTTGTTCAAAGTACAACTACCTATCTCTCGGAGACCCAGGAGACCCAGGTGACCCACTTCTAGTACTCCACTGCTGTCTGTATATCTCTCTATGTATGTAAGACCCAAGAGACCCAGGAGACCCACTTCTACACTGTCTGTTGTTCAAAGTACAACTACCTATCTCTCTGAGACCCAGGAGACCCAGGTGACCCACTTCTACTACTACACTGCTGTCTGTATATCTCTCTATGTATGTAAGACCCAAGAGACCCAGGAGACCCACTTCTACTTGCTGTCTGTATATCTCTCTATGTATGTAAGACCCAAGAGACCCAGGAGACCCACTTCTACACTGTCTGTTGTTCAAAGTACAACTACCTATCTCTCTGAGACCCAGGCGACCCTGGTGACCCACTTCTAGTACTCCACTGCTGTCTGTATATCTCTATGTATGTAAGACCCAAGAGACCCAGGAGACCCACTTCTACACTGTCTGTTGTTCAAAGTACAACTACCTATCTCTCTGAGACCCAGGAGACCCAGGTGACCCACTTCTACTACTACACTGCTGTCTATATATCTCTCCATGTATGTAATACCCAGGAGACCCAGGTGACCCACTTCTACACTGTCTGTTGTTCAAAGTACAACTACCTATCTCTCTGAGACCCAGGAGACCCAGGTGACCCACTTCTACTACTACACTGCTGTCTATATATCTCTCTATGTATGTTAGACCCAAGAGACCCAGGAGACCCACTTCTACACTGTCTGTTGTTCAAAGTACAACTACCTATCTCTCTGAGACCCAGGAGACCCAGGTGACCCACTTCTACTACTACACTGCTGTCTATATATCTCTCCATGTATGTAATACCCAGGAGACCCAGGTGACCCACTTCTACGCTGTCTGTTGTTTGCAATACTCCTATTTACATGGTTTTAATTCCAAATGATAAGATGTTCATGTTATGTAGGTCTATATACATGCCCTGTGTCAGATTTTCAGAATTTTTTGACTCATTCTATTGTATGCAAATGAGAAAATTCAAATCAGCCAATGACAGAGCCTGTTAGATTTTAGTTCACCATGGCCCAATTTTTTCTCACTTTCTCCAGATGGACCTTTGTGTTACATCTATTATATCATCAGCAAGGGGAATGGGATCATTA